>OZ022389.1:3712853-4301383 GCA_963989295.1 Ametastegia equiseti
TATTCGAAAAAAATTATTTTTATCAGAAAATTTAAGAAGAGTCAATTTTTTTTTTGTTCTCTTCCGGTTTTTTTTTCTTTTTTTTTTTCTAAACAAATTCCATAACAGAATAATTCTAGATCTTATTGTGGTCGGTTTGCTGATGTGTATGTAATATACGTGAGAGTTTCAATGTTCATATATGATGTTGCAAAAGACCGTTTACTTTACTGACATTGCAGAATGGCAATTTGTAGTCGATCGTTATACCTACATATACGTATACATATGGGGCATTCCACGTCACCTCGACTGATGATTTCCCTCTGACAATTTTTGATTCGCTTGGCGATTTTTCATACGATTCGACGATCTCAACAAAGCACTACGGGAATTTTTTTTCAATTTTTTCCTTCAAGCCTTAATTTTTTACGACCAATCGAACATCTATCAAAATTGGATTGTTTTTAATTTCGAACAATTTGAAAAAATCGAATCTTTTATTCCGATCATCTTGACACACGTTGCATGATCGGCCGATTTTTTTTCCTCTTTTTCTTATCTCTTCTAACATTTCGAATAAACAGAACGCCGTGTTTAAACGTTACGAACATTTTCAAAAAATTACCGAAAATTCAATAAAAAGTTAACAGTCGAAGAAAGAAATCTGAAAAAAATCAGGAGAGCTTCCTTGAGATATAGGAGAATCGTATGAAAAAATCGCGGATAATCGTTAGTCGAGTTGACGAGGAATGTCCCATGTACATTGGTTATCGTGATCCACACCTACAGTATAATTATGTGTTGTTATGTTAACTGCTCTTTGCATAACCATTTTTCCCCCTCCATTTTTTGTTTCTTCCATCCGTCTGCTATTTCTTTGCGCATAATCTTTACGCGTATTTATTCGCTTATTTTTCTATTTTATTTTCCTTCTTTCTGGCCCACACTATAATATGATTGCGAACCACAACACGTACGGTTTATTCATCCTCATATTATGCGTATTGTTAAACTGTAAAAACGATTCTATTTTCGAACAATGATTTGAATTAGGGAAACTTTTTTTTACGTACACATGTTTTTTATATATAATTATCAGATCACAGACAATTAAGAATACAAAAATGACCTAATGATAATAACTCGAGACAAAAATGTTGATGCAATAATTCGTTCAACGTATAAATACAAATCAATCGATATTCATAACTCGTTGATTTATTCAAATGTCACTTAGGATTCAATGATCACAAATAAGAATTCTTATAGGTATATCTATGCGATATATACAGGCGTGTTAAATAAATTGACTCATTCGATGAAAACGATGAACGTCAACGATTCGCCCAACAAATTTGATATTAATCATCAAACGCAAAGTAACTATATCTACTTAACAATGAAATTCTCGATCATATGTGTGCACCCCGCACAGATAAGCTTCTATCTTTATTTGATATTTGTCGTTGAAATGTAACGGGAGTTACCTTCAGATAACAATTGAACAACAATGGTTATCCGCATTGTTGTCCAATTGTTATCTGAATTAGAGACTCCCGTGGCACTTTAAGGTGATATGGTACAATTCGCTTTAAACCTAACCTAGCTAACATATAAGAAATATAAATATGACTGGAATTCTGTTTTTTTTTTCCAAACAGTAAAATACTCAACCAATTTCTGCCATAGTAAAGCATTAATCTCTTGAGTTTCATTCCGGTAGGTTGTATAGTTTGGAAAAAACTGCGAATCGCATTTTCGAGGTGATGACAATTGGTAACAATGGAATTCCGAACATAGTCACGTGGCACCTTAATAAGCCGATATGGGAGTCTGTTCGAATTTCCATTATCACCGATTATTGTCACCTCGAAAACGCGAATCATAATTTCTCGACGACTATCCAACCGATTCGAACGAACCCTCGACGAATGAATTCAGTTTTTTGGCAGAAAGTGGCTAAGTATATCACTTCATCAAAAAAACTTATACGATTCCAGTGAAACACGTGTTTTTCATGTTAGCTAGGTTAGGTTCTAAACGACTTGTACCATATCGCCTTAAAACTCCACGACGACGTAATATATACCTTGTTCTAACTAATTTCCATCTCCCGGTCTAAAGTCTTGAAGGAATTTATACTCTCCATCCAGCGAAGGGACAAGGTCGACGCGAAACGCGTACACAGAACTAATGTAGTGTGTCTGTATTATAAGTGGGTATATGTTATATATATATATATATATATATGTAGTCATCCATATACCTACAGACATAAATACATATATACACGAATTACCTAAAAGGGAATGCTGACGTATGTATAGTCAGTCAGTTGGGTACCATTTTCCCTGTCTTCCCGATTTGGCTTCTTTCTGCAACGGCATATAAAACGAAGAGGAGGTAAAGGCTCCTCGTTTTTCTTTCGTTCTTTGTTCGTTTTCGAATGAAACGGAAACACGCCGCACGCGTAGCGGGACAGCAAGCCAGCTACTGTTCGTGCTTGTTGGTCAGTGTTGATCAGACACTGTGACGACAACGGTCTTAAAATAAATTGGAAATGGAGTTCTGAAGGAGCCATCCATTATATCGATATTATGTCCTAAACCACGCCCACTTAGCATCTAATTGCAATTCAGTAATACCAAATGAATGTGATTTCATTTATAATTTATAAATAAACGATTTTCAATCAGCTTTGGCGCATACCCACATAAACGTTGATCTATTCATCGAAAGTCCAGATGTCATTTTATGAATGCCATGCAGTAGCATAACGTTTTTATTATGCTTTGCAATCAAACTGTCAACGAGTCTCGTCCGGTTTTTTTTTCCTTTATATTTTTCCTTCTTTTTTTTTCTCTCTTGACAGATAATAATACGTCAATTGAGAGATACAGTTCGCCTCCTCTCGGGTATTAGACTGGTATAATATAATAAATTAACGCCAGTTTACGGAATGACGTAATAATATATTAACGTTGGAATTTGATACCCTGACGAGAATAGTCGCTTACTTATTGATTTCTTTATTTGTTTTATTATTTTTTTTTGTGATTATTGTAGATGATTCAATTAATAAGACAAATCGAGACTATTAAGGTTTAATTCTCGGTTTGATTGTTCATATAGTATAGTCAATCTTGTGAGAATCAAAAATCAAAATATAATTTTTTTCATGTAGTAAAATATGTGAATTTGATTTCCAAACGAAATATCCAAGTGATGGAATTTGATAAATAAATGGATAAATAAATTATAAGGATAGTACAGTAGTCGGGCGCCTCTTAAGATCTTGGGTGACGAGATGAGGGTCCATTTACAATATGTTTTAGTAGTTTTTGTCGGATCATGTTTCACAGCCGCTACACCATTCTGTGAGACTCAAGTTTCTCATGCACTGCAGGCGGTAGGCAAGGCATGGTATTAGCAGCAGCATTATGGGCTTGTATTGCAACAAAAGACAGACACCGGATCATACGGGGCTCGAAATACCCCGATACATCGATTTTTATCGGATTAGAATGAAAATAACTGTAAATAATGTAAAATGTACACAATAAGTCGATTCGAAATCGAGGGATTTGGGTCGTCGTTATAACTTTCAATATGTTTTTTCGTTTTTTTAAATCCCAGGTTATATTGCAGTTCGTAAGATTCTGTCTGCATTTTGTTGTATTGTGTCGCTGAATTAGTATTCCGAGACAGAAATCTGAGAATTTAAAGTAACTAGAAGACTTTGGCATACGTAAAAAGCTTTGTTAAATAAAATTGCATTTATGTACGTGAATGTTATATGACCCAAAAGTAACACAATACAAGAATATTCAATACTTTTAAGGTGATATAGTAGAGATCACTCCCAACTTAACCTATAGCTAACATGAAAAACATGAGTTTTACTGGAATCCTATCAGTTTTTTTGACGAAGCGACATATACTTGGTCACTTTCTACCAAAAAACTGAATTCATTCGTCAAGAGTTCGGTCGGATCGGTTGGATAATCGTCGAGAAAGTACAATTCGCGTTTTCGAGGTGACAGCAATTGGTAACAATGGAATTTCGAACGTAACTATGTTCGAAATTGCATGATTACCAACTGTCATCGCCTCGAAAACGCGATTCGTAATTTCTTCCAAACTATACAACGTATTGTAATGAAACTCAGGAAAATGAAACTTTACTGTGGCAGAAAGTGGCTGAGTATCTTACTGTTTGGAAAAAACGAACAGAATCTTGATCAGATTCATATTTCTTATGTTGGCTAGGTTAGGTTCAAAGCGACTTGTACCATATCACCTCAAACTAAAAACTGACCTGATTCTCGTGCAAACGAATAATGAAAAAAAAACATCTAGTCAAGTTTCACATCTTCAAATTCGGCTGATTTTCGGAGATTCGTATCTCATGAATAATTCGAATCCTCATTATTTTGCTCCGTATTCGCTTGTCCTTTGTTTTCTTCTAATCTTGTTTTACCTAGATATAGTGATAGCAGCAACGGTTTTGTGCTTTGTACTACTCTTGTTCTATATTTGACTGTATACGCTATTATTTTTCTACCAATAGAACAAGACGTGTATATATTTATGTTTCACCCTCCAATTGTAAAATGTGCGAGTCGGTGATCGTCATCTCGCATCGTGTGTATTATATGTATATGTTGAAGAGACTCGATGATCCGTATAATACGCACTCCGCGTACGATGATGCGTTGCAGCTTTGTAAAAACTTGCTTTATACGCCCTGCCTGCCTGCATCATCGTCTTTCTTCTTTTTCTTCTTCTTCTTCTTCTTTTTCATCTTCATCTTCATCTTTTTCTTCTTCTTCTTCTCTCGCTCTCACGTGCAGAGTTCGATAACGCTCCAGTCCTCTTATAGTCAAGATATAGTCGAACCCTAACTGCTGTTGCTGCTGCTCCTGCTGCTGCATGGCAGAAGATCGAATCGAAATATAAATGTATGTAACGTATAACAAAAGAACTGCTGTTCATCTTTGACAAGTGACAACTGCGCCACAGTCAGTTGGCGGTCCGCACATCGGTCCCCACCCACAATCAGTTTTATGAGATCGTGAACTCTGCATCGACGCGACGCGCCAGTCGGTTTAACGGCTTATACGTCTTATATGGATATATAGGTATACATTGTATATATATATATATGTATATCCACACGTGGCCCTATAGTTAACTCTCATCATCAACTTGACAATATGTATTGAAACACATTTTTAGCCACTTTACATATTATACTCCATGCCCGGTGACGAATCGTCCCGCAATTTGATGATGTGGAATTTTTTTTATCTTTTTTATGCTTATACTGCGGGTCGAAGATTTTGCTACAGGTTTTTCATCTATTTTTTCTCTCTTTATAATACTGTAAAATTACTATAGTATGCAGATAAGTAGGTATACATAGACGTTATTTTGGAACAAATGATGGGGATTTTTTTGGGTATAAGCCTCAGGAACAAGAAGATAAGAAACAAATGATGGGTGGGGGTCGATAAGCCGAAAGATCAAAATGATTATTGACTGAAATTCCGAAATTTCGGACTTCCGAAAACTATAAGAATCCAAATAATTAGTCTCGTACAAAAGCTCCAAAAAGTTGATATGAAACAATATAGAATAAGAAAATGTCGAGGGTAAACCCAGATTCGTATAATGTTTTACAATTAAGAATTGGCGAACTTTCGATTACCCAAAAACCCGAATGACAGAAATACTAAATATTTGACCATTTTCAGATGAGTTGAAATTTAGAAAAATTGAATACCGAAATAAAATTATAGAACGACTAAAGAAGCAAGGGGTTAAAATACCGAATAATCAAATTGTCGACGGTGAAAATTTCCAAAAATGGATACTGCATAGAATATTTCCCACGTCTGCATATAGTAACCAATAATTATTAAAAATCTTTTCAACGAAAATGATACCTGCACTACACTAGTTGTGTAAAATTCTCGTGCAGCATTTACGGGACTTTAATTTTTCGGGATTTTCAGATTATGTATTTTGACCCATTTGATCCTTCATCAACGGTGTACAGATCTTCTAATTGTATAAGTTTCGCACCTTCAAAGTGGTGGTCATATTCGCGAATTTGACTTTCGGCAAATCAAACCTTCATGAAGTTGGAGTTCGTAACGTAAATGTAACAGAATTTGTCTGAAAAAATTCGCTATCTTATGACTCAAATGTTGTTAGATTAAAAAAATTGACAAAAAACGTGTGTTTTTACTCATTTCGGAAAATAATGCACTGTGTTTTGGTGTTTTTGAACCGTTCGAGTCACGAAATATAGGATTATTTCCCGACTTTTTGTTGCGTTAACTTTACGGATTTCAATCTCATAAACCTTCTGCATCATCATATATGATTTGCATTCTACTGTTTTCAAAATTTCGGAAAATCTTTTGCAACAAATGAGCATCGGAAATTTGAAAGATATGATAAAAAGTTACTTGAGATTCTTCCGGTCCTTCTCAATTTTTCAATTCGGGTTACTGCAAAATTCGGGATTCTGGTCATCATGAATTCTACTCTTGTGCTGATTCCCTTATAGTTTTCCTCGATTTCTATCGGTTATAATCCATAAAAAATTCACACCCTGCATTGGGCACTTTTTCGGATGAGTCAAATTTGCCATCAGAGCTGCGCATATATAATTCATGACCGTTATAGAAAAAGGGAACTGGTACGACGTGGTACGCGTTCATCCATGCTAATTATCACCGTATGTATAATACGGAGGTATACATAGGTACATTATATACCTATATGTATATCGATGCCTATGTCTATGCAACTACTTGCTATAGTTGAACACCCCGCGTTTACCATACCGTTAAATTATTACGCGTTAAATTCTGATTGACGTTAGTCCGGTCGTTCGTTCGTTGTTCGTTCGTTCCGTTCGTTTGTTTAGGACGTTCAAACATTACGACGTTATACTCCTATGTATGCCTGCGTTAAAGGCATATATACCAATCTAATGGCGGCGAAATGAAAGGAAAATTTAATGGTAAAATAGATCACAAATCTTACTCGACTAGCCTTGACCTTATATCCGAGATATTCTTTGTCGAATATACCTAGTTGGTATCATTTGCTGATACGACGCTGACTTAATGCCACATAATATATCGCTATCAACCCGAGATAAGGGTGGCTAATGGTATTTGATACTTCCGGTCCGTCCTTCCGGAGTCGGACACTTTTAATCATATTATATGAAGACGTGGGCGGTGTCCTCTATATCTCCTATTTTCTGCTGTTCGATCAATGACTGGGATACAAAGCGATATATATATATATATATATAGCTGTGTTTCGTTGATGAGGGTTTTTTTTTTTTGAGGTTAAAATCATGTCAGATTCAAAATGGCGGATAGAATATAGATGACCGGAGGATAGATGACGATGGTCCACTGAATATCTCACTATAATCGACCGATTTTTACGAAAATTTTCAACCGCAGTTTATGCTAATTACCTACCAGATTCAGGTCCAACTCGTGAAATTCAAAATCGTTGATGTCGATTCAATGAATTGTTCGCTGAGAAAAAAAAATAAAGTATTAGATTTATCACATTTATAGTTTTATTTGCTCCAATGAAAGCGGCAATTTTCAATTAAATGTTATTCAACTCAAATGAATTAGTTTTTGTTCAAAGAAATAACGTATATGTATATCATCAAGCACACCTTAGTTAGTCGAACAAAATTATTTATTTCCGGAGTCACCGTGAAAGATTTATTCATGAACTTTCTTGCTAGAATTCATACCAGTTAAGCATTTAATTTGACTTGGAAAACTTTTTTTTTCTACTAACAAATTTTTGTTGATTTTATAAAATTGACAACATTTTTCAGAAATAATATTCAATTGTTGCGACTCCGGAAATGAATAATTTTTTTTTTCTTGGATTAACTAACAATAAGGTGAGCTTGATTACGTTACTTTATCTCTTTGAACGAAAGCTAATTGATTTGATTTGAATAACATTTCAGTTGAAAATTGCTGATTTCATTAGAACGAATAAAACTATAAATAAAGGTACGAACTTAGCGAGAATCGGTTTCCATATAGATTTGTTGGATCGCTGGTTACGAATCTACCCTCAAAAATGTATGAAGTTGAAAAAGTTCGTATAACGTTAACGCATTAAAATAATTGGTTGAAATCCTTACGATTAAAAAAAAAAAAAAGAACAAATTTACAGAAAGGTTTGATTGATCATAAAAAATCCACGCTCCAAGGAAAAAATCTGATAAAATTTCAGGAGTGCTTTTTCGAGATTGTGGAATCGTATAATATAACCGTGAAGCGAATCAAAAATGATTTGCGAAAATTATTGGTCGAGTTCAAGTGGAATACCCCATATACTGCATCATATCATGCGATGTGTATAACTATACAAGTATTTCGCAATAAATTTTTTAGTAATACATAGGCTATATATATCGTATATTACATATAGTTGTGTACCTAAAACATACGAGGTAAAAATAAAACATACGATATATAATAACCAGCTGACGGATGGACGGGAAATTGGCTTGCGACACGATACTGACGTAGGCGATCCCTAATTACCAATAAATTTGCAACCATCGTCACAACTCGCACATGTCTCTTTCTCTCTCTCTCTCTCTCTCTCACTCTCTCTGGCGAGTGCAACGCTCCTCAGTCCTACCGATGACCGAGACTAAAATATACCTAGAGTAGATAGGTATAGAACACACTAGACAGCAAGTAGGAGGTGGTCGACGTCGAATAGTCCGAAGTACAAACACATGGACGAACATACACTTGCGGAAAATTTTTTTGGCTTTTAAAAAACTCGTATGTGTTTATTTTTATTTTTTATTTTTTTTTTAATAACCAAAATAATGAGTATACAATATTGCTTAACTCTTAACGAACTTTTTTCAAGTCGAAATACTTATGCCTTTCTAGAAAATTGGCAGTGAAAATTGGCTCGACAAAATATATATACAAGAGAGTATACGCAATGATCATATGAGTAATGTTTCCGGTCTTTTATTATACACGCTAATTCCACTCGCAGACTCTTTATAGTATAATACGACTAAGACAGAACAAAAGAACTGGAAATTAGCGAGTGAAAATTATAATTAAATATTACTAAAGATTGAAGTAAATATATTATCAAAAGGTGGAATACCCCTTGATTTATATATAGGAGGTTGGTTCAGCTCTAAATCAGTACATTTGGGAATAATTATATTGAACTGTGACAACCGTATGTTTAATATTAATCACGTTCATTAACTTGTATAAACTACGATAGGTTCTTCGCCATTTTTAAAAGAAAAAAACAAAATCCAAAAATTTTAAACGAATATATAAGTAATTATCAGTTTTGCATTTCACAGCGCTTTAAGATATTGAAAAATCTGTAATAATCAGTCGATTTCATTTCACGTGGGCTTATTTTGTTCAGAGAACTAATACGCAAAATTCGATTCGGATGGATTTTTTTTTTGTTGACGTTTAAGCGTCGAGTGATTAATTTTATGAGATTACAGCGATGTCGATTGCAAGCAACAAATATAGGAATATTTAACTGACTATTTTACTAAATGAAATTACTTTCTAAATAAAACAAGCCCGCACGTAGAATAAAATTCATTCAATATTACAGATTTTTCATTATTTTGAAGTGCATCGAAATGAAACATCATATTCACCTATTGGTTGATGATTTTTCGATTTTTTGTTTCCGGAAAATGCAGAGAATTCATCGTAGTTTACGAGTTGATGTAAGGTAAATGTACCGGTTACTGACCCTTTAAGACCCAATTATTGACCCTATTATTTGCTTAAATTTTAAATCGACGATAAGAATTCTGAATGTTTCCATTACACAAATCAGTTGCTAGAGACTCGGAGAATACGAATTAATTTTTTTGATAATTTCACAGCTCACGGATAAAAAGGAATCATCGGAAAAGGTCAATAATTGGGACAGGGTCAGTAATTGGTACACTTACCCTATTCAATTTACGCTCATTACTCAATACGATTAAATATAAACGTAGGTACTGATTTAGATGGACCAACCTCTCCTCAAATAAGATGAGTTTCATCTCGCAGTTCTTCATTCTCACTTTGTACGGATAATACGAAATGAATTCTTGTTGAAAATTTGATCCTGATATTGATAATTTGCGACATAAGTTATAAAATCACATTTTAGCTAGGTCTCAATGAAATTCTCATGGGGATAATTGTATCGTATCATTGTAATCATTCATATAATACTGAATCTAATCTCCTTTTTTTTCTTTTCTTTCTAATTTTCTCAATAAAATGCATATCGATAGTCGCTCATCTTTCACCCACATGCATTCTTGCATACATCGGCCATATTGCGAATATCCCGAGCCGATTGCCTTAGACTCAGACCAAATGGGCAGAAACGTGGCAGAAAATCTTGTTCCGAGGCTCTGGCGTCAGGTCCAGACCAAGGTCAAGGCTGGGATGAGTAAAGGTAACGGTTGAGGTCATCGGTTAGCTCGTCGTCCTTATTCTTCCAGGTTTATTTTTACCTGGTGCAAAATCATCATCCTGCGGCGCGCTTCGAATTTCACTCCGTCGTTATATTCAGCCGATTAATTTCAACGATTTTCCAAGATTTCATACGAGAGAATAAAATGTACACTCGAATGGCTTATTTCCTTTTTTTAATCGTCATTTTGTTCTCTAATTAGGCATAATTTGCCTTGCAGAAAAGATCGACAAATTCAATACACATCAACTTATTTCAATTGACAAATCAAACAGTTTGGGGATTGAAATAATATGAAAATAAACGAAACTGCATGGTCATCTTTTGTTATTCATATCCAGGTGAAGAGATGATTTAATTATTGACTAGAGACTATCAAATTATTAACACTCAACTACCACACAGCAACTAATCAATCAATCGAACAATTTGGTGTTGATATACCTATCTAGAGAAACTATCGACATTTGTATGCTTTGCTTCTTTCCAATCTTTTCTTGCATTTCTGTACACGGCAATATCGTCCATTTTGCATCTTAAATAGGAATCTGGATCGTAAACGTAATTAGTTCTATTTTTGAACCACGCGCTGCTCACCTTCGAATGGTCTTATAGCTACGTATTTGCTTCTGTCTAGATACATTATAGCTGTGCAAATGAAGAATTCTTCCTGTATTTTGTCCAATTCGTAGCAGATTATCATGCTGATGATGATCATGTGATGTGATCGGAATTAATCTGGTTTTTTTTTTTAATCGTACATAATCGTTCGTTTCTCATCATTATGAATGATGCATACTATACAATGCTGTGCAAATCTGTGAAACATGCAAATTCGTATAAATATCGGTACTACTTACAATTAGATGACACGATGTGACTCTTTCATTAGCAAAACTGCAATGCGTTTAACCGATGAGTAGTTGCTTCGCCTTCAATTGCTGTGCCACATAATTATTAATTTTTACTAATTCTTAAACCTCCGTAGTAATTGACCCACCTTTCAACTTTGGGGTTGAATATCTGTATGGGATGTTCCATAATTTTTTGATAAAAATTGGACGGATACTTTTTGTACGGCAGCCAATTGAAAATCAGTCAGGTCAATTTGACCCATAACTTGACTACCGAGGGATTCTACAGAGGTGTGACTACGGAGGGTTGAAAAACGACTGAAATATCCAGACCTTACATATTCAAACAGCTGTGAACCGACGTGTTCAATTTATATTTACAATCATGAATTTGCGTAAAGTCTAGTATTGATTTTCTCGCATTTTTCCACGAATTTGATAAATTTCTTAGGTCAATTTTTTAAGGATAACGACCTTGATGGCTATGAATTATTGTTCTTGTACTGAAAAACGTACTTAATTTTATACTTGAATATGCATACCTTATACTGAGAGGATTGAAACTGGACACTCTGAATTAATTCTTATGGATATCGATGATGAAAGTCATATTTTTATAACATGTACTGGAAGAGTAATAACAACCTGGACTTTGGTCTCATTGATGTGATAAAATAAGGAAGAAAGAAATAGAATGTCCTCTCAATGCAAGATTCATCACCTTACATATACTAATATGAAGCCAATACACCGACGTTGACGTTGACCTCGTATTGTGCGAACTATATACCGTTCTCCCTGACAATCAGTTCACCTGTCTTAAACAAATACTTACGTCAGTTTATTGCTCACTCAATTCAAATATCAACATAATTGTCTCTTCAACAGACATTGTTTATCCTCATGATTACAAATGCTGTTGTACATACATGTCTGTGCAAATTTACACCAAATTCATATGTACATACATAGAAATCATCCATATAGATATTAGAATCAAGGATGGAGAAATTAAGCGCAATTTTGTTTTGATTTCGTTTTTGTCTTATCAAAAAAGAAACAATCTTCTTTCAACACCATTCAGATGTTTATTTTTGGTTTTTCTTTCTTCTTACGGCTGCCAGAAAAGAAGTTTCATATTATTTTACTGCTCCTTCCAACTATATGTCGTTCTCTAATGGTGATATCGGAAGTATACATTCTATACTAATTAGATTTCTGCATTCAAAGCTGAAAAAACAGAAAAAAAAAAAACTAATACAGGCTGGAAAAGCTAGATGTTTGTTCAAATGATTTCATGATTACTATAAAACATCTCAACTGCGAGTCAATATTTGCATAACTTTTTCATATCTTTTTGTTTCATCGAGCTTTCTGCACTTTGAAACCTCCCACATTGCCCAAACATTCATATTTTCTATTTAGAACTCTAGGTCCAAGTCATATTGACTACTTGATGAATTGATTTGGAAGCACCTACGATTGGACAAACTCAAATTTTCAAAAATTCAAATCACTTGGTTCTTCTACAATATTATTCATTGATAGCTGTCAAGTATGCTATATCAGTACACTGATTCATCACCAAACTACCATATACATTGGTAGATACTGTCATATGTTATTGTCTACATGAGATAACAGTACTCTTAACTTCTACTACTCAGTAACAAGATTAATAAAATGCTTCCTGAGCACCATGTGCTTAGCATATTTATTGATGAAGTATTCTCATGTATCTGTTTCAGGCGATTCCTACTATCATTATGACAGATCCTTGGCTAGCAGTGATAACAGTATATTAGAATTGACACGGTTTTATCCTCACAACGAGTTGTTAACAAGGATTCAGCGAAGTCCGATTGAACTACCGCTGAAACCTGCAAATGAAACGGATAACTCGACTTTGAGTGTCTCAACAACAACTATCAAATCAAATACGAGTCTTGAAAATGTCGCATATTCTACTGACAACAATACAAAGATCACAAATTCTTCTCAACCGGCAACGGTAACAACTTCTGTTGTTAAACCTGAGGTCATCGTTTCACAACCGCTTAATCCTCTGACTGGAAAAACAGATACCGTAAGATATATTTTATTTTATTTTATAATCCTAATATGAACAGCAACTACTTAACTTCATCGCTTTGTTTTCATCAGCAATAATGAGATTTGTCAAGATTTTTTTTTTTAACTGTTGAAACTTCAGTTTTCGGCCTCGTCTTTTCATTTTGAGGCTCAAATGTGAGGATTTATTATTTTGTATTGTTAACTATTGTTACTTTCATTAGAAAAAATTGACCAACACAACGATATGGGCTAATGCGACGAGATGGGCAAATGCGACACATCTGATAATACCCAGTGTACAACTGGGTCAGAATACGACTACTCAAAATGTCTCCAAATCTGTCCCACTGGAAGATGCCCCTACCGACGATATCAGCATTAACAAATTTGGAGACGTTACTAATACTACTTTGTCTCAGTACAATATCACCAAGACTATCAATGATACACACCAGTATTACAACAGCAGTTTTTCTGTCGACGAAGCTGAGGGCAGAAGATTCTGGATCGATATGGCTAATCATCCGAACGCTTCGGTCAACGAGGTCCTTAGCCATAGTCACAGAAGAGCTACGGTAAGGAATTGATTGCTACTAATAATCCGCAAAAATGTACTCAACTTCATCTGTTCTCAATGGCATTTTTTGAATGTACAAATATGTCCGTTTGGGGGCACATTGATAAAGAAATCATGCAAAAAAATCTTTAAAGATGATTGGAGAAAACATATGTGTCAACTTGAGGAAATTAGGTGTATAATTTGGACAACATATTGGTTCGAAATTGAATTAGGTTTTTCTCTGTTCTCATAGACGGTGAAATTGTCCTTTGATTTTCCATTCTACGGCCACATGGTAAGAAATATTACAATTGCAACGGGTGGTTTTCTCTACACTGGAGAATACGTTCATAGTTGGTTGGCTGCCACTCAATACATCGCACCATTGATGGCGAATTTTGATACGAGATTGTCAAACAACAGTAACGTCACCTATGCAGATAATGGTAAAGCTTTACATACTTCCTTCAATACACTAGTATTAGAATGTGTTGACTCTGTTGATACCTAGTATTAAATAAAGAGATAATTTCTTTTGCCAATATAATTTTGAGGGATAAGTTTTTATTCAAGTTTGCTTTTTTTTTTTTTATAGGCACTGCTTTCACTGTCGAATGGAAGAAAGTAGTTCTTCAAGAAAAACCAAGTGTCGGCGAATTCACCTTCCAAGTGACTCTTCTCAAGAATGGCGATATAATATTCGTTTATGCAGCTGTACCTCTGGTCGTTGAACAAATTCAAGATAATTTACATCCTGTTAAAGTTGGACTCAGCGATGCCTACATTATAGACAGAACTGTATTCTGTAAGTAAAACCACCCATTATGAATATGTAATTTGCAATTTTTGTCACAGTTTCAAATAGACGTTGGGAATAGAACCGAGATAAAATTATTTGCAAAATTTCTACACAGATCCAGCGGTTCTGGTAACTCAACATTTCCATTTACATATCAAATATAACCAGATGGCAATTCAAAACTTGGAACTTTCCACCTGCTACTCGTTAATCTTAAACTACCGTTTCAAAGTTATTCTTCGAGTCTGCACTAGCTCTGAAAATAGATTCAGACATCGGGTACTTAACTCCTGTCTCTGCATACGGATTGTCTTTGTTTGCGATTACTTTATTAACCCAGGACTCATTTTGAGTAGAAAAATATCCTCAGAGGGTTAAATAATTGCAAAATTCACTTCTGCATTGTTAAAAATTTACCCTTTACCTGGAATTACATTCAAAAATCTTCAGAATTAATTCATTTTGGCTGAAATCGGCATAAAACCTTTTATTCCGAATAAATTGCCTGTTGGATAAAATCGTTCAGGACTTTTCTTGGACAATAATCTACGAATCTCGTCATAAAATAAAACTAAATAGTTGAACTGGTTTACAGTCGTTAGGCGGAAGACCATCTACGAGTATCACAGAGTGAATTTCATGAGCCAGGATATTAAAAATTGGACGGTAATTCACCTCCGTGCGTTGCCTACTTGTCTGGGAATGCACACCTGCACCGACTGTCTGAGTAAGTCAACCGGGTTTGAATGCAAATGGTGCCCAAGTCTGAATCGATGCAGCACTGGAACAGATCGACACAGGCAGGATTGGCTGCTGAACAGATGCAACGACGAGAATATCAAACAGGGAAAAACATGCCCTGGTATATTACCGGCTATCGTTCAGCCCAGTCAACACCACGCCGTTGCTCTAGGTCCTCCAGAACATAGTGAGTACTAGTTTTATCAAGTCTTTTATTCTTTTTAACGAGACACTGAGACCTTGTGATTTCCCAAAGCAAAAAAAAGCGATACGTGTCGCTCCGTTCTTGCTAATACTCCATAGTTTTTGTATGAATTTAATCCTAGGAAGTAGTGAATTCAGATTTATCACTTAAGCAATGTTATACAAGAAAATGAGTCCCTTAATGAAATTTATATGCAGAGAATAAAATGTGCGAAACTCATTTTATTGAATAACAATTCTAACAGCGATATAGATATCTGCATTCGTTTGGCTTAATACTGTATTTGAATTGATATTTTCTGACTGTAATTTTAGATAAGTGCTTTTCTAACGTCGTAGAATATTTTCATATTTATTCTCTCTTCTCTTTCTCTAGCTCCAGATAAAATGAAAATGGGGGTCTCTGGGATCATTGGAATTCTTTTAGTCGTTTCGTTAATCGCTGGCTTCATTGGATGGACTGTATACGCTTATCGAAATCCACATAGCGCTTCTGGCCAAGTATTGATCAGGGTGAGAAGAAATAATTCTACAAATCTGTTATAAGATCCGTTATTTTCCATCTTTATCACTTTATCAATCTTTGCCTAAATGAATCTCTACTTAATTATATTTTCAGTGCTCATTTTAGTAGTTTTTTTTTTATAAAACAGATACTCAGATATCAAATTTCTCTGTCTTGCATTCTCAAATTAGATATAATCAAATAATTATTCTTTGAAATTATGAATTTTCATTCTAATCGCATAATAATAACTGTTTCAGTACCGGCCGAGTCAGTGGAGTTGGCGACGAGGTGAAGCTCGTTACACTGCTGCAACAATTCATATGTAATAAAATGATAATATCATCTAAATGATAATCCAACAGTGAACCAGAGTCGAGCTGTCCGTGAGACATGAACTTCTTACTTTAACGTATACAGAAACAGTATCGAGTCTGCAAGTTCGAAAATGATATAAATAAAATAAAAATAAAATAAAAAGAGAAAAACATCAATTGATCCTCAACGATAAGCGAATATATCGTTAAAAACTGACCGCCATAACGACTGTTTTTTCAATTTAATATAACAAGTCGTCGAGGTGTTTAGATTGTAATAAATTCATCGAAGAGCTAATTTTTTAATCGCCGAATCAAAAATATATCACATCTTATGTTTGTGATTCGGTAAAGAGAAAAAACAGAAGAAATAAAAAAAAAACAATATTAAATCTAGCAGATATACTAATAAGATCGAAGTTTTGTATGTATGTACGTACGTAATATATAATTACATCTGTAGGACGTTTGATTATATCAATGATTTACTACAATATAGGCATGGATCTTTTTCGGTTTCTTTTTCTGAAAGATCTGTGCAATAATTGTAAGAAGCAGTGAAACAATTATTCATTAATATTGATTGTATTATTTTGGATTACAGGTAAACTGTAAGACAAAAATGTATTTAAAACATATTCCCTTTTTCCGCATTCTGTATAAGAAAATAAAGAATTCAATACAAATGCGTAAAGCGTGAAAGAAATAAATAAATACTAAAACGAATGTAATGTTAAATAAGTATCGAAGATTTAGCTTCGTTTAGAACAAATTTGACTTAAAAATGTTGTTTTTAACTAGAATTTTGACAAATGTATCTCAAAGGAAGGAAGAAGAATTAGTCCTCCGGATTTAAAATATGTTAATGAATATTTAAAAAGTGCCTTTCACATTGTCTGACGCTTTCTGATCATATGAATTCGTCATTGATTGTTGTCAATTAAATTCGAGACCTAAAGGAAGAAATGTATTTCTTATTCTTTATGGATTTCCAGTGATTGAAGAAATACAAGGTGACAAAAAAAATAATTTTTTATCATACAGCATTGATGAGACATGAAATTATCTTGTTGAAAGAAAAAAGTAAAGAATAAATCGTTCAAAGTTCAAACTTCGGACTCGTAAGTGCCGTATTCATAATTTGAGAATAATGATTATGAAAATTCAACTAATTCCTTCAAATATAGAGACGAAATATCAATCAGAACGTTCCGAAATGCGAATAAAACTCGATTTGGTTACTGGTTTGGATATTTGTAACGTTTTTTTTCAATTTATGATTTTCGGATAATGAGTACGGCGATTATGAGTCAGTGAATAATATATTTTTAGAAAAGGGACTTTGATATGTAAGAAGCATTTTATTATGTGCAACGCGTATATAATATGTATACAAAAATATATAGATATTTTTAATATCATTATTGAGTAAATGAATGAATAATGAAATATTTCAATACGGAAATAAGAAGGAATAAAAGTTTTAATAACACACATTATTATCATATTATGTTGGACAATTTCTCGATAATTGTATATAGTAGTACTTTAATCCAATGTTATCATTTTCACCTGCATACATATTATAACGATATACAGTATTGTGCAAATGTTCTTAAGCTATCACATGAACAAAGTAAAGAATTTTTAATCACGATATTTCAACATTCAAGCGAGCTAAAAAGAAAATGAATAAAGAATCTCAAAGTAGACGCAAAAAGCTTGTTTTTTATATACCTGTGACTCATTTTATGGGATTTTTTTCTCGAATCCTGATTTCGTCCAGAAAACAGACAAAAAATCCTTCTATTTCATCGAACTGAAAAGCTTTGAATTCTTTTTCCTACCAAAATTAGTAGCTTTTGAACTCAAAAATTTGATATGTTGCAAAATCCATAAAATATTGTAGATAATATCATAACGGCGGTGAATAATTAGATTGTGAAATGATAAATAATCCATCAACCGTAAACAATTAACCATTCATTATATCATCAGATAAATTATCACAGTTTAATTATTCACCTCCGTTGAAATATGTTGAATATTCTCAATTTTGCAACATATTAAACTCATGAGTTTAAACGCTTACAACTTTGGTGAAAAAGGACATGAACAATTCCTCGACTCGATGAAATCCAAGTAATCTTCGTCTACTGTCCAGAAATGTATTCAGATCATCGCTAACTTCGTTTCCCAAAAAAACTACAAGTGATTGAACAAAATGTACTCAAAATACACAAAAAGTTCCTCATTGTCTTCCGGACGATGTCAGGATAGAAAAAAAAAAGAAAAAATGACGCACGGATATAGAAAAGAAGCTCTTTGCATCTACTTTAGGATTCTTTTTCTATTTTTTTCTCTAGCCTACTCCGATGCTGAAATATTGTGGATGAGAATTCTTTGCTTTTTATCAACGAGAGTTCAGGAACTTTCGCACGGTACTATATAACTACTCTAAGAAAACCAGCTGTAAAGGTGCCTTAAACTTTTTATAGCAATACATACATACCATATATATGCAGCGTAACGAAGATTCTTTTATTCGAAAGAAAGAGGAAACAAAAAAAAAACAAAAAAAATAAGAAAATAAAATCACTAATTTACATATCTTGCCGAAACAACCGTTACATTCTCACATATACATATATAGTCAGATATTATAATGAATCAAGGCACAAAGAAATCGGAATATATTATACACAACATATACATATGTATAATATACATGTTTCTGTTAAGTGTGTATTATGTATTAATGTTCAAGAATTCTCGTTAATTATTTTATAATCTATAGACAAAAAACTCGACATTTATACATCCGTCACGAAATATACATGTATAATAACACATCGAATTGTAACGAGCTGAACGATAAAAAATGAAAAAATAAATAAATAAATAAATAAATAAAGAAAATATACATCTAGTTGTAATAAAAACTAAAAAGAAAAAAACGTAGTCGAAGAATAAGAACAAATGAAATAAATGATAAAACCGTGCCAAGATGGTGCAATTGGTATGTGTGTATTAATAATTATACCTACCAGAGGAAGAAATGAAACGAAAAAAAAAAACATTACGTATATATAATAGGCATAAAGATTGTATATTTTTGTTTTCTGTTACTGCATGGAAAATTTAATTCTTTTGATGATGCGTAATATACCTAATATAATATATGGTAATTTTCTGTATAACCCGCTTGTAAGTTTGTACCCGGGGGGATAATTATTGTTTATAAATATTATCCCGAATTGATGTGTTTCTTTCTTATTGTGAAACGTTATAAGTTTTACGTAAAAGAAAAAAACAAAACCATGCACAAAAAAGAAATTTATTAAGAAATTATTTACTTAAGCTTCTTATACTATAAAATTAATTATTGTGTACGATTTTATTCATAGTTTGTGATAATAAATGTTTTAATTAAATATAGCGAGTACTTGTAATTTGATTAGGTATTTATGATTCGTGATGATTAACAAACCTGCATCTTACGCCTCATGATGAAGATTGTATCAACTTGAACTTTTAAGCCTCCGTGATTACACCGCTGTAGAATCACGTGGTAGTCACACTGTGGGTCAAATTGAACCAACTGATTTTCAATTGGCTGCTATACAAAAAGTATCAGTCCGATTTTTGTCAAAAAATTATGGAACGTACTTTGAACGTTGTAGAATATGTACCAAAAGTCAATTTAACGAAAATTAAATGTCAATGTGGATAAAAGAAATTCGCAAAGATGTGAATGTGCAAAAAATGCACTCTTTCAGTAAAATATTCATAACTTTTTCATTTTTCAATTTTTTCTTACAAAATTTTAGAGTGATACTCGGAAGATGTGGTATTTTGATAAAAAAAATAGCTCAATAGTGTTAGTTCCAGAAAAGGTATTTATTTCAACACCTGAAGAGGGTCTATTTTGGAGTTGAAACAAAACAATTTGAAACCGCATCCCCATGCAGATATTTAGCCCCAAAATTGGAAGATGGGTCTGTGATTTGACCCACACTGACTACGGATGATTAAATCAACAAAAATTCACACAAAACTCTTTTATCTTTGAGATGAAAATTTGGAAAACTGTCTCATTTCGAAACCGGTTTTTTATGACCATCACTAAAGCATGCATATCAGTTAATACCTACTTCGTTCATGATCATTAACGTTACAGATCTGATTCATTTTCATTTTTTTTAGTGTTTGGAAGTATTCTCATACATTGGAATTATAATTTCTATAAATTCGCGAATTTTGCAATTAATATACATGATTATTCTGAAATTATCAAAAAAATGATCAAACAACAATATATTATCAGTTGGAAATATATTGCTAATAATTTTATCAATCAATTAGAATAATATTTTCGACGCCAAATCGCAAGTTGTAATAAATAATAAAAATAAAAAATAAAAAACCAACAACTTTATCAAAATCGAAGTCCGGTCTGATTCAAGTTTACAGTTTTGGCTAAATTTAAAAAGTGAACCGCACAATCTTTGTCTGAATAAAACTAGATCACATTCGACATCGTGTCTGTATGTATGTACGTGTGTGTACCTATAATATACATCCCTAAAACCACAAAAGATATATAGCTAACCGGTTAAAGTTCTCGGAAGAAAGTACGTTTCGCCAGCTTTTTAAACAGCGTCCTACTTATGTAGCTGCAGATAAGGATCTATATCTACGGAGTGACATTGTAGGTTCGTAACCAGCCCAAAAAAAAAAAAAACGAATAAAACAAAAATAAAATAGCAGGCAAGGAATCAAAGGAAAGGAGGAGGTGAAGGTTTGTGCAGAATAGAAGCGATCGCGTGAATTCAGAAGTCGTTTTGAACGTAAAAATTCATTTTTTTCGACAGTTAAGAGACGTGAGGTAATAAAATTCTTCAGTTTTCGAGTTACACGAAAATATATTAATTTTTTGTGTACAGAACGTTTACAGATATATTAAAATTTTAGATTCGTATATATTTGTATATACGTCTACGAAAATGAAATGAAGGAAATTAGTTTATTGTCAGACATACATAATATACCTTACTGTTAGCTTCTCATTTCTCAATGATAACTATACGTTTCGTTGATATTATTACTATATTCAAAGTTGAATATACATAGATGTATACATATATTTATGTATTCGATGAGGAAAGTCATATGATTAGAATTTTTATTAATATAATATCAAATAATCGTAATACTATAATAATAATAATAATAATAATGATAATCATGATAATGACAATACATAATAAAAAATTAGAGGCATTCTAGCATTCAGGAACAATAATAAAATTAGCATAAATTTATGTACTAGAAAATAACGTATAATACCTGCTATATTCATAATATCGATATACATTTATAATTTTGGAGAATAATTTCATGTATATTTCATATTATAATCATATATTCATATACAGTTCGTAAAATTAACGCCCGTTTTATGATCCGTAATTTAGTATATAATGTACGGTGACTAGCTAATACTAACGAAGTAAGTGAATGATGAAAAAAAATTAATAATTAGAAATTACATTATAGTCGAGCACAGAAAATATAGAAGACATTACTATTATCCGATTATCTCTTGTGTTTAATATATGTGATTTATACAGGCTCACAGCCCTCGAGACACTCGATAAAAATGACAAGTCTGCAAGTGTCGGTTCAATGATTTCAAAAATCATATGGATTTCGGCAAAATTTGGTATTCCAGTAAACAATGATAACGGCTCAAAATATTTTTAACTTTTTAGGGAAACACGATTTGGGGAATTACTGTCAGGTATGTGATAATCGATGATTATTTGAGATTTCTAATGATTTGAAATCTTTGAGATCGTCTGGCTATAGCAAAGAGGGAAAAGTATAACATAATGATAGCTGGCAATAGACGGATAAAAATAATCGTGATATGCGTTATTAATGTGAAAACTCGTATCCAACAGGCGTATAGCTATCGAAATATAAGTACATTTACATTATATAGTTGATGAAAGTCATGAGTATAATCGATCACCGCGAAACAATATCTTTACTTATATTTATTTATTTATTTATTTATTTATTTATTTATTTATTTGTTTATTTATTTATTTATTCGTATGCACTCTTTGATCACCTACACACTTATATTTTCCTGCAGAGTATCTTTTATATACTTATCATATTTATTATGATATAATTATTTACGTACTAACAAACTGTTGTTTTTTTTTTTAAATTATTTTTTTTTGTTTTCTACAATAAGTACATGAGGATAATAGAAAATCACGTGTGAGGCATCGCGAAATATTTATTTTAAGTATATTGGCGTAGGTCGATTTTTCATACGAAAAACGTATGTTATATTTGTAAATATTTTAACGTTAATATTCATTAACATTCAAACATCGAAGGACTTCCAGGTATAATGTATCGGAAATACACACACTTATGTATTTATTCATTTATCCCATTCGAAAACACGCCGAAATTTCGAAATCCTCAATTATTAGTCATTACAATCATTATTGCAACTAACAAACATTTTTTAATAGTTGACAAGGCACGATGTAAAATGGAATAGAATGACAATTAGTATCCCTAGAATCCCTCGCTCATGATTTTCATGATTTTTGTTGTGTTTCAGATAATAATTACTAGAGCTGGACCAATAATTGATTAATCCAAGTTTCTGATCAATATCGTTTTTTCCGATTGATCCAGTTATCGGCATTCTCAATTAATTATCGTTGCGTCTTTTCGATTAATCGGAAATAAATTTTGAGTGATCGGTTAACTGGAAGACAATATTTCCGAAATTTCGGTTGATCAAATTATCAGAAGAACAATATATGAGGGTTTCTTCGTCAAACGGGCCACCCGTTCAATCCGAGGTCTCCGAAAATTCTGTAAAAGTTTCTACACGTTATTGGGGATGAGAAAAAATTTTGGGAATTTTTTCAGATTTTTTGGTCATTGCATTCCAAAAATAATTTTTTTCAATCATTTTCACGTAGCGTAAGAAATAAGCGCCGGAGCGAAAAATTGTTCAAATGAAATTTGTATGTCTTTTTCTCAGCTTTTCGGTGAAAATGGAAGAAAAAAAATTCCGACCCATTTGAACCCCTTTTTCCCCAAAAAACGTTCGGAAATGTGCATTTTCCAAATTTGGACAGTTTTTTTTTTCTTGAAAAAAATGTCAAAGAAGGGTATTTATGAGAGAGTTTTGGGAAAAAAATTTTGGAGTGGAGACTTGAATGCTTTCCCAGAAAAAAATTATTACATAGATGTTATGAATTTTCGGAATTGAATAAAAGCTACTCAATAATTTTTTTCTGGGAGAGTATCAAAGTCTCCACTCCAAATTTTTTTTTCCAAAACTCTTTTATGAATACCCTTCTTCGACATTTTTTTCATGAAAAAAAAAACTGTCCAAATTTGGAAAAAGCACATTTCCAAGCGTTTTTTGGGGAAAAGGGGGTTCAAATGGGTCGGAATTTTTTTTCTTCGAATTTTACCGAAAAGCTGAAAAAAAGACATATAAATTTCATCCCAACAATTTTTCGCTCCGGCGCTTATTTCTCACGCTAGGTGAAAATGACTGAAAAAAATGATTTTTGGAAAGCAATGACCAAAAAATCTGAAAAAATTCCCAAAATTTTTTCTCATCCCCAATAACGTGTAGAAAATTTTACAGAATTTTCGGAGACTTCGGATCAAACGGGTGGCCCGTTTGACGAAGAAACCCTCATATTTAGAACCTCGGTCGATCGATTGGCATCGGAAAACTATTCAATTGGAAACTCCGATAAATAAGAGATTCAATCAATTGGAAACTTCGACCAATCGCTTAATCCAGAAAACCGAAATAATCATTTGGAAATGTTGATGAATCGAAAAAGCAATATACACTGTAAACTTCGATTCATCATAAAAACAAGAAATTTGAAACTTTGATTAACTCTGAAACGGTAACTTAATTATTTTTTTTCACCTCTTCCGGTAAACTGGGGGTGATGAAACACCCCAATTTTGAAAAATTCATATCTCCCATATAATTTCAAGTAAAAGATCCTACGGGGGCTCATTTTTTTCGTTATTTAATGCAGAATCATGTGAGCCTACAAAAATTCTGTGCGAAGTCTGGAAAGTTGGTTAAAAATCAGGTAAGAGGGCAAGAAACGTAAAACCTAAACGGCGGGAGATTTAAACCCATTGGGGTCTTTAAACACCCCAGGTTACCGTTCTACGGTTAATTGATTGATCAATCGATTGGTAAAACAATCATTCAGAAGCTTCAATTGCCCTGCAGCTCTAGATCAACAACAAATTGCATTTAATTAAGTATAATATAAACGTGAATCGGAAATCGTGTCTAAATTTCACGTATACAAATATACTTAAAGTATATTATAAAAGCGGATCTACGCATATCACAGTTACATGTAATTACTCTGCTTTGAAAAACAACGTACATACATACGTTGTACGTATCTATAGAATTATACTTACGATGATATAATAATACATAGTAATATAATAATATAAAATAAAATATAGAATTATTATTTTTATTTATATCATATGTTCGGGATCATATCGCGCGGGGGATGTAATACGGTAGGTACAGATATATACGTATACGTATGTATATCCTAAAAAATTTACCGTTTGTTGCGATTTTTCATGGTAAAACGCCTCCAGAAATTTCCCGTCTTTTTTGACGCTGGTGTTGCCGCCGCGTGGCCATCGTAGGTGTAACTGCATTCGTCGTCGGCGTCTTGGGTTTGGGGTTCCCTCGTCGGGGAACCCCCGTGCCCGGAATCCCGATCCACGTCATTTGCCCCTTTTTCAACCCCTGCGCAATTAGAAACGAAAAATCAGTGAAAAGTCTGGTAATAGTCAGTCGATTCGATGCGATAATCGAATGTCTATTTGAATTGTGTTCGAAAACTTTTCAGTTTAAAAATGCGATTGGCGGGAAATTCAAATACTGCGGTATCGTTCGCAAAGTTCGAGATGACTTTATGGATTCTTATTTCCGGAAGAAAAAATCGCAGAAGAAAATTTGAGGAGGCATTTCAAAGCAGAAAAAAAAAACAATTTTTAGAGAGTGAACAGGCTCGAATTCGAACTTTTTACTCCGATTTATGAAGTTTGAGATCAACTTATCGAACGACGTGTTGATTTTTAGAATATTTCCTTTACCTAGAAAACTCATGATTATATCGAGAAGTGTCATGAGTAAAGAAGTCTGATATTCGTTCATTTCGGATTCGCGCGAATTTTTGCAGAATTTGTGCACTCGTTTTTTGTTCTTGGCCAAATTTAGCGAATGAAGAAACAAAAAAAAAAAAATTAAAAAAAAAAAAAAAACACCAAAAAATCAACATCGATCGGGCATCGGGAATTACAAACCCTACCAGTTCCTCAACTCTTTGATGATCTCATATCAATGGTTTTCGAATCATGCGCAATTTTCTAAGTGATACACAAAAAGTTAGAGAATAACTTTGACGAGATGATCGTGAAATAAATATCTTTCAGTAACTCAAAGCTGTTTCCTTCTACTCCAAAATACCCCAGAAGTCAGTACGTAAAATCCCGTATAAGAAAATTTCAAGAATCACTTGTTTTCAAAAATTCTTTCAAACCAAGAAAAAAGGGCTTCAAATATTACACACACAGAGTTTGAAAATTCCCGTTTTCTTTAGCTTCGAAATGGTATTCAAAATTGGATTCAAAAATATTTTCTCGCTGGGATGTCGCCAGTTTTTTCTGCCCTAATGAAATTCGCAAAGTCAACATTTCGAATTTACGGAGGAATATGGATACCTGAGTATAATTCTTGTTCGTTTGAATAAGTATTTGATGAAAACAAGGTGCGATAAGAACAATAAGCTGGATTTTCTCACCTCCACCACCTCTGAGCATATCGAGAAAATTGCTCTCGGCATTTCCGCGATTTCTTCCTTGTTTTTGCGACGGAGTACCAAAGCTGAGGCTCTGTATATTGATTTCAGCCTTAAGTTGTTCCGGAGGAATATCGTCGACTCTGAATTCATTAGGATCTTCAACGAAAGCTTGCTGAAGATCACGCATTATTTTCTTCCTTATGGTCTTCTTCATAGACAAATGCCTTTCGAGATGTTTCACGTCGCTTTCGGTTAAGGTTTTGCTGTTGTCCCTACGTCTAGACTTCTTCTTTTTACTATTTTTCGGACTTTCATCTTCCCCCGAAGCAGATCCAACCGAAATTGCACTATCGTGTCCTGGTGCCTTTTCGTCCCCCAGTGTCCTTCCGTTTTCCCATTTACCTCCAAACCCGAAAATATCTCTCAGGTGAGGAATGTTCCGATCGGTAGTTTGCTGTCTCGCCATTTTTTCTTTTCTTCTTCTTCTTCTTCTTCTTCTCTCCTCTATTTTTTCCCAAAAAATATATACAAGCTTTGATTAAAGCTAGTACACAGAATATATCGTCGAAGTCGATCCAAGGCTGTCAATCCCAAGGACGATGTTATTCTGTAACAGGTAAAAAATCCCCGGGGCAATTAGATCGGGCAAATCACTTATTGAATTGACAATGTCTTGAATTGATAAATATGGGGCGGGATTGAAATTCCGAATTTCAAAAGCTGCGAATGGTCAGAATTCAGAATTTTTATATTACCAACTCAGAGTTTTTAGAAAGATTATTTCCCCAAAGTCTACGAAGCCAATTTGAAAAACTCCGAATAGAAAAACACCGAAGGTTCAAAATTCCTAAAGCTAAAGATCCGAAAGGCCAAAACTCCGAATCTTGGAATTCGCGAGATGCAACGTCGTTTATTTCACAGCTTTGTCATGAGCTTCCCTTAAATTTTCGAAATTTTGGACTTTCTAAGTTTTCAACTTCCGGATCTTTGAGCTGTCTACATTTCGACCTTTCAGAATTTTCAAGTTCTGAACTCTAACGTTTCTAGAAACTCAGAATCGCGTCTCAAATAAATTCGGAATTTTGTTCATTCGTAACTTTTGGAATTCGGAACTTCAATCCCACCCTATTTGAATCCCAAAGCTGTATAATCCAAAAGAATCTGTAATTAATTTACTTGAAAGTGATGAAAAATTACGAGGCGAGTAACAAACGCTGATATACAAATGTGGAAAGAAAAAGTGTAGTAAAGGAAGGAATAATTAATTAAACTATCGTGTTATGTCGCTCCTCTTGGCCTGCATAGTGGCTATAAGAATACTAAACTTGTATCATGTATTTTGTAACTGCGCAGGCTGACCAGTACGGTACGTTACTACCAGTTTCTTGGTCATCCGCGTCGTTATTTTTGTTCTTTCTATTTTCTCTTATACGTCTATAGATCGTTTTGCAGGTTTTTGATAACGAATAACAAGTCTTAAAGCACTTTTCGATGTTTCGCATGTGTTTAACGACGCCAAGACTCCTCAAACCGTAGAAAAAAGCGATTTCAATTACAAAAGAGCGCACAAATTCAACTCTTCTAAGGGACAAAAAAAAGATGTTCGTTTCCTACCAAAAACCACTATCCCTATTTTCAAAAATTTTCAATTTTCAAAGTCTTAAAATTCAGCTGACACTTTATTCGATTCTGAACATACATACGTCAGAATCTGTCCAGAATAAAAAAGTCTGATATTCTGTCGAACGGCTGGCCCAAAAAACAGACAAAACAAAAATATATAAAGCCACGAAAAGTTCGGGGCATTCCAGTTCACTAATTTTCGGCATTTGTTAACGGGAAAAAGTCAATACGTCCGTCATGAATTTCTTCTTTTTTCTTTTGAACGGAATTATCGCTATAAAATTTCTGGATATTGAAATTACATAAATTCGAGATCAACTTTGGCGATTCCTGACGTGAATTTCAGCCGACTGAAACCGCAAAGGAAAATCAAGAATGAAAAATGAAGTAAAGAATAAAAGACCTGCAATTATACGTCCTTACGCCATTAATTAAGAGGCGATATATATTAATTCAAAATCGTATAATAACAATATCATCTGTCTCTGTAATTACGTATATCATTGCCTGCCGGGATATTATTTTGTTATTTATGAATGGTCCTTGATCAAATCCCACCCACGCTTTAAAATAAATCTAGAAGAATTGTAAGACTCTGCGAATAGACAAGGGCATGTGTATTTAAACGATCAGGTATATACAGAGTATAACAAAACTCACGAACGATCTCCATATGGTCAGATTCCTTGTTGAAAATTAAAAAAAAAAAAAAAAAAAAAACAGTTTTTTTTTTACAAAAATCTCCTCCGACGTTTAGTTGAGACGCTAGAGCCGATATAAGGACGCGCCAATCGGAGATCAGCTTCAGAATTTATAGCAAAATATAGTTATAGCTATCGTCAGTTTTTTTCGACACGGTATAGCAAATTCTGCTATTAGTTTCCAAAGCTGATCTCTGATTGGTGCATCCTTGTATCGGCTCTAGCGTCTAAACTAAGCATCGGAGGATATTTTTGTAAAAAAACGTATTTTTTTTTATATATTCAACAATTAGTAATCCGACCATGTAAAGATGGCCGGGAATTTTATTACACCTTGTATATCGTGGGCTGTATAGTTACAATAATGGCGGGTTTCTCGATATAATAATAAAATAATAATGATAATAATAATAATAAGAATAGTCGCGAACGCGTTGATGATTATTGGCACAGGTAATTCCTGTGAGCGTATGAAATCACCACATTCAACTATACATAGGTATATAAGGTATATAGTTTGTAATAGCGAAGGTAGAGATAAACGATCTCCTCCGCGTTTCATTGCGCAAACGGATCCTGATCGTGTGTTATATCATTCTTTGTCGCGACGTTGAGCTTTGTTAGCTCGGTCATAACGATCTTTAAGCCATCGTATGTATATACCTACCTTATATTATTATACCCGAATGACTGACTGACTGACTGACTGAGATGGTGAATTGTTGTCGAGTCAAAAAACAGGTATAATAAAACTTGTAAGGTGAGTCGATTATTATACCCAGCGCGACAACTAAACTAGTCAGTATCGTGAGGCAATCCCCCTACTATAGTGACCGCGAGTCCAAGTCAACTTTGGGAAAATTCATTTCCATGAAAAAAAAGGAAACAAAAAAAAAAAAAAAAGGAAAAATATTACATCCAGTACTCGCGGGAATTAAAAAATTTACAACATTTTTATCCCTTGAACGACAATCTCTGATGGAATTTTTTATTCTTACAAATTTCTTTGCAAATTCGTTTGGACAATTATAAAAAGTTGGTTGGTTTTCGTAAAAAAAAATGTCATCTAGTATTTCGTTTTGCTATAATTCATGGTGAGGAATTTATTACAGAATTTTGTGTATAGTTTTGTCAGCAGAACTAGATGAAAATATTATTTCTCGTATCTTATGAAAAACTGTACGAATTAACGTTTCAATTTTTTTTTTTTTTTTTTTTCCAAGAAGGAAGGGAAGAAATTCGTGTGTATAGATATACGTAGCATTGCAGTTTTCATCGGAGCTATAAAGATCTGCCGTCATACTTTGAACAGAATAAAATTGAAATGAAGAAATTCCTCAAGGTTTGGGGGAGCTAAATGTATTTAGCTAACAATAAACGTAGACCATCATCATGGCTGGAGGATCAAGTGCAGAGCAGAATATGAAATGGCCATGAAATAATAGCTTAGGGAAGCAAAGCTATTCCTATATAACACAAGAGTCCATGGGAGACATCCAGAGTTCCTGATGGAAGCCTCAAAACTCCACTTACTGTTCAGTGAAAATGTTCAAATTTTAATATCCTAGTATATTGTCTTGCGGTAGAAAATATTAGGTATACGGTGGCGAGTTCTTGAAAATGAAATAAAAAACTGAAAACGTGAATGAGGACGGTGGGTCGCGGTTGGGAAAATGAAACTTGGTCCAAAGTCAATTTATTTCCTCATCAAATAGTTCGTTTCACATCGACATAATCGTCGCGTTTCAAAACACCCGCCACACGAATTTAGGAACACCGTTAAGGTGCCACGTGACTATGTTCGAAATTCCATTATTACGAATTGTCATCACCTCGAAAACGCGATTCGTAGTAGCTTTCAAATTATACAACCTACTCTAACCAAACTCAGGAGATTAATGCTTGTCTATGGCAGGAAGTGGCCGAGTATTTTAATGTTGGGAAAAAACTAATAGAATTCCAGTCAGATTCATATTTCTCATCTTAGCTAGGTTAGGTTCAAAACGTCTTGCACCATATCGCCTTAACCAAAAGATTTCCAGAAATATACGAGGTGTATTCTTTTTGACGTATCATCAGTGATCCAAGTATGATCATGATCACTTGCTGTCTCTTTAATCTATTATGCATTGAAAACGGACGAGAATATTCCTGATTACTTTGATCATTGATCACGGTGGTCAAGAAAATACACCTATAATGGACAGTCATAAATCGAATGCAGGAAATTTGGAAATTCTATTTTTTACCGGAGCCAATTGTATAAAATAAGTGAAAAATAAACATTAAATTTCTGAAAAATCGACTATATCTTACACGACAATTTCTCAAATCTAATTTTCCGTGGTCAATCCATGACGATACATCTCCTCCGCAATCTTTCTTCAAGAGAAGTCGAGCGCCTGAATTCGCGCAGCAGATATTTTGAAATGAGACGATGATGTGAAATGAAATTTGATCAAGAAGTAAAATCATTTTGGATTACGTTAAATCCTTCGTGGCCACCATGAGTAAATTTTACCCACGCCTCATTTTGGGTGAAAAATATTTAACAGATACATTAGTGACGATTTTTTTTTTAGCGAAAAGGTGAATTTTTCGCACCTTTCGTATCTTCCAGATAAATCTGCATTCATTTCTACTCCAAAATCGATTCTCTTCACATGTCTGAATAAATATTTATTTATTCTCACCACACAATTTTACCCACTGTGACGACTAAGTTATTCTTTACAGAGCTGAGGTGTGGCCACGAAGGGTTAATTTTTTTCAATCGCATGTTTACCCGAAGTACGCAATCGATATTATGTATGCAGGCATAGAAATTTGTCGTAAATATATGTGGACATCAAAACTATCCAGGATTGCGAATTGATTGAATTTTGGAGAAGAGAAAGAAGAAGTAAAAAATTGGGTACCTATAAAAAGCGACGATCAGGTCGATCGATTTATGTGATTATATCCTTACTCAGTTCCAATACCGTGAATCTATAGAAAGTGTCGTAATTTTTCGATCGAGGGAAAGTATAATGTTGTGCAGTTTTCATAAACGATATGCTATTGACGCTCAGCAGTGGTTAATTATCATTCCTTCAGTCAGATCGATCCACGTTATATATATTACGTTTTTACAAGAAAAATTTATTCCATATTTTTATTACACACAACGCGGGTAAACTATATACATACATATACATATATGTATATTATAACTGTCGACAAGAGACTCGAGAGAGTGCATATATATTCCGACCTCGAATTCGTCGAGGACAGATCGATCGATTGCGTGTATCGAAGACCTGATTTCGCCTATGAAAGACATGCGTGCATATCTGCAGCTATAGGTAATTCCCGATGACAAAAACGATCGATCGTTAATGATAGATCAGTCGAAACGGATAATTGGAGTGAAATCACTGGATCCAACGAGTACCATCGATAAGTAGCTAGAAATAAAATAAAATCCGATTCACGTTCCCACTATTAGCCGATTATTTCGTTCTTTCGCGTTTCTATCGCGCGCAGGTGACAAAAAGATTCGATCGAAGCTATTCGTTAGCCAATAAACGAAAATCGTTAGTTAGAGATGTTTTACGATTGTTTTGCTTGCAATTGAAAGTCTGTGTACAAAAACGATCTCTGAATGGGACAGGATTGAAATTCCGAATTTTTCTACTAGCAACTCAGAGTTTTTCAAAAGATTATTTCTCCGAAAGTCTGAGTAGCCAATTTGAAAAACTCTGAATAAAAAAACACCGAAGGTTCAAAATTCCGAAAGCTAAAGATCCGAAAGGCCAAAACTCTAAATTTCGGAATTTGCGAGATGCAACGTCGTTTATTTCACAGCTTTGTCATGAGCTTCCCTTAAATTTATGGATTTTTGGACTTTCTGAGTTTTGAACTTTCGGATCTTCGACCACCCTGCATTTCGACCCTGCGGAATTTCCAACTTCTGAAATCTAACGTTTCTACAAAACTCAGAATCGCGTCTGAAATAAAATTCGGAATTTTGACCATTCTTTCAACTTTTGGATTTCGGAACTTCGATCTCGCCCACTCGAAATTACTATACATGGTATACGAGGATGGAGAAGAAAGATTATGCAAATCACGCGATAATAATGTATAAATATAGTCACTTTTTAATTGTCGCAAATAACAATAAAAAGAAGAAAAGAAGCAGGTACGACTTCCGGTTTCGTGACTATAAGGATCCTCTGCTTCTTTTCACCTCCTTTTGGGCAATTTGGTCAAATGACTTTTGAGATTTCTTGCGCCATATGTCGTTGCGGAGCGACTAAAGTACCTACTGCTCACGGTCGACGTCCGGCGTCACGGCGCCCGCTAACCGCCGCGTCGCGGTGCTGCTCACGGTCCACGAACAGAAACAGCGTTCTAATAATATCCACGCGTGGGACTATATACGAGACTATACGAACCGTCGTCAGCTGGGCTTTTACCATTTATACCTGTAATGCAATACAAAATGGCGGCTGTTCAACGACATACAAATTATTTACCACCTACGTCATCATTACAAGACATATGTCTTTCATAGATCCACGACTGATCGAATCTACGCAAAGAAATGATTTTTCTTCATTTTCCCCCTCTATAATCTTCGTGATATTCTAGAAGAATTAATAATCCTCGGATTTCTCTTTTTCTCTAGAAACGAAACATCAGTGTTTTTCTTTGTTCTTCTTTTTTTCTTTTTTTTTTTTCGTCAATGAACAGGTCAATTGAAAATTCAGATCGTGTCGAATTTTCTGCAGGTTTGCAAATATAATTCTCGTCAATTATCAATTGAGATCAAAATTATGTAAGTCGTATTTTTGCGAAAATGACTTTTTTTTTTTTGTCCAGGGTGGCTACTCAATTTGAACTCCAAAATTCCCTGACTTTTCCCTGTTTCCCTGACCTTCCGCTTCGTAATATCAGTACAAATGTTCGATTTACATGAGTTTAATTGTTTACTCACGGAACAAAACTACAGACATAACGTAACTGATCGTGACAAGGAAGAGGGGATGAAAATATGCTCCGAAAAATGGATAGAGGGAACATATACGTCCTAGAATTTTTTTATTCGTTGGACAGGCATAAGAAAATATCTTCGCGCGAAAAGAAATTCGTACAAATATCCTATTTCTACCGTTCAAAAATTGGAATTCCCTGACTGACAAGTACAAAATTCCCTGACATTTCCATGACTTTTCCATAACAAGCCGAATTCCCTGACATTTCCCGGTTTTTCCGGTTTTCCAGTTTGTCTTTTCATTTTCCATCATGCAAGCGATGTAAAAGTCACATTGCGGTTTCGTATCAAAAACGCTTACTATACCAATTTTATAAATTAATGACTTTTCGACCCTTATTTAACTGCAGACGCCACTGATGGATCTGAACATATGCTCGTCCGTCTATGGGTTTGTCCGAAAAAAACTTGACAGAATTATACTTTGTTTTTTGATGATTGAGAAATTACTTATGTGTCATTGAATTTGATGGACTGGTTCAGTCGAAAAAAAGTCATAACGTCGAGTTGGGACGAAAGAGAATGAAAGAAAAAAAAAAAAAAAAAAAAATGGTCGAGTGACGTCACATTGTTGTAATTCTAAGTCAGTTTTATATACCTTGGTAAAGTTTAATTTGGATTTACTTAGATCGAGAAAAAATGTTATGGGATTATATTTGTGTGAACAACTCAAATATAAAAGATTCAGGTTCGAAAAACCGTGCGAAATAGCGAATTTGCGGAACGAACGATAAAAGAGCTGTATTATGACATCGCTGTCTTTCTGCCATACATGGGTTTTGATAATTGATTTCGGTAATTCATTTCCCTTAGAATAGTAATTATAGATACTGAACTGCAGTATATGTAGATTCGCAATCATGCAATCTCGATTTTGAACCATCAGAAGATCCTATAAATCGATCTTGTGTCATTTCGAATCTTGCCAAACCCAGCAATTATGTGACACGTTGATCGCTATACTGTGCGATATCGTATATTATATTATGCATCGACTTTCACGATTCCAAATTTGTGTATGGATTTCTTTATTATAATTTATAATCGATCCCAGATTTCTCATACTATGCTCGTACAAATCCACGATTTCGTAATCTGCGCATCAACCACAAGTGAATTCTCTCGAAATCCGCCGCGTCTCCGGCGCCAGAATTCAGAACCAAACAGTCATATGCAACTCTGCCCGAACCTCATTGAAATCTCTAGCGATTTCTAGTTCAAGGCGATATGGTATACAAGTCGCTTTGAACCTAACCTAGCTAACATACTAAATATGAATCTGACTGGAATTCTATTAGTTTTTTCCGAAAAGTAAAATACTAGACCAATTTCTGCCATGGTGAAGCATTAATCTCCTGAGTTTTATTCCGGTAGATTGTGTAGTTCGAGGTGATGACAATTGGGATTCCGGGGAATCGGTTCGAAATTCCATTATTACCAATTGTTGTCACTTCGAAAACGCGAATTATATTCTCTTGATGACTACCCAACCGATCCGAACGAACCCTCGATGAATGAATTCAGTTTTTTGGCAGAAATTGTGGCTGATCATATCAGTTCGTGAATAAACTGATAGGATTTCAGTAAAACTCATGTTTCTCACGTTAGCTAGGTTAAGCTGAAAGTTATCTCTGCTACATCACCTCAACCGTTAAAATATAAAAACACTGACTGTTAAAAACAAAAACAAAAACGGACTTGTAAGAAATCTTTAATAATCTTACCAGCAAGAATATCAATTTCCACCGATTTTCTAAATTCCTAACATGCGTTTAATAGGCTCATGGTGATGTATAGATTGATTGATTGATTGATTGTCGATTGATAATACACTTTGTTGCAGTTATTATAGACACTCGCGACACTTTCCTTGTTTATTCTATTATTCCGTTACATATCATGGATCGAGACATGGATTGATCTTCCTTAGATGTATGAAAATACCTACCTACCTACCGTTTCTCTGACTGATGAATGGCAACTTTTGACAGGGATCGTAGATCCGTACCTATACTATATAGTAGCCTGAACAATATCTGATGATGAAAATGAATGAGTTGACAGTGATGACAACGCGGCGACACGGTCGTTTCACATCCTGTAAACTAGCTAGGATTTGAAAAGTTCCTCGAATCTTTCTATGTATATTCTTCGCCCAGTACCTATATATACATACACAGATATATTATATACGTACAAACATACATGTACATACCTACGTATTGTACTTCCTAAGATATATAATTTCGGCTACGGCTCGTTTGACACTATCTTCTCTGCACTCCGGAGACGCGTGGTTACGGTTACGCGGCTACGATCGCAATTAAGATTACAACACTTGCACGTTATCCTATGTACATATAATATACAATATACATATATACCATATTAATAAACCTCTTTTAAGTGGACATCCATAGTTACTATATACTGTCAACTAACTATAAGTTGGAAAGAAAGAACTAAAGGAAGAGTAGCAGAAATATACTTTAGTATGTATAAATTTATGTAATATTTTCAACGTTTTAGACAAAAAAAATTTCTAAGCAAGTGGCTATGTCATTACCAGTGACAAATGTATGTAATGGTGTGTAACTCGTTTGACTGAGAGCAGTAATTATGGATAAAAATTGTTTGCTAACGAAATATGATTGGAATCTGATGTTGCGGTTGAAAAAATTCAAAGTATTCCATCGCCAGAGTTCATTTCATATATCATTATAATATAACGTCCGATTTCAAAACACTTGCACACTGTTGCAGATCCGATGACGATGTCTTTGATAAACAAAAGATCCTTCGAAATACAGCCGGTCATAAATCGAAAATTTCATTCCTGGAGCGAGTCGTTAGCAAACGAGTGAAAAATGATCTTGTCTAATTTTTTGAAAATCGACGATATCTCCCAACGCCGTTCTCTGGCTTGGGAAAAGTAGGCAAATGCTAGGGGCCCGCAATATTGGGGGATCCCAAAACGAAAGAAGTTATAAAATAATTTCTTGAAACGTGTTTTTATCGCATGTATTAAATCGCACAATAGTCCTGATGCAGATGACCGTAGAAAAATTTATGCCCCTGAAATGAAACGTAGAAAAAACCAAAGTTATGGAAAACTAAGAGAGAAAAGAATACAACAGAAGGATGCCATTTCGAAAAATTGTGATTGGATGCTTGAATCATCATCTTGAAAGGATACAACTTTTATTTAAAAAATTTAAAATCTGACATAGCAGCCGTCAATACTGACTCAGATTGACAGGCAAAGGGTTAAATTAATATGATGATGTATTTCCTCTTGCCCGAAGGTTTAGTTTTCTTGTAATGCAGTATTCTGATAAGGAGGCCCACAAATTTATGTTTGCCTTATGTCTGTTTCAAATACGCTTGAATGGGCATTGATATCTTCAGTGACAATTTTCTCAGTTCAATCTCCCGCACTCAATTTACAATTTACAACGCGTCTTCCAAAGAATCTAGATCCTAGAAAAGTGGAATCGGACTAACGGTGTGCCAAAATTTGTGCATCAGGTGTTTTGGAATAATAGACGATTATGATTTTTAATGATGTAAGATGAATTCTTTGGTGGAAAAATGAATCTCTCCTGATTTTTCCAACCGCGACATATTCGTCCCTTTGACTTGTTGCGCAGGTGTATTGTTTCGACGTTTGAACGAAAGCACTATGGACTTACTGAGGTCACTGGACCAAAAACAGTTGTACCTATACACAAAAGTTTACCCCTTTTTGGTAGTGACGTAGAAACTAGGAAAGTAGGAAGGTAGGTATATAACCTATGTAACGAGAAGTTCTATGCAGCTGACTCTGACTCTGACTCTGACTCTGATTCTGACTCTGAGGCGCCCGGATCCCGCGGACCGAAGCGAACCGGAGACCCTATAGTCCAGACTTCTTACTTGACTCTACTTTACTATATAAGACTTTCACTCCTCGTCTCCAGCTCCTACCTGTGGCACCCGCAACTGCCGTGGCCGTCACTGATTCTGGTCTAACCGATGTGGAGCACCTCCGCAAAATATACTCATTATTAACCACCACGTTCTCCACCTACGTTGTGATCACTAGCAACGATTTTCACCATCATCATCATCATTATCATCATCATCATCATCATCATCATTGTCGTCGTCGTCGTCGTCGATCAGTTTGGTAGAGAGATCGAATCTGAAGATTCGCCATTTGCGTTTCAATGAAAATGGAAATCAATGAAAAACAAATCCCAGACCCTATTGATCGCGAAATGTCATCGCAGTTGTATTTAGGTATTGAGGTGTTCAGGTATTTAGGTAGTTAGGATCAGTTTTTGGTCTGACTTGAAAATCAGTCTAGTCGAAAATAGAAAATTTTCTACCTAGCTATGATACGACGTGTATCAAACGAGTCACTTTGAACATAACCTCGCTATCACAAATAAACTTAATCAAGTTTTACTGGAAGCTTATCAGTTTTTTTTTACAAAGTGATATACTCAGCCATTTTCTGCCAAAAAAACTTAATTCATTCGTCGAGAGTTCGTTCGGATCGGTTGGATAGCGGTCGAGAAAAAACGATCCGCGTTTTCGAGGTGACAACAATTGGTAATAATGGAATTTCGAACAGATTCCCATATTGCCTCAACCTACCACGTGACTTATGTTTGGAATTCGATGATTACCAATTGTCATCACCTCGAAAACGCGATTCGTGGTATCTTCCAAACTAAACAACCTACTGGAATAAAACTCAGGAGATTAATCCTTTGCTACGGCAAAAAGTGGCTAAGTATTTTACTGTTTGGAAAAAACTAATAGAATTTCAATCAGATTCATATTTAGTATGTTAGCTAGGTTAGGTTCAAAGCAACTTGTATACCATATCGCCTTGAACTAGAAATCGCTGGAGATTGGATGAAGATTTTGGCAGAAATGTGAGTAATTTGTTGAATCTCAAAATATTGTTTTATTCATATGTTGTTAGATAGAGTGCATATGGTCATCCGCGCCATGCACGATAAGGGAATAACTAATTACTTCGAGTACACCTACACTCGCCAGAGTATAGATATAGTTTAACGAATGAAAGCAGACTCCTTACGTAATTATACCCGTATTTCCATAGCGGATTGTTCATTCGCCGTTTCACACTTTCTTAAAATAAATCACGATGGGAAGAACTGATATTACAGTAGAGGTATACGAGCTATAATACCCTGCGCCTATACCTATACCTACTCTGTAGACGTATACACCGTCATATTATACACCGATTCTTTGCATTTTAACACTAATTCTCTTTCCTTGATCCAGTATATCCTCGTCTATAAAAACATGTTCATACCCATGACTTGGGCCATTTTTTTTTTTTCGTTTTATATTTTTTGCTGGTATTTGCTCTAGTTTTATGTAATAATGATGAATAGATGTATAATGGACTATTTTATACCAGCTCGAGATTCTTATACATCAAAATGTAGCAATATCTCAGCAGTCAGCACTACAGGCAGTAAGAAAATTAATAGGAGATGGAGTGGAACTTAACCCTACGTAGTCAGACCTCTGTGGAATCACGTGGTAGTCACACTGGGTCAAATTGACCCGAGTAATTTTCAATTGGCTGCCGTACAAAAAATATCCATCCGATTGTTTTTAAAAAATTATGGAACATACTTTGAAAGTTGTTGAATATGAATCAAAAGTCAATTTGACAAAAATTAAATGTCAATGTGTCTGAAAAAAATTTGTGAAGATGTGAATGTTCAAAAAATACACTTTTTCAGTGAAATATTCATAACTTTTTCGTTTTTCAATTTTCTTCTAACGAAATTCTAGAGTGATACTCGCATGACATTGGTACTTTGATTAAAAAAATAGCTCAATAGTGGCAGTTTAAGAAGAGGTATTAATTTTGACATCTGAAGAGGATCTATTTTGGAGTTAAAACAAAACTCAATACGCATTGTGCCGGGCAGAATCCCATCTGAAGCCATCCCCATACAGAATTCAGCCATTCATGTAAGAGTGGGTTGTTGTAAGAAATAGTATATCTTCGTAGTTTTTTATTGGATCACCGTGATTGATGATCGACTATTTTTAATGACTGAAAATTAAGATAAGAAGTTGTGAGAGCGTAGAAAAATTCTAAAATTTCATATCCCAGATAGAAAATTCATATCATTCATATTTGAATTCTGAAACGAATGTTGAATTCTATGTCAGGATACATTCAATTTTGAAATACGTTTCTGCAAATCTCATACGTACATATATATACATTCTGTAATTTTCAATCAAGCGGTAAGAAAAATTCAGATGTTAATTACCGAAAACTTGACAAACTTGAAATAGATCAGCCTGTGTTTCGAATTTTCGATATACAATCTTGTGATGTATTGGAAAAAAAAAAAGAAACAAAAATTGATTGTTGGTTAGTGCTAGAAGAGCTAGTTGTATGTACAAAATTCAATACCAGCTATTTTCCTCTATGATCTGAATAAAACGCAGAACTATAAAGTATGAAACGTTTGTATGTACATGAATTTGAATTAAATTCCCTAGTAAGTTTGTGAGTTTAGCCAATTTTCGTATTTCCCGAAGGAAATTCTAAACTATTTCTAAGAGCGTGTATGGGATTGGAATGAAGATCAAACGAAACCTCCGAAGACAAAATAGAAGGAGGAAACAAAGCGAAGAAACTTACTTGAGATGGACGAGGGGGCGGACTGCAACCGCCTCTATAGAAGTCTCTAGTCTCTAGTCTCTAGTCTCTAGTCTCTAGTCTCTACGCTACGCTGAGCAGAAACTCAACGCGCGTTACATAAGCCAGGGAGAGAAAAGTGTCGACTAAGTAAAGTAAGTAATTCTTCGGTGCAGCAGCAGCAGTAGCAACAGTCGCAAAGGCACGAGATGCCCGCAGGTGAAAATAATCCTACGAGTTCATTGCTACGAATTTTCACTAAAATTCCAACTAATTTTTCTAGTTTTTTCTAATTTCTTACCAAAAATTGTAATTTTTGTCTAAAAATTGTAGATCTTTAATTACATTTTTTCATTCATCATCTTTTTTTCATGATACACAAAAAATTTTGATGTTTGTCGATGGAACTAGAGAAACAAAAAAATGCTTCCACCCGCTTTTCTAACCAAACTACGAACAAATTTAAACTTTTTATGAAATCGAAACCAAAAAAAAACAACGAAATGTTTGATTTTTCCCAAAATTTCGATGTAAAAAAAGTTCACACGAGTTGAAATTTTCTTTTAACGAAAAATTTTATTGATCGATCAAGAGACTTAGTTATATGCAACGTATCCGGTCTATTGTTTCCGGATATATCTACAGCGCAATTATTTCCGGTACATACAGCTTGATTTAGGTATATATCTACCTGTAGTATATGTAGGTATAGAAATTTACAGCTACTGAGCTTATCGGGCTAAGTAAGTAGATATCCAGGTTTTACAAACTCGCGTTACACTTATATACATACACTTATCTGGGTAAGATGTGCCAACATCGCGATTTAAGAGACCATACCATATAGACGTACATACGTACAATACAGACCTAGATTCATAAGTAATTTGGAACAAAGACAAGGAAAAAAAAAAGAAAAAAAAAAACATTACCAAGGAAAGAAGAGCGCGAAATTTCGTTCACGGTCGTCTCGTGTTCAAATTGGAAACAAAAAAAAAAAAACGGAGAATTACAAAAAAAAGAAGGATTAATCTTCTTAAAATTGTCACACGAATTGTCAAACAACATATTTCTAACATAACAATAATCACACTTGATAAAACAACTTACGACTTATTAGGCAAAGGTAGGTATTATTACAAGATAGGTATATACGTACAATCCTCGAGGTCAGGTATATGTATATAAAATATTATAACTATATGTATACCTATATTACGATAATCGCACAATTGGCAAAGTTATTCTTGGTCCTTGAAGATGTCTGCGGAAAGAAGAAGAAAAGAACAAAAAAAAAAAAAAGAAAAAACAACGCAAATTATCCAATTCTTGGAATAATTGCAATGAGCATAGGAAGAAAAAAAAAAAAAAAACGAGGCTGTTTATTAAAACTTTGATTGCAAACTAATCATTTCTTCAACCTTCGTGGTTTTAACATTTCCCGTTTTTTCTTTCCTTTGTTTTTTTTCCCCCCCTCTTGTTCTTCTCTTCACCGGAAGTTTATAGGAAAAGAGAAAAAAAAAAAAAAAATCCGGGAACAAAAACTAACGTCTGTATAGGAATGTTTCCATGGTATATTGTACATACATACGTAACATACATATTATGTATTATATAGAAATGTTTGTGGAATTCTTTACATAGAAAGACTCGTATTCGCATTGCATTGATATTGCAATAACTTTGTGACCTTTGCACGTTCGGTGTATAATAGACAGAAAGGAGTAGGCGATCGAAACGTGGTTTAGGTCTGTTATACGACTCCGTAGAGAGAAACTTCCTACCAGGTTTTTTTGCTAGTGACCCCAATGCGGTAGGTATATACATATTGTTAACGTCAGGCTGTTATAAAATGTGTAACGATATGGATCCATGCTAAAAAAAAAAAATTTTATATGTATTATATACAGGGTAATTCAGAATTCGTGTCGAATCGTACACAGGGTCAAATCCTTGTCAAAATGGAAATCCGAATTTCCTAAGCTATTTTTGGGTCAAGTATGTATTTTTTTTCAATCTTTCTTCAGCCATTTTTTTTAATTAATTTATTTATTTTGTACCAATTTCCAGAGACAGATCCTTTCTTGATTTATTTATTTATTTATTTTTTGTTATCTCTAATCCTTGTCAAAATCCGGATCGAGATTTTCTTGGTAAGTTTTTTTTTTTTTTTAATTTATCGAGATCATTGATTGTTTAATTCCGAAGAGACTGCAGGATGAATCAAATTACTGATATTTTTTTCTTGCCAAAAAAAAAAGTTGAAAAAGAAAATTGCCCGGGAAATGATTCATCAGGAAAACTAAATCACCCTGTATGTATGTTATATGGTTGTTTCTCCCGCGGCATCTAATACGTCTTGCAGGTGAAGTTCGAATAACAATGCAGAACTGATTCGAAGTTGAATTAAAACTAATGATACTCCTTAATGTCCCATTTTATTTTTCTTCTTCTTCTTCTTCTTCTTTTTCTTCATCTTTTCTTTTTTCTTGTTATACCTAGTAGGTACTTGGTCGCAATTAAGAAACGCCGGGAATTTCATAAAGTGCCAGAGTGTACCTGCAGTATATAATAACTATCATATAAATACATACATATATACTTATGTATTTATACTTATAGCTGCCCATGTAACGGTCAAGACATTTCTATACATATCTTGTCTTTCAAGTCACTATGTATACTATCTGTCTCGTAATTGGCTCAACAAAATGACACGTTATTAGCAATTACTGGATTTCAAATCATCCTTCTATTTATTTATTTCTTTCTTTTTTTCTTTCTTTCTTTTTCAACAGATTCAAAGCACTCTCCATATACGCTTAAACTTTTTTCCTTCGCGATTATCATGGAACTCATCTCTATACTGTAAGTAATTTCTCGAATCAATTACATTTGCCACGAATTAGAAAAAGAAAGAAAAAAAAAACAACAACAATTTTTACCGTTTCTAATGATTATTCCGGTCATTTTTAAGAATGAATAAAACTACAATAATTCATCGTGCACGGCGTGTATGACAAAAAAAAAACGACTGTATCAATTTGAAATTCCGTAGAATTCGAATCACGCGCCTTCCGTTAAGTCACTCATAACAGCACAGCTAACCTCACTTTACTACGACGCTTTCTCAAATACCGCCATCTTGAACAGAGGTATAAAGTGACGTCAGAACCAATGAAAATCACCGAAACTGAAAATCACTGAAAAATTTTAATCATTTTAACCCGAAAATTCGAATTGTGAAATAATAATTGAGGTGCAGTTTATAGAGAAAAAAATTCGGAATTTTCTTTTTTCTATGGTGAACCTAATTCTAAGTCGCTTCATAGCAGAAATTAACATTTGGAGAATGATCTGAATAAAAGAAAAGAAAACAAACGAAAAAAAAAAGGAAAAAAAACTTACCGAGGAAGAATGAGATTGATTCCCGTGGAATATATGAATTCTTTAGTTCGTGTATTTCAGATAGCCTAATTTACGAATTGTAATTAAAACGCATCCCCACCTCATTTCCGTATTTCAATCATTACAGTGGAGATGATTATTATCTTACTCGAGTTGAAAAAAGAAACTTTGCGCGTATATATGCGCCGAATCCATTAATTACCGTATACTCTGATTATACATACGTGCATATGTATATATACGCAGAATATATGTACAACTCCGTATGTAAAAAAGATTTTTAGCACAAAAATATCGCAGCTAAAATTTACATCTACGTCATTTTGAAGAGGAATAATGAGATTGGTGAATAATTCACCAAAAAGGCATCACAGTAGAGTAAAGATTGGTTAAAAAATCAGTCTTGTCTGATTGATGACTGTTTTTTTTTTTTTTTTCTTTTTTTTTCCTTTTTCGTTTCTTGTTTTTTCACTCTTCCCAAATTTATAGAACCGCACTGGTCAACTGTGTACCATCGCAGCTGGCAATAAATTCAGTGTAATTTCATAGAATTTAACGGTAATTTTATAAAGACATTTTGGCATCTTGGCTCTCAGATGACGCGATTTGCTCATGATTCCCAGGCATGGAGACAGGTGATACCGCAATAGTAATCTATATTGAAAAATCCGAGATCATTCAAGCGATTAATCAAACCTTATGGCTCTTTGTCTTGATCTGCAATTCTGTGATCTCTCTTCCGGTTTGCGACAATCTTATTTGAACGACTGAAATTCGATCGAAAAATTAGGAAACAACGTAATTTATTATTACTTCTTTCATACCCACGTGGATTTACAGAATAAAATTAAATCGTATAATTTTATTGTGATCCTCGTTTTATCTGAAGCGTAATTCGACTTGTTTGCTTTGTTTTTTGTTTTTAAATAAATGCACACGTAAGATCCTTGATTCGAAATGTACGTGAGAAAGGTGTGAATTCTTTCATAGGGTATTTGTTCATAAATCTTATCTTATCGTTTAGTTAATTAGTACCTGCAGTTGGTTGGATGCGGAGAGAAAAAATTCTAAACTTTTTGTTAAGCCGAGTATACAGCTACATGTATTTCCGCGGCCTTGTTTCTTGGTTGATTGCAGCATTGTCGCAATAAGATTTTATTTCGATTCAAATCGAGAAAAAACAACAGTTATTCAACAAAATCGAGGGCTTATTTCAATTGGTAAATACCCAACAAATTGACGATGACGACGGTGATTCAAGATGTTGAATCAGCCTGACGGGGCAGGAGATCAGCATCAGTGGCCACAGACGTTAATTTTTATTTTTTTAAGTTTATTTTCTTCTTTTAACTCCTTTTCCTTTTCTTCTTCTTCCTCTCCTCTTATTGTAGGTATTATTACTTTTTTTTTTTGCCGTTGTAGCCTCGATAGGTCACGTAATCAAATCCAAAAAGTTGAATAAAATTTCGGAAAAAAGAGCAGCCCAAAATATTTGTGTCAAAGGCTGGTTTACCTAGTATAAGAGATTCGAAGATACGTTTACAAATTTTTTGGGGTCTCAAGAAACCTACGTCTTGAAGACAATGATTAAACGATCCGCTAGCCATTAGTCTCTTATTGCGAAAATTGCCATTTGGATCTTACGTAATTTGAAGGAAAGAAAAAAATTTTCAAAAATGAGACAAAAAGAAAATAAAAAATCTGCTAGGCACACGAGGATTGGCGGAAGTTGAAAATGTTTTCTAACTAATCGTATAAGCGAAGAAGTAGAGGCAACAACATCATGGCTAACGATATAAGCTATATAAGAATCGCGCGAGGTTCTCTTGCCCAATTATTGCGAATTATTGTTGTGGTAATTTAACGGCATTTCAAGAACGGTACGATTATATTCTCTTTGGGAATAATATCTGTAGAAGGTATATAAGTTCATAGATATTTTGTATAATGTACACATATACAAACATGGCCACGAGGGTATATACATAGAAACTTTGTGAATCTTTAACCTTGAACGATGGATCAACGTCCTTTATATAAAAAAGAAAAAGAGAATTACAGGAATAAGTATAACCACTGCGAAGGTGATTCGGAGATAATAAATCGTCGATATATATGTTACATGTGTATGTACGCCTGGGATGTGAGATTGTTATTGAAAATATTCATTTTCTTGTTTATAATATACTACGTGCGTATATAACCGTTCGCAAAATATTTTTTTGTCTCTTTCACGCAGTATAAGGTACCCGCCTCTTTGTTTCTTATGTTCTTTGACCTTTGATCTGTGTTCGATCACTCAGGTGTCTGTATATCGAGTATATGTATGTACAAACTTTCATGATGTATCGAAGTAGATCGTGTTGAGTATTGATGGCTATCAATAAATACTGCATCGACTCCCTTCTCTTATAATATACATCGATTATCGGATTACGATTCCTCGTTTATTGCTTCCATGGTATGTACAATGTACATACGTACATTATACATACCTTGGATATCACTTGTATTTATTTATTCGTCTCACAATTATTGGACTTTGCCGCACTATTTCCCTAGCCAAATGAGAATAATAATCCCAACTATCATTTCTCTGAGGCTAAATAAAAATCAAGTATAATTACTGGTCGTGGCCACGATCTTCGAATTACGAATATGCATATATCGATCAGATCATTTCTAGATACTTAACAGTCTGAGCGATCGACTGCGCATGCGCAAATTTTTGTATCAACTCATGCAGGCTTGCCACCTCGAGTTCGAGCTGTGAAACTCTATTTCTAGCGGCTGCTTCGTCAATAGGAAATTTTGAGGTTAATTGAAATCTCAATTGATGAAGTTGGTGCTCCTGACTTTCGTGCCGATATATTGGTTCGTAAAGATCTCGCCAACCAATGAAATTGAATTATTTGTCGCATGCGCAGTCGGTCACCAGGCTGTTAAGTTTCAAGAAATGCTCTTGGTATGCTGAGGGCTGTGTGTCAATTGGATAAAAGCACGAACAGAATTACACCCTACACTCGCCTTTACCTTTAGACACTATACACTTGCTCTAATCCTATAAGTACAGATAACAATTGGTAATAATGGAATTTCGAACAGACTTCCATATTGCCTAATAAGGCGCTACATTCGGAATTCCATGATTACCAATTGTCATCACCTCGAAAACGCGATTCGTAGTATCTTCCAAACTATAAAACCTAGCAGAATAAAACTCATGAGATTAATGCTTCACTACGGTAGAGAGTGGCAAAGTATTTTATTGTTTGGAAAAAACTATTATAATTCCAGTCAGATTCATATTTCTTATATGTTGGCTAGGTTAGGTTCAGAGCAACTTGTACTATATCGCCTTAATGCATGAAATTGAAGAATTGCGTAATACAGATTAGGTACAGTAACAAAAAACGAAGTCAAAAAAATTGAAAGTCATGACGGATGAAGAGATCGGGAGAAAAATAATACTGTTTCGACATGTTGAAGAAGGTATAAAATAGACGCCCATAATTCTAAAAGGGTCTAAATCCCAATGGGTTTTGAAGTGCAGAATTTCTCTTGAATTAAGTCGTTTTATATTAGAAGAGGGCTCACAGGGTCATATGCCATTCAAAGTCTGGAGCACCTGTTCCTAACGATCCATAGAACATATAGAATCGCGTCGCCTCGTCGCGGGCAGTGGAACGCGAGAAGTTGATCTCTTGTTCTTTTCTGTTGACATCGGATGCTGTGCGCAAGGGGACCGTTAGACAACCTGCATGGGCTTGAAACGCAAAGACTAATACGAAGACGAAGACGAAGACCAAACGACTCCCGTTGCAGCACCCGACTTTCATCTCCAGCGACCCCATCGAGTTGTTGCTAGTGATGTTGCTGCTCCTGCTGATGTTACTGTAGCTGCTGCAATCTATACATCACTAACTACCACTGCTTCGTTCTCGGTACATTATGCATGCCTTAATATAACCACGCGGCTGCTTATATACTTCTACTTCTACTTCTACTTCTACTTCTACTTGTGAGCTCCAGCAACGGGGAATAAGTAGTTGATCCTTAATTATGCGACCACGTATCGTGTAATGACATTTTTCTCTTGTATCGGTACAAGAGATCGAGGCGAATACCGCGAGTCTATACCCGTTGCTAAGGCTGCTTCAGTTCCCAGTAATTAATATATACATATTTAAGCACGTATATGTTATACACCTGCATGTATATTATGTATAAATATATATGTGTAATGGTATACAGATATGAGGACTAATCAGAGAAAATATGTCTTTATACTGTATATATATATATATATATATATATATATATATATATACGAATGTCGAGGTATTTTTTAATTAAAAAATTTCACATTAGTATCTATTGTATATTTAAACATCTGTATCTATATGTATATACCTGCCATGCGCAGCTTTCTTTTTTACTCGCATTTGAAAATTGTTATACCTACTAATAGGAATTTTTAAACATTGGAACCGCAGCGGTTTTGGCTTTTTATATACGTATATATGTAAGGATCTTGAAGGATTCCGATGAAATCGACATTTCGATACGCCTAATCTTATAATCTTGAGCTCACGCTCTTTCAGGAAGAGTATATGTTACGGGTAAAATATACCTATAATAATGTGGGCAGAGGCGGTATAAACGGTTAAATTATTATCTTTATTGTATCTGTTTAAATCTATTGAACGTAGAAGATTGGCTCGAAATTTTTATTAAGGAGTATATTCGTGGTCTTTATTATTATTATTTTTTTTTTTTTGCTGAAACCAAAACGGTGGAGACATATTTGCAGTTATAGGTACTATCTGATTATTTGTACATATATCTATTATAGACGATCGACTATAATCAAAATATTGACGTTTTGGACGATGATTGGGCATATTATCTCTCAAATACGATTTTGCATTAGTGAGCTTACTGTAATTATCCTATCTATAAGAATCCCAACGCTGGACCATTCGTGTCCATATCCAGTACAACATTCGAGTTTTAAATGCCTACATATGTCTCCGAATTTTGCAGAAAATTATTATGATATTATTGTCTTTCAGGCATGGGAAAGGGTTTTATCACTTAGTTAGAAGTCTAAAGAAGTTTCATGAATTTTTTAAGATTTTTTCATACACTATAACATAGTCAAGTAAGCGACCAACATGAGTGACCCATGGTTGGGGTTTACAAGTGCTGAAAACTACGTTGGGGTTCTGGAGTCAAGAAAATTGTGAATGAATCGAAGAAAAGTGAAGTTAGAACCTTGAAAGTTGATCAAAATGTGATTCGACGATGTGTAATGGTTATAATACATAATATCATTGACTGTTTTCATCGATGCATAAAAAGATATTAAAATTTCCCATCTCATATAGACATTGACGTATAATCGTGTTTGAGTAACTATACTAAGTACCTTTTGAGATCGTCGCTAATCCAGATCTGAAATCAGATCTTGAAAATTCGAAACGACATCTCCAATTTCGACATGGAGAAACTATAAAAAGCTAGTTAAAAAAGTAGTCAATATTGAGATCCTATCATCACTCGGTGCACAAAAATCAGATTTCGAATCATAAAATCCATATGAATTTTTTCAGATTTAAGAAAATGACGTTTTCGAAATTGGCTATTCGATTTTGTTGTTTTTTTTTTTTCAAATTTTACCGATGGTTAAAAAAAACTGAATCAAAATCCGAAGGTCCGTCTGGGTCGATAACAACATCATACTAAAACATTTTCGAAATCGAAGGGGGGTGACGTTCATGGGATGCAAATTTGACGTGGAATACCCCATTTGTAAATCATATGAAATAATGTAATATCGATATAAGTGTTCGTGCGTATACATAAACATATGGATAGCTTAGAAGATCGTGTTAGATATGTGCGGAGAGATAGACAGGTATACACAGTCATATATACAAATATATATATTATATATATGTATACAGGTATAATATGGGCACGGGTATATACGGATAAATAGAGTGCATTTGGCGTGGGTGTTACGAAACGATTTCGTTACCCAAGATCTCGTGTCCGGCGGGGCTCGGTTTCTCTTTGTTCCGCTTGCTTGTTTCTGAATATTTTATACACTTTTGACGATGGGATGGCTAAGCTAAGGCCTCTCTGCCTCTGCCTCTCTGGTTCTCTGGCTCTACCTCTACCTCCCTGCCCCTCACTCTTTTCCACCGTCTATCCTGATGGCTCATCGTTGTTGTTATCCTTCTCCGCAATACAAGGTGGTATAAACCTGCATCAGCACCACTCGCGAGGACCGCATAATGACGTCACGAGTCACTGTCCGTCAGCAGGAAACATTTACGTATATTTACTATATTTAAGCCAGTTGTTTGTTGAAAACGTTAATTAACTTCCATGTATATATGTATGTATACCGTAGAGGTGCGTTTTCACGAGGAAATTAATATGACAAATACCGAAAACCGCATATGAATCATATCGCGAGTTACAAAAATTATAATCTCACAATGGGAGCTTATACTTTGCCTTGATATTTTTTCCAAGATTTTTCGCTTGTTTTTTGGAATTAACCTCTAGCGCCGTAAAAAAGGTCATGGAATGTAGAAAAGCACATGAAACTCCATAAGGCACAAGCCATAAGCAGAAAGCATATGTCATAGCGCATGCGCATTACTTCTCGAATACCATTCGTAGTACATCTATGTTCTGCACTTATGTTTTCTAGAGTTTCATGTGCTTTCATTCACATTAAATGGTTCTTGTTGAGACAATCGTACCTACGCCGTAAAACGAGATGAATTGCAAAACTTTCCCGAAAAATAATTAGTTTCTTGCTTATTAAGTTTTTCTCATTTTTTAACTTCCCGCTTTGTTTTTTGTTGTTCGTTTTTTTTTTTGTTTTTTTTTCCGTATTAGTGTAATTTATATTTTGTGTGCCCTTTGTGCACAGGAATATTGTGAGTTTTGAAGTCGCAGCTTGTGAGAGGAGTTAGTATGTACATATTATAGTATAGACGCTTACGCTCACCTCGAAAACGCGATCCGTAATTTCTTTCAAACCAAACAACCGATCGGAATGAAACTTTAGGGAAAGATACTTTACCGCGGCAGGAAGTAAACGAGTAGTTAACTTTTTGAAAATCTTGAAAAATTCACGTTCTTTTTTTTTACTCAATCCGTTTACTTAACCTAGAAATGTTGAAAGAGCGGAATACTCGGGCATTTTCTGCCGGAGTAAATTATTGGGGATAGTCCGAGAGTTGCTGAGACCCAATTTCTTAGTCTTTCGGTAAACTAGAAGAAAAAATTTTTTTTAATAAACTTTCAGAAACGACGCATTATTTTGAAATGAAATCAGCCAAATATCTTATACTTCTCGTGATTTAGAAACGATCACAGTAATCTGTTGGCTAATTTCTTCATCCAAACTCAAAATTGAAAATGAAAATACTCGAAAATGTTGAAAAAGTGAAACACTTGCTATAAATTTCTGCTAAAATATTGCATCATTTCCCTAATCGTTTCTTATATTAAAAATCGGTTTCCGAAAAACGACGTATCGTGTTTTTTTTTATGAGTGCCAGTAGCTGAGTGTGTGTCGAAGACCCTCAAGCCATCAGGATCATAATTCAATGAAAACATAATTGCGTGTATATACGCAAGTCTTTAGAGGACCAAAACTGTTCCTAAATATTCATGGGGAATTAAAAATCGCCGAAAGTTCGAAATACAAAGAGAATTAAAGTTATAGGTACCTAGCCAATGAAATATTCTTGATCTGCACAAGGTCGCACCAAGTTGATGTGTAATAGCTTCATTGCTCGAGGGGACATTTGGTCTAGGAACGGGGCTGCCGTTGTACCTATACGTTTATATCCATAAGGAAAAGTATTGGTACCTAAGGATATTAGTTACCGCTCAACCAAAGGTGTACCAATATATGTGTGTGGGACTTCGTTGCATGTATGTATGTACATACATAGTCGATTCGCAGACTCTAAGCTGGAGCTATTGAGTTCTGGAGTTGAAGCTGGAGCTGAAGCTGAAGCTGGAGTTGGATCTCGAACTCGCGAGGTATACCTACCAAGGTGATCCAGTGTAAAAGCGAGAGGTAAAACTGATGTGGAGGAAAAGAGATGAAAAGAAATAGTCAGAAGAGAGAGGGACGAAGACCACGACGGTGGTCGATGACGCCGCGGCGTTGGTCGTCGTCGTCGTGGGAGCGCATTTCCAGAGACTATATGTATACTCTTTTCCGTTCTTAGTTCCTCGATCTTTCGATCTTCGATCTTGGCTCATCGATATACTACTTCCTTGACCTGACACATCCCATGGTGAACCATGATGGTAATAATCTATACCAGGTGACATTCGCGGTTCTTCATATTATATATATATGGAACCGGAAGTTAACCCCGTCGCATTTCATTTTTGATGGCTCAAATTTCCTAGTTGTATATATATATATACGTCGTGGTATGGTTTCCTTGTATCCTTTCAATATCACACTTCGAATCCTGCAGTATGTATATATGTATGTATGAGGTATGAATGCATGTATATATATATGCATGTATTGTATGTGACGTGGTGAAGGGCGAAGGCTTGTATAACGTCAAATTAATTTCATATACCGTAAGATTCTATACCGTTACCATATACCATATTATACTCTATACACAGTGCCTCGTTTTTTTACATGTAAATGTATACGTATGTATGTATGTATGTATGTATGTATGCGATATTATCATGGCTGGTATAAGGGATACCGCGGAGCGGAAGAAGTGGAAATCTCGTATTGTAATTGGAGGGGAAATGTGGAAAGAAACCAAGCCACGATTTATTACACCCTTAACTGGAGGAAAAAGGAAGCAAGAAAATAAGGGAAAAATAAAAGGAAAAGAAAATCTGAAAGACTCGTCTTGTACCTATAATTATACTCTATACCTTATACTCTCGCTGACCCGTATACTTTTTCCCAAAAACTTCTATAACGAGAAGAATTCTAAACGAAGTTTGCAGGCCAAGAATTTTCCGAATTGATTAGAAGAGAAATTAGAGCTCCAGAGTGTGGAAATATGTTCGTTATCAGTTTCTTATTCAACAATTTATGCTTACTGGGGTCAAAATAACCCCACTCCATGCTTAGGAATGAATTGAATAATAATTAAAAAACCCTTTTTTTCTGAAGATGAACAATGGAACCATGCAGGATTGTGAAAAATTTAATTAAAAATGTGATGTAATTGCATTTCCAATTACCATTTCATTTCAAATGAGCTCAGTTTTACACATTGCGAATGAAATCGACACTCGAATTAGTAATTGAATTGCAAAAGTAATTAATGAATCACAACCCTGTATCTGTATGGAACTATGGTATGTTCAGATGACCACCCACCAATTTTATGGAAACATGTTGAAAATTGTGATAAGTCTGATGTTTCTAGTGAAGAAACGCATTTCTTCGCACTTAAAGTTTCCTGATTTTTATTTGCTATCGTACTATTGGATTTCATGTGCAAAAGTGGTTTTTTCTTGTTCAAGAATGTTCAATGTATGATTCGTCATTTTTTTGAGTCAATTGGAACGATACAGATCTAAGAAGCAGCTGCTAAAAAATAATTGGAGTCATTCTGACCGCCGAATTTGAATTCTCTCAGAAATTCACTATCCAAACTATTTCACAGAGACTTTTTGGAGTATTAGTCGATCGAGACTTGGTCAAAAATTCGTTCTCAAACGATCTCAATTTACATAGGCTTTAAAGTTCCAGAAAATCGTATTTTTCAGAAACACATTAACCGACGGGCTGCTCACTTGCAAATTCAGTGGCACTACGATTTCCAAAAGTAATCGATTCTTATTATTTCGACTGGAATTCCCAGCGATTTCCGAAATCAGGTGTTTTTTTCGTGATTTGTCATGATTTTTTCTACATATTTTAAGAAATCATGAGGAAATATCTGTAGGAATCATGAGATTCGAGCGTTTTTCAGTGACTTTTGGCGATTTCCTTTCCAATTTCTGATAAGATAGTTCAATAATTTCTCAAATGAGCAACCCCTCGACATTTACTTCACGAAAGTCTTCTGCATCATTTTTTTTTTTTTTTTCTCTCTGAAATATAGAAGATTAACGTCGAACTTGCTTTTTCCCGTGTCAGATCAACCTATACGACGTTATAATAACGATGTTTGAGGTTCAAGGTTGAACGAGAGGGGTGAAATGCCACCGTTGAAAAGGGTCGAATTTGACGGACGTGTGAAAGGGTCGGAAATTCTTCGAAATATCATCGGATTGTGGAGTAGGTATGAAGAACGGTGACTCGCCACGGAGAGTGAAGTTGCCGACAAATCGGATAAAATTTATGTGAATAAATTGTCATCGATAAACGATATCCGTTAGCAATTTGTTCATCTTTGTAAAAACGTCATCCGGCTTTCGTGATAATTCCGAAATTTTAGTGATCCGGATCGAATATTTGGTAATAACAAAGTGAAAATAAATCCTGATCAGGATAACTGGCGAATCAGATAGAAGCAAATTATTGGTTGTAATAAACTGAGGGGTTGAAAAGGAGGGAATAACCCTGATTTGAACTCGATCAGTAATATTTGGAAAGTTATAGTAAATAAATTCTAAGAACATTAATATGGCATGCCGTGGTAAGAAACGAACGAAACTATCGCTTCATCAGACAAATCCATTTCTTATATTCCTCGCCGTGTTGAGTCGACGAAAACCAAACCTGTCCAAGTCAAAGTTGAAAAAGATGGCATGTAACCAGTGGCGACGTATGTCGGAACGTAAAAAATACTGTTACATCCTTATGGCAAGTAAAGAGGCTCGTAGACGAGCTGCCAAAAGGAAACGATGCTGAACAACCAGGTAGAGAATAAGAAAAAGAAAAATAAGAATAACAAGAAGAAGAAGAAGAAGAAGAAGAATAAGAAGAAGAACCTTGCGTCGTACTCGAAGACCTGTTCTTTTGTCCGTCTTTGTATTTCCCCTCTTGCTTCGTAGTATATATAATATAAAAATACCTTATGCGATTATTTAGGAATTTGTAATACCAATTTTCACATCCAATACCAATATTCCTTTGTATACCATTTTTTTGTGTATTGAAAGTGTCTCAATTCATTTCTGGTTCAAATTTTTTCTCTCAAACATCTATAGACAATATCGGTACACTTGTATTTATACTCGCATAGATGTCAGGATTACATTTTAAGAACCTCAATACATAAATATATGTGACACATGTGTGCCAAGCTTGTGAGTAATTATGAATCATATGATCACAAAAAATCCGGTTCATATTTTAGTTCATAGAAGTAATTTTTCATTTTTTTTTCCTCCGTTTTTCACTTTTATCGTTTTTTTTCACTCCTCATGCCAATGCCAGAAATTTGAAACTTCACAGGATTACAGCCTGTGTCCTGACGATGAAAAAATGCCATGTCCCATAATTATATTGCGATTAAGACCGACTAGTTCAGCCAAAGAAACTCATAACGTCAGATTTGAACGAAATAAAAATAAATAAATAATCAAAGGTCCTGAAAAGTCTAGGGCAAACTGGTCAACCAATGATTTTGTGTTTGTTTTGTACAGTTTGACCTGCTGTGATGAGAAAATCACAGAAAAAAAAATGTACTTCTTCGGTAAGTGATAAAAATTTCTAGTGAGATCGTACTTCGTTCTGTAATTTAAACCGCAATTTACGTAATTGTATACATATATACATGTATTTGTACATCTACACTTGTGACTTAATTTGAATACTTATTCCAGTTGTACTTGTTTTTACGCTTTTACTAATCCGTTGAGAAGCTTGTATACGCTTTCAGGTTTTTGGTTTTTTTTTTTTTTTCTTTTTTCTTTTTTTCCCCTCCTCCATCATAAAAACTGTACAAATACGCGCTGCTTCGTCGCAGCACACTTAATTACGCTGTTAAACGGAAAACGTAATGTCAGATTATCGAATTCATAAGAATATATATATGCGTCTTAGGCGATCAATCAATCAACATACAGACACATCCTTATGCGACTAATTGATATTCAAAGGAAGGATCGATTTAGTGGGCAATTACTATATTTATAGTTTTAGGATTGTAATTATTTACTAATTGTATAGAAATATAATGACAGAAATGGAACAATCATTTTGCTAATTGCCTGCAGTGCGTTAATTGTTATACCGAGTAAAACGTTAATGCTTTACTAAATGTACTTTCGATTAGTGAAATTTTGTGCAGTTTTAAACACAATGCAAAATTTCGATTACGATACAAATAGTTATATCCGTGTCAAGGATTCTTCGACCCTGGTTTATCGACCAGACAAGGATCACTCGTATACTATAGCCAATCGACTATAGTAACTTTAACGATTGTTTAACAGTCGATATAATAATTACGTATTATAATTATAGCAGGTTAAACGTTTCGATCGTACCAACAATACGTAGCGATCATCTTTGCAGCTGAGCGATTTGAAAATCCCGCGCTTCGAAGGATTATACATATATATGTAAAGGTATTCGTTTTATCACATGTGATTAAGTTAATTATTATACACGCATGCGAACAAACGTCGCAAAACATTTCCCTCGATTGTCTGAACGTTTGACTCAACTCTGAACTTGAACTTCAAGTCTTTTATACTGTAATATACATACTACATATGTAGACATATCTGTGTAAACTCGATCCCACAAGTCTCTTAAGGCTAGACGCGTATGAGACGACGTCTTTTGCAGTTTGCTATTATAATTACCATAACTAATCTCGCGGTTTTTTTACACCGTGTAAAAAAAAAACCATATTTCGGCTCAATAAATTTTCCAATAAATTTATATCGCTTTGGAAATTTTTATTTACTCTTAATTTATAACCCACTGATGAATTTTTCATACTATTATGCTAATCGCATGATCATTAATTCCTTCCTGCATTAACTATTCGCGCAGATATGGATATGCGAATTTGCCTGATCGATTCATCCCTTCAATAAATTAAAAATTTCGCACATGGGTTGGTATTCTGCAGTGTGAATATGAACAAAAGTGAACTTTCTCAACAGTTCAGGCGAATTTTGTGATGACCAAACGGATCTTCCAATTCTTTGACTGATAAAAAACAAAAGTCGGTATAATAAGTCATTTCAATGACTTGCAAATTCGGGTTCTTTTGATTCGGCATCTTCATTTCCTATGTACGGGATGTTATGTGTATATGCAGCGATTCACGTGAAATTTGACAGAGAAAAATAGCAATACTCAGCAGCTATGAGATAGTCAAAGGTCAATTTGAATCCATCAGAACTTGATGGATATAACTGTAAAATTTTTTGGAGTTTTGAATGATCGCGATGGCGCGAAACCTACCCGGGATATCGAAACCAATTCGAATATATTTTTAATCGTCGATTGTATTTGTCCCCACTATAGGTATACGGACATGATGAAAAAAAAATTATTTTACATGTTTTATAAACCTGTTATAATGATCGTTTCGTCGATTTCCTTCTCCTCCTAATGAATATCTCTCAACGTCCATATATTTCTTGCCATTTTTCTTCTTCTTCTTCCTTCGAACTTATAGTCTATCAAAAACCATGACGAGAATATATTTTATCGATTTCAAATTATTTGAATAGCTCTAGATATGAAATTATCACTACACATGGTGTTATTTATAAATTTCGAATCGTTGATCGGTAATATTGATTTCAGAAGATTACATATCATGTATATATAACCAAAACCTGATCATCCTCGCAATTTTACATCAAGAATCCTATTATATTCACATTTATATCAATTCGAAAGGAAATTACATACATGTAACATATAATACCTATAATATATATCTATATAAATTAAAATCACTAACTCACCAACTACGAATAGATCCCCAAAGTATTCGCATGGCCGAAAGATCCAATCTCCAAGGTATTATATATGTATATAGTTAATTACTAGGTATAATAATCAACACGCGTATTGTGCCAGGATATACGATTTAATATCTCGAAACACTGTCTAGCGGCACTAATTACTTTGCACTACTTCAAGCAAAAATATATGTATATATCTATATTCGGGAACTGAGAAAATCAATGTTGCGATTTTCCCAAAAACCAGGGTGGGGGGGAGTGCAGGCCAAAAAAGTCAATTATGAGAAATTGCTCCAAAAAAATGTTGTTTTTGTTGAATTATTGTTTATTTGATTGATTTTTTAATGTTTTTTTTTTGTTTCTTTCTTTGTTTTTGTTTGTTTGATGAAATTTTTGGTTAAAAATTGTCAACGGTGATTAGCCGCAACGATGATGAAAAAAACGAAGACATCGACGTGATGTAAAGGTATAAAGGTATATAGATTCGGAGACGCGGTTGGTTATGGAGATATACGCGGTACCGCGAGAGCTGTTCAAGAGCGACTGTTCGCTGCAGACGTGAGTGACGACTATGTCCTCCCCTGAGCTCCGAGGTACGTCCACCTCTCGCCTCTTTCCTCGAACGTTCTTTCTCAAAGCTATTCGCCCGTTCGCCGTTCTCCGCGTTCTTCTTGTGGAGTATACTAGGTAGTCGAGTCAACATCGAAGGCACCTGGTGCAATCCAGAGTTGTTCATTCTATAGGTTCAACCGAGCTGTTCACTTAGGTCAACTTAGGTTCAAACCAAGTGCACATAGGGATACGTTGGCTAACTCGGGCGAATGGAGCATAAGAACGAAACCTTGTCATGATCAACAGACTGCCAGACGTTATTGACTTGATGGTTAATTTTGCAATTTTTTATGAGAGTGACAGATTTTTTTGATATTTTTGGACAGGGTTTGAAAAGCTCTTGACGAGAAAAGCTTAGATAAATTTGAAAGCTTGGATTGAAGTTCCGAACGTTCAAAATTCCGATTTCATTTAAATATTTCAGAAGTTGGGAATTCCGAAAGATCGAAATGCAGACGGCTCAAAGATCCGTAAGTTCAAAACTTAGAAAGTCCAAAAATCCGCAAATTTAAGGGAAGCTCGTATGACAAAGCTGTGAAATAAACGACGATGCATCTCGCGAATTCCGAGATTCGGAGTTTTGAGCTTTCGGATCTTTAGCTTTCGGAATTTATTGAACCTACGGTGTTTTTCCATTCGGAGTTTTTTAAATTGACTACGTAAACTTATGGGGAAATTATCTTTCTAAAAACTCTTAGTCGGTAGTATAATAATTTGGAATTTTGACCTTTCGCAGCTTTTGAAATTCGGAATTTCAATTCCGCCCCCGCTAAATCTAAACTTTTCAAGTTCCGGAACCGAAATCGATACAAGAATTCGTTCTTTGGTTTCTTTTTATCCTTCTGAGGATCGAATCTATAGCATGATTTGCTGGATGAGTTTTGGAGTAGAATTTTTATTCGATGTACCTATTTATAGTTCGATCTTGAGATCGGTATATACCTGTAAGTAAGACACGAGCTGTTGGAATAACGAATGATGACATCATTTGCACCTAGAACCGGAAGGATCCCTGAAAAGACGTTGGTCGAGGCACAAAGGAGATTTTAGAACAGTACGAACTTACGTCACGAAAAAAAGAATTGAATGAATAGAAAAGAAACGTGAATTTCTGTTTGGGTCTAGTTGATTATTTAATTACGTATATCTACATATACGTGTGACTTTTCGAGGATTTTATTTTCATTACAGTTAGCTAATATAAATGTAAATATCGTACAACATATACTGTATAGTACTTACATGACTAGTTTCGACAATTAATTACAATGGAATGACAGTCGGCAGTGTATGCGGTTAATATTCATATGGTATTGCAGTTTTGCTGAGGACAGGCCATCTCCTCGAAAAAAAAAATAACTGCAAAATCATTATCTTACGCAAAGTCGCCTTTCATGGTCATCGTAAAACTTCTGCATGTCGTGAATCATCTGCAAACGAAAATTCATCAAATTACCAAAACGTCGATTCGTTATTTACCACCTTATCCATGGAGACTTCTTCATCCTGAGGAATTCAACGAATGTGGCATACTTCAGCAATGTATGTACATACAATGGTGAAAAATATTAAATGATATAGTCATAAAAATTGGGTGTAGACCCCAACCTTTTTTGTTTCTTGAAGAGTGACTGGGATGTACTTCGCGTTTATGGTTGACACTAAACTGCTGTAGTCTCTGTAAAGGACGAATTGCTGTTTGAGCCAATGTCGTATACCAAGAACACGTTCGCGAATCACGTGCAAATGCAAATGTTCTTTGTTGTACAGGTCAGAAGCAGCTTGGCCATCTTCAGAATCTGGATCAAAAAAATAGCGCAAATTTTTCACCTGCTTGGTGCCACTGGCCAAAAACTACTCAGTCTTCGAACGTGGAAAACTAGAAAAAAAAACAAAAAACTAATACATGGGAACCGGATTCTCCGCTCATTATGTATATTTTTATTACCCTGTGCGATAAAAAATGAAAGTAATTAGTTGCTCAGTCATTTTGAATCCCGTTCCTCTTTGGATATACTTGACTATATTTTATTGTGGCTGTGTATTTCGGAAAGGTCATTGATCCTCAACGTCCTCTTTGCTTCGAAACGGTTCCCATTCTCGTTAATAATCACGTCTATGTGTATGGTATATGTACGATTTTGATTTCGTTCAACATTTTGTTATTGAAGTGAAAAAATAAATAAAAATTCTGCTGCAGAGATGACATCAGTTCGAAGGTTCGATGTAACGAATATGGAAACACTTTTTCTTAGAACTCCTACCGTTCAATGTTTACTCGTACAAATAGACTTTCTTCACTCAAAAGTATAAGATAAATAAATACACAGAAACCAACTCAGTAATTAGCGAGTAAGCGCCAGTCAATTTTAGTTCTCGTCTAGGTACCGACGAGGATCTCGCCTTCTCAAGGCTCGGCGCCTTTCTTTCATCGCTGTATATTGTGTGCACAGCTTTCAGGCGCTTTGGTATTACACCGCGTTGCCTAATGGTCAGATCCTTACGCGGTTTTCATTCGAAACTCAAAAAAAAAAAAAAAAAGAAGCAGAAAGTGACTTCCAATTGCCAGTAGAAGTGACTAGCGTGAAAGAAAAGGTGCCAAAATGACGAAAGCGAATCCGATCAGTGGATCACAAATGCAGGTGCACAAACAGTGGATCAAAAATTTGACTTGTGATGAAGAGTTTCAATTCGGAAATCCGACATCCACGTGCATCTCATAAGTCAGACTTGCAAAGTTGATGCAATGAATCAATTCATCGAACAGTATCAAGCCCTGCAGCGACTGTGGGATACTCATGGCATGCATGGGACCTACAGTAAGCATACACTGAGAGCCAAGGACCTAAGGAAGAGCAGGTTCGAATCACAGGAAAGTTAACGGTAAACTATTCCAGTACAGGCACCAGTTTACCGGGTCGTTTAAAGGCAGCGACGTTCGGTAGGTCGAGTGGCTTGAAGAAGGACTGGAGACTCTTTGCTCGTCCAAAGCTAGTGGATTGGTAAACAGACTGGTCACTTGGTCCCCGAAATCCACTATCAAGAGCTGAAAGTCTTCGTTGTTCATTCATCATTTGCTGCACATATCCACGAACACCAGCTCGAAGCTGATCCATTTCTTGTTGCAAACGAAGCTCTTTTATCTGCTGCCTCAGTCTGTCCACGTTTCTAGCCTCGGATCCTAAACCCGGTTCTTCTCCGGTTTGGTTTTTGCATCGGCTAATGCTTCCACCTTTAGTTCGACGTCTAGATCCGAGAGAATCCCCGGTTTTTGGTTTATTTGCACGTTGTTTGGTGTGCCCTTGTGAAATGAACCGGTATTTTGAATTTTCTGCTGATCTCCGGGTAACTTCATCAGCTTTCGAAAATTGGAGACACTGTGAAGCCCGGGGACCAGCCATCGTTGATGAAACGGATTGAATCACGGTGGGGTATTTGTTTGTTTCACTGGGTTTTGAGCAACTCGATGATGGTTCTTTCGACGACAAATCTTCACCTTTTTCATGCTTCAGCTGCTTAGTTTTTGGTGACGTGGTATCCCTTCTGATAATCCCTTCCGCTTCGTCCTTCGAACTCCATGAAATCCCATAGGCAACCGCTTCATGTTGCTCATTTCGTACTTCCAGAGAAAAAACCGCTTGAAGATCTTTTTCGTCTTTTTTGTTTCTGCTAAGGTTTGTTCTCAGAGGATTTTGGCTGTTTTGAAGATGGTTCTTCAAGGGATTCAGAGGTTCCAAAGTGTCTGTTGTTCTGGAGTCTTTTTTTCTGAGGCTGGTTGAAAGTTCCGAAGATTTTGAATGCCTGCTGGATGAGGATGTCTGAGGTTTTCGACTTCTTCGATCTTCTTTACTGATCCGAGCACTGGAAGACTGCAAAGACCTTCGACGCGATCGATTTTCTCCTTCCTCACTGACATCACGATCAATTTTTTTTGCTTTACTATCAAAACTTGAGTCCAAGTTGGCATCGAAGGGAAGCACCTTGGCTGATACCTGCTCTTCGATATCTTCGGTTTCTGGTTTGGTGCTTTTATCTGATTTGGACGACGGCAGACATTGTTGATAACTCGGCGGTGTACTCGTAGCATTCTTCACTTCCGAAGAAGTTACTTCTGGTACTAAAATGTGTGTTTTGGCCACTGTGACATTTCCCGGACTGGTATGAAACTCTTTTGCCTCTTCCGATGAAAACGTTTTCACGAAATCGTCAGAATACAATTTGGAAGTAACTAGAGTCGATGGATCCTCGTCCAAGTCGCTTTGCACCCTTTCGTCTGCAGCATCATCAATTATCGACTCAACACTCTTGAGAGTTATTTCACGGCTCACATCTGCTTCTGAATAATTGTTGACCGGATGCGAAGAGGGGACGACTTCCGGAACATCCTCGCTAATCGAGGTTTCCGTATTAGCAACTCCTCTCTCTTCACTAATTATCACCGGTGATGGATTTTTTGGAGTATATATCTGTAGCGTCTCAGAAACGTGTTCTTCTTCGACTGGAGAACTTGAGTTTCGATTCTCCGGTGTTAATTCCTGAGTCCTTATTACTGGGGACATTTTTTCCTCCGATTCAGCAGACTTATGTTGTTTTGATTTGTCGAAGATTTTCACCAGCTCTGACTCGTTTCCTGGTACCTCGTCTGTACGTTCCATGTAAGCTTCCGGCATTCTTATGTCCAGCTTAAGTCGCGCGTTTGTGATAATCGCGTCAGGCTTATCGCCGGAACCAGCCAAGTGTTTTGATGCTTCGTCGCCACTGTCGATTCCGCTAATATCGCTAAGGCTCGATTGTAATTTCACATCCTCACTTGACTTTATTTTATACTTTTTGTCGATCTCCTTCAGTTTCAACAACGCCGCCGTTGCTTTCGATCGCAACATTTCGACGTTCCTTTACGCGTCCACTGCAAGATACAGACAACTCACGGCCCTTATCAATTTAGCCAATTCCTAACGGTCGAAAGAACCTCCGATTCAACTCGTCGCCTTTCCGGCGATCAAAACACTAACGTAGCCATAGTGTATACAATTCGGTTTCCATGTCAACGCGCATGACGTAACACATCTTTCAATGGGTTACGTAATTCACGGTCATGCGCGATTTGTTCCAATTTCAAATATTCGAACAAAAAAAAGGACATACAAGTACTTTTTTGTACGTTTCGATTATACATATACTTGATCAGCTCAAGGGGATAGGGGAAACACAATTTTCCACTTGGAATTTTTCCAAGCTATTTTCTCAGCAAAAACATATCCGATCAATGTGAAATTGATAACAGCGATAAAGAAGAATTGAACAAAGGGCATGATACTCACCAATTTTAAAAAATCAAGAAAAAGTTTAAAAAATTACCACCTTTGATAAATAATCTGTAAAACTTTTGGTCGATTTTTGGACATCGAAGAGTATCACGCTATTTGTTTTACCCTTCTTTATCGTTGTTATCAATTTTACATTGATCCGATATGCTTTTGCTGAGAAAATAGCTTCTGAGCATTGTGTTTACTCAAAAAGTTCTCTCTTTATCAAATATTGTACCCTCTTTGTCCTAACGTTTTCAATTATTCTATGTATTATCCTCGAAAAACCGGGATCAGTGATTGAATTTTAAGGGAAAGGGATATTTATGGGAATTTATGTTATACTTTCAAACGAATATTCAGGACATTTCGAAACAGTTTGATATTGACGTAGATCGCGTATGATTGCAGGGTCTGATATATATAATTCTTCTCTATTATCGTTAATCCTCATTATTTTTATTGTGTAACAGGCTTAAGGTCTGAGGGGCTTGGTACAACATATGTATGCATGATGATACTGTAAACGAGAGTTAAAAAATTTTCATGAACTTTTACCGATTGTGCAATAATGATATAGTATAATATATAGATCACTACAGTCACTCCCCGAGTTCGATACTTAAGAATTTTCATCCAGCTCGAGCTCATTATCTCAATAAAATAAAATCGTATTCCTAATATCCGCGGGCGAAGGTCGAGCAGATATAACAGAATAATAATATGTTCGAACACATGTATTACACTTGCGAAAACACAGATCTTCGTGTACCGCTGCAATCTACTTATCCATTGCGGAGCAATAAACGAACGAAAAAAATAAAAGGAATTACAAATTTTTTAATTTACAAGTAATAAAAAAAAAAAATACTACCTAGTTAATTTCTCAACTTCTTCGAGCGTAAAAACAAATTCTACGCAAACAATAAAGCAGAAATAAAAAATATATTTCCGAAGCGTGCTCGATGAGATAACTCTGTATTATCGACGCGACGTGTCGCTGTGACGATAGTTGATTTCCTATCAACGTAGTGGCGCCTCATAGGTCGAGCGTGGTTGGAGTTGATTGGCGGAGGTACGGGAACGAATGAGCGTTCTCCATCTGTCTGCCTCGACGAGTGCCTCGGTTACTCCGTTCGTCAGCACGTCTGGCATTATTGGCTTGTTCCTTGTCAAGGTAGGATCATAAACGCGGGTTATTTCGCTATCCCGGCGCCCGAAATGCGGTCTTTTTACGCATATTTCGCCTTATTGGCGGTCACAGCGGTATGCGGAGAAGTATACTTCGAAGAGAAATTCCTTGACGGTAAGTGGGACTGGTTTAAACCTTCTAAACTTCTATTTTCACACATCTTTTACTCGCTCAAAAACGGGGCAGATTGACAATATAAAATATTCCCTAAACGCTACTCTTCCACATCCCTCAACCACACCCTTTCGCATCTAACGAATTCGATAAATCAAATACAAAATTTATCCACGATTAAATAGTCCGCTAAGTTTCGAACCAAGCGATTTAAATTTTCCCGTCCTAGTGAATATCAGCCGCTAAGTATTTATCCATTACCTCTCTCTACCTGCAGCCTACTAGGCACCGGTATAAGGTAGCGGAGCCTGTAATTGCGGCGAGTTCAAACGCCATGTCAAAATCAATTCGTCAGAATTACACGGTGATCGATAATCTACCGAATTCGAGTACCCGCTTGATCGCAATCTCTCGATTCAACCCGTACGTGCAATTCGGCAATGATGAATCAATTCAATCAGCAAAATATCGTCCCTCGAAATGTGAATCGGATTATTGAGCGCGCTGCCATCTGCGCCACTAAATACTAAAGATACTTACGATGCATCGCTTACCGGCAAATTCCTCAAATCCCTTCAATTTTTGTATTAAATTAAACGCGAATTTGCAACTTTTTGGAATAAAAATTAGTTGAATTTATTTTTTCATCGTATTTTGGTTTTTATTTACGTGATTGATTTACGTTATGTTGTATTTACGTGACGTAATTGATACATATTGGTAGGAGGTCAGGAAAATCTACCGTAAATAGTGATAACTTTTGAATATTTTTGTTTCAGATTCTTGGGAAAAGGAATGGGTCTATTCTGAACACCCCGGAAAGGAATTTGGAAAGTTTGTTCTTAGTCATGGAAAGTTCTGGAATGATCCTGAGAATGATAAAGGTTCGTATCTATTTTCGTTTCCGCATGTTCGATATTCACTTTTCACTTTTGAACACCAGTTATATTTGGAATAACTAAATTAAAGATAATAAATTTCAAATAAGAAAAATTTCATTCATATTATTTATTGTCATGGAATTTTAAGGAATAGACCCAAAAAATATTTATTTGAGACACAAAACTTGAAAATCTAGAAGAAGTTGGTGAAGAATTTGATGAAAACTTCAAACTTTACTCCAAAATGGATTAGAATGAAAAGTACTCATTATTTATAAAAGTTTGTTGGTAATATGAGAAATTCTTATTCAGAAAAAAAAATTACAATATTTATTTACTATAATTGAATATGAAGGAAAATATTTTATGAAACTATAATTGAAGATTTTTGAAATGCAAAGATAGAGGGGAATTTTGTGATAGAGAAAATTTGGAGAAACTTTATACGTTACTAGAACAGGTTAAGAAAATAAGCTAAGTGAAACAGAACTCTAGATCAAAACATGCAAATTGTTAATTTCCTGTCTTGAAACAAAATGTACAAGTTTTGAGGGAAAATAATTCAATTATGAAACGCGAAGAATCAGATGAGTTGTGTTGAGAATTCAATGAAAATCATATAAAATATAATTCTGTTCTATTCATTCAGAAAAAAAAAAGAAAACAAAAGACGAATTTAATAAAAAGTTTCATCAAAATATTACACTGTAATTTAAACACATGAGAATTAGGCTACAAAATATCATCAGAGTCTATTCAGAATATGAAAAATTGATGAGAAAAAAAACTTGGAAAAATTGCTAAAGTTGAAAAAAAAATGTGATTTTACTTTAAGTACGAGCTTTGCGAGGATGTTGATGAAAATTTTGAAGAAACTTGGTATAAATTGTTTATTCGGGACTTAAAAATAGATAAAGTTCAACCCGACAAGCGAATAAACTTGGTTTGAACAAAACAGGTATCCAAACATCTCAGGACGCCAGATTCTACGGACTTAGCAAGAAGTTCACGCCCTTTAGCAACAAGGACAAACCTCTGGTTGTCCAGTTCTCCGTTAAACACGAACAGAACATCGATTGCGGAGGTGGATACGCCAAAGTATTTGACTGTTCTTTGGAACAGAAGGACATGCACGGAGAAACTCCTTACCTTCTCATGTTCGGTAAACATTTTTAACAGATTTAAGACGAAAATCCATTTATCTATTTGTGTTTTTTTCCATCTTTAGACAATGGGAATTATTTCTGATTCTTTCAATTCATTTTATATTTATAAACTGTTTATTTTCTTCGTTTCTACAACGCGAATACTCCTTTTGGAAATGATCCAACATTGTCAGAGTTTAAAGATCCGACTGTTTACTCGAAAAGTTGAGACGGACCAAACGTGTTAATGTTTTTGGCTGAGAGTCAATAAGCAAAATGTTTTCCATGAATTTAGGATCTAATTCGTCGTATGATTTGGTAAAAAAATAATAACAATTTTTCGATCTATAGGACCCGACATTTGCGGACCTGGAACAAAGAGGGTTCACGTTATCTTCAACTACAAGGGAAAGAATCTCCTGATCAAAAAAGACATCCGTTGCAAGGATGACGTATTTACTCATCTTTACACTCTCATCGTCAAGCCTGACAATACTTACGAGGTAATTTATAACACTGTGCAAAATTTTTACCTTTACATTATAAATTCCTTTTCTTACCGAGGCTAGAGTCACTCGTCAAATCTCTTTTTCCGTAGATGACGAGTGCTATAAGTGCTCGGAGAGTATAAGGTCTTACTTATGCCCTGGATACGTTATCATACCTATTTCAGGTACCTAGTCAAGGCACAAAATCATAAATATTCTTCTTACTGAAGCTATTAGTTACTATGGAATCCAAATCAAGATCTAGAGCTTTGAGAATATTAAACAAAACTTGGCAAATTATTCAACATGTTTTGGCATTCAATAATATGAGCTTTAAACAATCTCATCAGTTTCATACGTTTTTGAAATTGTTTCAATCATTTATTCAGCTTCTCCGAATGATTTTTACTGTATTTGCTATCAAGTTGAACAAACTTTATCAGATTCAACCGTTTTTTGTAAATTTATTGAATAGTTTATCGAACTTTTTAAAATAATTCACCGTATTTTTCAGTTGATTCTTTTCAAATTGAACAAACTGCACAATATTTGAACAGTTTTTAAACTCGTTTCAATAATTTACTGTCGAATGATCTCAACTTTTATGAATTAGTTCTTCTTGAACAAGTTTTTCGTTCGTTTCGTTGTGTTTTAATAATTAATTGAATTCACCATTTTTTTGTGTCTCAGGTTTTGATCGATAACGAGAAAGTAGAGTCAGGTGACTTGGAAGCTGACTGGGAGTTCTTGCCAGCTAAGAAAATCAAGGATCCCAACACCAGCAAGCCTGACGATTGGGATGACAAGGCAACCATCCCTGACCCTGACGATACCAAACCCGAGGACTGGGACAAGCCCGAACATATTCCTGACCCTGAGGCCACCAAGCCTGATGATTGGGACGATGAAATGGACGGAGAATGGGAAGCTCCGATGATCGACAACCCTGACTACAAGGTAAAAAGAATGTTGAAGAAGAAGTGGATTTGATATTTGAAACAAGTTGTTTATTTTTGTGTATTTTTAAGGTTTTATTTATATGTTTAGTTTCATTTTTATTTTCATTTTTTTAGGGAGAATGGAAACCAAAACAAATCGACAACCCCAATTACAAGGGACCGTGGATCCATCCTGAGATCGATAATCCAGAATACCAACCAGATCCTGAAATTTACAAACGCGACGAAGTTTGCGCCATCGGTTTTGACCTCTGGCAAGTCAAGTCTGGTACAATATTCGACAATGTTCTAATCACCGATGATCCTGAAGTCGCTTTCAAGGTCGGAGAAGAAGTTTGGAAACCCACAATTGTAAGTTTTATTTTTGAAATAATATTTTATCAACTTTTTAATACATTGAATTTACAAAATTCAATTATATTATATGATGACAAAGGCAGGTCTGATCATAATGAGCGATAAAAAGCTGGAATTCCTCGTTGCTGAAAATAAATTATAAACAGAAATCATAGTTCGTGTTTTTTTCAAGAGTTCTAAAAACGAAATCTGTGCTTTTCTGTTTTCCAGGAGGGTGAAAAGAAAATGAAAGAAGCTCAAGACGAGGAAGAAAAGAAACAGAGAGAAAAAGAAGTCAAGGAAAGCGAAGACAAAGAAGACGAAGACGACGACGAGGATGAAGACGAAGACAACACCATCCCTGATCCTGAAGATCCAGTGAGTATTATTTATCAAATTCTACAGAATTTTCATTCAAACTTTTTATACCAAAGTTAAAATTCTATTTTCATGATGACAAGACGACTTCCGATCATAATGAGCGATAAACGCTGGAATTCCTCGTTGCTGAAATTTATTTCTTTAATAATAATTTTGTTGAAACAAATTTGCTCTCGTTATTTTTTAACGTTTATTCAATTTTTGTTAATTTCTCTTTTACAGGAACACGACGAATTGTAAATAGGGTGTCATTTTCATGGCAAAAATACAGACTGTATTCCAGGAGCTGCCTAGTTGTGCGCGACGCTAAATAAAGAAAAAAGAAAAAAAAAACTACTACTGCAAGAGTGATATATTATATTAATACCGGAATGAAATATTACAAAAAGAGAATAATTAATATAACTCAAGATAATTCTTCGATACACTTTTAACGTGTAATACGTGTGAGAGCTGCAGGATAAAGACGATGACGATAATCATGACGATGATTATAAATTATTAAAACTTTATAATTATCCAAGTTCTTTTTTTTTCACGAAAGAGAAAATAATGTTATCAATATTTGCCCTAGGGATATTAAAGTCAGTCAAATATAGAGAAAAAGGAGAAGAAAAAAAATGGGATACAGAGACCTGCAATTTATCTACGTATTTGTGGCTCAAAGGTCTTCTGGTATTATCTAGTTATCGTAAAAATCAGTGCTTCAATTTTATTTGAAGAATCTCTCTCTCCAAATCGCGTCAAATTTTTTTTTATCGGGAATATCTTTTTTTTTCTTTTTTTTTTTTTTTTTTTTTGTTTTCTATTCTTGCCTCTATATATCTGCATGTGTCAAACTCACAAATCAGCTCCAAAAGATTATAAGTTGTTCCGTTATTTTATTTTTTTTTTTACTTTTTTTTTTTGCATATCTGTTTGTCAAAGTTTTTTTTACATACACTTAAATAATAGGTAATTTAAAAGTAAAAGAAAAAAAAAAGAAAGAAAAAAGTAAAATAAAACGTACCTCATCGAAATTTAGGTACTTTTCAATGATCATTGATACTACTACCTATATATCATTATTTCATTCACCGTACAGAGTGGGAGGGGTAGGAAAGCGTCGTAAATGAAACGCGTTGAGAGTTGTTTTTTTTTATCATTTTTTTTTTTTTTTTGTTTTTTTTTCTAGTGGTTAAAAAAAAAAAAAATAAGCGATGGGTGTGTGCAAACGTGACTGAGTGATAACAATAGATGATAATTGTATCAAAAACCACCAATAACCATGTATTAAATAAATAAGACTTTTCTAGACTTTATTCTTTTGATTAATTCACACCCTATAGATGTATTTTTAAGTCGTTGTATTTATTGTTTTCATTATTTATTTGAGGAGTGAAGGGATTTTCGAAAATCGATTTTTCAGCTTATTAGATGACATGAGATAGATGGAAAAATGAGTAAAAACTGATTTATATGCCTCAGGAATAACTTAACAAAGATGATTAACCCAAAACCTGAGTAATTTTATGAATAATTTCACTTTGAAGTTTGAAACTCTTTTTTTTTTCAAAATTACATTCTTTCGGATGGTTCCTGTATGATGACTCAAAAACCAAGGCACTTGGGAAACTGGAATTTTCACGCTACACAGTGTGACCCAGTTCGATTAAAGGCAGGATTCTGTGAAAGATTTTATTAACAAAAAACATGATTGTTTTCATATTTTTTTAATGAATTCAAAAATTTTCGATTTCTTGAAATATCCACAATTATTTTCCTAAATTGATGAGACTGGCTTACATCCAAATTACACTTATGCAGTTTAATAAGCCAAGACGTTTTTTTTCTCATGATCATTAATCTAGTCAGCACAATACGAGCCAGCTACGAATCCAAAAAAATCCTGCGATAATTCAATAGCTTCGGATTTCTATACTTATCAAGATTTTTCTTTCATTTATATGTAGTTCATTTTTTGAGTTCATCCTGAGTACGATGAAGATGTACTAATGTGTAATTTACCTCCCTCAAATACGCTCATTGTCATCCCATCCAGAAAAATAGATAATTCTTTCAAAACCCCCAACAGTCTTATACTCCCTTAAGCGATTTTTTAGATATAAAGAAAGAATTAGTAACTCGAGAATTTTTAATTACTTATTTATTCATTGATAGATTTCATCATCACCTGAATTCTGTACACATTTATTAGCATTTTGTAATCTTATAATTATAATAATAGTATTAATTCTATATCGTTTTTTATCAACTAATGTTTTATGATATTGTATTACTGGTGTAGGGTGCCTCGTTAGCACCTAACTGCTGTGTCAACCAGTCTAATCCCTGTATCAAACCACCGGCATCAGTTAGCGGGGAAGATCCTTCGATATGCCAAGCTCTTCCGCAGCAAAACTTTTGAAGAGATAGAATTTCGGTGAGCTCTTCGACCGTGGCGCACCCCGGTACATCCTAAAGCATAAGAATTTTAGAGGATGTATTTCACTTTTTGCTTTTTTTTTTTTTGCAGAAAGTTTTTCTATCCAAGCTTGTAGTCTGAAATTTGATTTTAATCTGAATGATATTTAGCGTACTTGTTTATTGGCGTAAATGAGCAGCAAAGCATCTTTCAGTTCTCGTTCGCTGACTATTTTGGCCAATTCTTTTTGCGCCTCTTCAAATCTTAGGCGGTCGCTGGCGTCGATTACGAATACTACGGCCTGGGTATTGTGGTAGTAGTGTTTCCACAGTGGTCTTAGTTTGTGCTGACCGCCAACGTCCCAGAGAGCAAATACCAAGTTTTTGTACTCTAGACTTTCAACGTTGAATCCAATCGTAGGTATCGGTGGACTGCACAACGCCATGTCTCTCATCGCAAATAATATACTCGTTTTTCCTGCTCCGTCTAGACCCAATATAACTACTCGCATTTCTATCTTTGTACCGATGTGCACTCTGTTGTCCTGTCGTAAAATAGAAGATGGAATTGAAAATCGGTTCATGATTAAATGTTAGTGTAAATGCGACTTATCTTTTTCAAGAAAAAGTTTTTCCAATGGAGTAGTTTGGAAGGAAATTTCTTGAAAAAGGCAGTTCTTGAATTGTTTTCTCAGAGTAGGAGATATTTGTATGGAAGCACTGATTCCTAAAAAGTAGTTTGAATAAGGAAACATTTAAAAAAAGCAGTTCGAACAGAAAGAATATTAGATAAAAGCAGTTCGAGAGCAAGCGTTTCAAAGATGCTGTTTGAAAGAAAGTATCGTAGAGTGCTTAGAAATTCAACTGTAAGTATCTCCAAAGAGTAGTTGAACAAAAAGTATCTCAGATTTCAATATTCAACTAAGTTTGCAAGAGAGTATTCCCTAGTTACAGTTTTGAAAAAGTATCTAGTGGTTGAAATCAAGAAGGCTCGTAACTCAAAAGTTAGCGATGATAGATTATACTATAAACTAATTTTTGCTACTATTTAACTGACTATCACAAAATACTTCTTTCAAGACCATTTGCCTGGAATACTTGATTTTTTTCATTGCTTTTTTGAGATACTTCAATTCAAGCTGCTTCGCTGAGTAATTTTCCAGATCGAACTGCGAACGATAGAGAATCGCTTGATTTTTCTGCCCTTTTCAATATTATTTTTTCAAATCTGTAATTAAGATATCGAAAATCCCATCTGCTAAATTGTTTATCGCGACCCAAAGGATCTGTGTAAAAATCCACGACCCTCAGAGTTCAAAATTGTAAAAGGGAATACCATCTGAAGTCATAAAAATTTTTCGAATGTGTAAAAAATGTGTCGATTCACTTTCTAATCAAATATTCTAGTTAATTTTTACTTCTTCCCTGTTATGAGAAAATAAACTGACAAATCACTAATAAGTAGTATATAATTTTGATATTTTGATACAAGAAATGATATTCAGACAAAAATCAGCGAGTCTCTACCCGTAGCAAATCTGAATCTGTAATTTTTGGTACCTGACCGCCTTAAACTGCTTTTCTGAGATACGTTCTTCTGAATTATATTTCCAGGATTGTTCCTATTCGAACTATTTCCCTTGGATACTTTTATTTGAACTGCTTTTTGAGATACTTTCATTTGAACAGCTTGTTCAGTTTCACATTTAGATATACCAACCCTGCTGAATATTATAGGAATCGATGACTCTGGGGTGAGTAAATCTGGACTAAGTTGAGCATAATGTTGTTGTTGTTGTTCCAACGAGGTGAGAACTTCGGCGACTTCCCGTGCGCTGCTGAGTAACTTCCAATCTTCTGATCCCAACAGGCTTTCCCATTGAATGCAGACTCCGGCTACTTGAGACCTCGTTGTGGTCAAGTTCTCTTGCAATTCCCTAAGTGCACAAAGCCTCTCCCTAGTTTCTGCATCTACACATGTCGTTGCCGCCTTCTCTTGCTCAGCTAGCAGCGATCTCAATTCTTCGAAATGCTGGCGCACACGTTGACGAGCATCTTCTATTGCCCAGCCTTCTAATTCCTGTATCACAATATCTGAGAAAAACGTAACGAAAATAAAGTTAGCTAAGTTTGAAAGTCAAAAGTACTCTCAAGTCATTTTGCTTCATTTATGAGTTGTAGTAGCATTTGATTATGGTTCAATTCTTCAGGCAATCACAAAGGCACAATTATAATCGTTACCTATTCTGTGAGCTGTGTCTCTCATGCTTTCCATGAATTGCGTCATCTTTTGCATCGCAGTGATTATCGAAACTCTGATATTCTCAGCCTCCGTTTCGACCAATGTATGCTGTAATTATTGAAGAATTATTTTATCTCCAATATTCATTGAAGAAATTGAGTTCTATCCATTTTGTTCGTCAAGGGCTCGTCTATGAAGCAAAGTTCCTATTCTAGAATTGTTCATTGCAGACTCAAAATTCGTCTGCAATTATACCGCTGGTTCACAAAGTACAGACTGTGCTTATTTTTCTCTTACCGAGAGAGAGAGACTCAATCTTTTTCAGAGATCCTGTGATCCCAAAAATCATCTGTAGCTTTGCCATTCCACGAATAAGAAAAGTTTTGATTTTCTTAGCCAGTGATTTTGTCAGTAGGAAAGTCAAGTTCCTTACAAATAGTTTCAAAACAATTTCTTCTATGACCCGATGATACATTCTGCGAAACTCGGATCAAGATTCTAAATTTTCAATGGCACTGAATGATGAAATTGATTTTTCTATTTGGGAAAAGACTCATAAACATCTAATAAATAATAACTCCAGATAGAATCTGGATTCTGTTTCTGTATTCTGGGATGAAAGTGTAAGCGCAAGAAATCCTCTGTTGAAGATTCGTTGTGTATATAAATTATACATTTTTTTGCTAGGAGAGGATCTTGACTAACAAGGAAGGGTTCCCAGACCGCTTCTACCAATTCGATTTATTCTGTAATATGTTGTAGTAGACCAAAAACTAAGCGAGGGGCTGAAATTGGTCGAACTTATTATTTTACACAAACCAACATCATTTGGAAGATAAAACCAATTAGAAATACTTGCTCATGATTATAAATGAAGTTTCATCTTTTAAAATGATATTGTTCTGTAGAACACAACTTAGTTTTATATCCCCTAGTTTTTTATCTACTACAACATAATGCAAAATGAATTAAATCTGCAGCATCAGCGTGGGACCCCTGGGAACCCTTCCTTGGTAAGTATGCTTATAATAATTATAAAATATTCATCTCAGTGAAGAATTCATCATATTTCCCTTTGAAAAGCCAACTAAAATGCACCTTATGAGTGCTGTGTCTCCCGTAATCCCTACAAAGATAGCACATCAAAGCGCTGTTACATCCATCCTGTATGCAAGTAAATTCAGCGATATGTGTATTATGAGTAGGACACTTTGGTTTTTCCTTTGGTTTTTCTGAAAGCGGAACACGTCTGTGTCTTGTAAGAGTTTTTGTGGAATGAGTTATGACGTCGCAAGCGTCGCAGAGATGCGTAGTACAGACAGTGCAGTACAAAACAGCGACATGTTTTTCATCCTCGTCGCAGGACTGATCCGAGTGAAGTCTCTCCCTTTCCAAAGCCATATTTTTCTCGCTGTTTGACTCTTCAAGTTTTTCTAAAAGCTCTATAAGAGCAAAGTTTTTCTTTAAACTGTACACCCCGTTTTCCTCTATCGCCGTTGGCTGTCTGTCGAATGGACAGAGCAGAAACTCCTGGTCTGAGACGCATGGACGAAGACGTAACAAACAAGAGTGACACACTGTGTGACCGCAGTGTAAAAGACGTGGCACTTTGCCGCCATCCACAGTAAAGACTTCCTCGCAGACGCGACATTCTAGCACCTGGAAAACAACAATTTGGTCCAATAGGTGCCTGCAGAGAGTTGCATTGCATTTTTCTACAATATTGTTTTATCTTAATCGAGGGGTTGATGATTCATTATTGGGATTTTTTTCAACTACACAATAAAACAAAAAAACAGAGCAGAATAATATAATTTATATTTATTGATGTTTGGAGCATTTTTGGACAAGGAGAACTTTGCGGTGCAAACATAAAATAAATACAATAAATCAGTAGTGGAAAATGTGATAAGTAATAATAATAATAATAATAATAATAATAATAATAATAATGGTGATAATAATAGAAAAATGAATGAATCAATGAAATGAGTGTTGTGATATCTTCCTTCAGTTTGTCAATTGTTTTAGCTGTTTTGGGAGATTGGGATATCAGGGAGTGGGCAAAGGTTATGATTATTCTTAGTTTGTTTTCTTAGAGCGAAACATAACCTAAAACATGAGAATCTAAAGGAATTAGAGCGAAAGCGATAACCTCAAAGTGAAAAAAGTAAATATCGGTAAATTGAATCGATGGTGTTAATAGCAAGACGACGTTCTTTTGACAGTGTTCATGGTATTTATGAGGCAGATTTGAGACAGTTTTTTAGGTTAATGTGCAGATATTGTTATTTTAATTTATTAATTTATTAATTTTTTTATTACGTTGGGTTTCGAGGATACTGATACGGATCTGTTAAAATATTTGTTCAAATGATCCATGTCCTCTGTCATTTCTGTTCCAACTACCGATTTATCTTTCTCTTCTAATCTTTGAAGGATTTTTGTGTATATTATAGCAGCAGTCGTCTGCTCCGTGATACAGATGTTTTTTTATTTTTCAGTTTGTTTACCGTGACGACAAACGACAATTTTCTGCTATATTATTGTACTAGTGTCGATAAGAGAGTGATCTGGTCTTACCACGCACCAATATCGATTTGGGTGACACCTTTGGTCGGTAATCACTCCGCTATTCAATGTCGGTAAAACAGTTATCTATATATTTTATCGCTAGCACAAGAATGTTTGAAGAAAATTCGTGATCCGAACGTCGTGGCCTTTACTTGTAATGATGTGGTAATTTTTATGAAATTTTATCATTGGTATGAAACTATATGAACCGAATGGCGACCAGTTGAAGTTGAGCTATGGCAGAATTATCTATCACGAAAATTCCACGTTTTTGAACCTATTTGAGGCAATATCTTGGCTTTGAAATTTCCTAAAAAATATTCAGACGTACGAATCGACGTGGAAGATTCTATATAGTTTGTGAAACTTCTCCACGTAACACTCTACGATTTTTTCGATACAGAGAAATCGGTTTTTTAATACAATTAGGCTTTAGATTATTTACGGCCCGATAGTAATATACGCTGGAGATAAAATGCAGACAAAAATATCAGGATTCAGAACGAATATAATTATATTAAGATAGTCTAGAAGATGTCCTAAATAAACAAAGATTTTTTGAAATCGATTAAGAAAACTGCAGATTAAACATTAATTTGATTCTATTCGATCTCTATTGAATGGGATTTTATTATAATATGTAAGATTCTAATCATTTGTTATTATAATGAATAATTCAAGATCTACAATTATCTATAAATATTCTGAATTATAATGCAGATTTTGCGATTCTTCAAGCTTATAAATAGCTAGATGTTTATGTTAGATTATTGCACAATCGACTATTTTTGTAATAGCGCAATGAGGTTTAAGTCTCAGTTTTATGAGTCTCGAGTTATTTATTCAGATATTACCTATGCTAAATATCAAGTAAAGACCCGTATGCGATTTTAGAGAGTACCGAGTGTATATATATGCCTATAATAATAGTATACTTCTAATTGAACATCTTCGATTAGAAACTTTCGTGTTCTCGATGTTGCAAAAAGAAAAAGTCCGTCATCGTCTTATGTTAATACAGATATTTATTTAATTATATTTCAGACTATTTTGAGCGTTCACTATCCTAGCTATAAATTGTAACAACTTGTTTCTACATACATCATACGGTACATCCATATATGTATATACACCATATATTATTGCGTGTGCAATAGACTGCGACTATAGAAATTTCATACGTAGAATATGCATAGAACAGAAACCTTGATATTGACCGCGAGAGATCGCGGACATTATACGAGAATAATTGATTAAATATGTGAAAAAAAGAAAAAGAAAGAAAAACCAAACGCAGTTCTGCTTTCGTAACTCTGCACACCGTTTATATAGGCTGTTATTTCATTTATGGTAAATTCCATATGAAATGGCGCGTGCGTGCCTTTTTCAGAAATACTTGAAAATTTCTTCTCTATACTCGTATTCATTTCGAGAAAGACTTTTGTTTGCACATCCAAGAATATCCGTACAAAAACGCATCCAATTTTCAATTTTCTTACAGATTTTCTTCAAACGTCCAGAAATTTTCCCATTTCTATGAAATTGAATGTATTTTAAACTAAACAATGAATAAGTAAAGAATTAGTTACTTCTACTTTTGGAAATTACCAAAATGATGATCGTAATTTGAAACAGAACTTCGAGATTTCGTCTAAGAAGAAAAACGGGAATCAAAATCGACGTCAAACTTGTTCAAAAAATTCATAAGTATTAAGTATATGGGTTTGAAAAAGGAAATAAAAAAGGAATGTATAGGCATTCCAGTAATAAAATTTAAAAAATGTGATAAAAAGCTACATAGATCGGATCGAACTTCTGATCAGGGTTAGCTGTTTGTAGAATTGACACGAAACGCCCTATATATATACCTGAACATACATATAGATACACAATGCCCGGATTGCATCGATTCAAGTGTACTTGTAAAATAACGTCACGTTTTCTCTGGAAAAAAAATTCTGACATTTAGGATCGCAATTTACAATACACAGGTGGATATCCACAAACCTGCAGGTATAATACGTGGGTCGTAAATAGTTCGGCTTATGGTATCCTTCCTACCGCAAAATGCGCAATCTTACCACACATACATATCGATACAGCAATTTCTGTTCGATTTCTTGCCACCTACGTAAAAAATTATAACTGATCGCCTTCTCGAGGTCGAACCATTATATGTATAATATTTCAGGTCAAAGTCATTTTTGTGTACGTTTCCTCATACCGATCAATGCTCTTTACACCCTGCCGGATGCCTAAAACGATTCTATATAATTAACTATAATTAATTGGTCAATAATAATCGAATAAGGTGGTAATTGGTCAACCAAATAATTCTAATGTAAATGTGCAATTCCAAGTAAATTAGAATACCAGTCTCACTTATTCGTATAGTATTGGTTTGAAAAAAAATAGCTAAAACTATGTTCGTTGATTAATTATAATTATTAGGTGACTAATTAATTAGTTAATTCATCAAGCCTGAGCCTTGTTCATTGATATTATAATGATTCATGGAAAGTTTATACAAGTCGTATACTCATTAGATTCAGTTAACAATTTTAATTGACAATTAACAGAACAGGGTGTCCAGCAACTGAGCATTCCAGAATTCCCTGAGAATTCCAGGTTTTCCAGGGAAATATTTGTCCTTTTTCTAGAACAAAAATACTCACATATCGGTCCACGCACATGACATACGAATATTTTACTGAGAATATTTATTTTGTTACTGGCTTATCGTTATTGATGTTTAATTATACATAATATACTCATTTAGGTGATTATAGGTAATGAAAAGTGAAAATTGATAAAAAGATAATTATTTTCGAACAGGTTCATTGGATTTCATTTTTTTTCTAAAATCGAATTCAAGTACGATATAAATGTTAAGTTTGGATTATAATATTGAAACATGAAAACTTGAAGCTATTACTGTTATCAACTCACTATCGCATAACTTTCATAGACTTTGAATGATATTCAATAACCTGCACCAGAAATCTTAAGACTTATATGGCTTTCGACGTCAAATACAAAATTTTTAATTTCCTGAACTTTAGCAAAATTCCGTGAGAATTTCCTGATGAATCCCTGTCCAAAAAAATTCCCAGAGAATTCCAGGTCTTCCAGGTTTTCTCTGTCACTAGACACTATCAGAATAGAGAGAATAATTCGATTTGTGTATTTTTCATGTTCAACGTGCAAATAATAATCGGATGATTGATTTTTGTATAGAAAAACAGACTGTTCATTGTAGAGATGTATAGGCAGATGAACTTAATTGCAATACCTACAAGGATCACTGCCTCGACAGAAAAACCTAATATAACTTTACTCTGCTGCAGATTCCGAAGACCGCAACTTACATATATACCTAATTTATTTATCAAAAAAGGAAGTATTCATGCGTCCTGGCTCATTATTCTTGGTTAAATTTTTCCAAACGCTGGTCTGCAGAAAATGTGTACCTACTACGTTTTACCTGATTCAGGCAAAAGAAAATGAACAATAATTTTATAAATTACTATATTCAGATGCGGATAATCATTTACGTTTGTAAATATAACCACAATAGTAATAATAAAACTAGTGACATTTATGTATCTGTAGTTATACGTCTCTGATGTATCTGTGTGTGCATGACAGTCTCATCTAACACGGTCGACCCATATTATACATATATCAGAAGCAAGTGCAGAAGAGGATATACAGGATCGATAATGAGGCAGAATTTTTTTGAAGAAAGGTCACGTGTCTGTGGGTATAATTCTTGTTCATAAATCGTCAAAGAGTGTAGTATGTATAGAACGTATTACGGAACGTGAATTACCGTTAGAGAATTAACAGTTCAGGGACAATTAGATGGATATCATATACTAGATTGTACGTTGCCATGGATCGTCATGGGTTGAAAATTACACAACTCCATAGATCAAATCGTATCGAAAATATGATTGATACTATAATTGTAAGTGCCAAGGTCTGTTGTAACGATATCTACTTCTGCTACGCACAAATCTATAGACAATTTCTATTTTTTTCCAGCACGGCATATTTTGCCGATTGACAGCACGGACAATGAATGGCTTTCAATTTCAGTTTCCCAATAATTTTTCCATTTATTTAATAGCTTTGGTGAAGAATAAAAAATGAAAAAGACTATATTGGCAATGAGTATTTTCCCTGAGGGTACTATATCTGGGCGAAATACAAATCGCGTTTTAAGCTATTCTTTTATTGCGAGCTTTTTTCAACTCTCGAGAGCCACGAGCGAGAATCACCGGGGGAAATCTTTGCACGCAAATTAAGGATTCTGCAATTTAATTATGGAAATTATGTCGAGAGACATCTCACTTTGGTTTGTCACGATTCCAAAATTGTGTTCACATATATTTACCACCGACAAAAATACGTAGATGGGATTTTGTTTTTTAGCTCTAAGTATACATGGAGTGGGAATAAAAATTCTGAATTCATTTGAGACGCGATTCTGAGTTTCTAGAAACGTTTTAGAGTACAGAACTTGGAAAATTCCAAAAGGTCTAAATGCAGACGACGGCTCAAAGATCCGAAAGTTTGAAACTCAGAAAGTCCAAGAATCCGAAAATTTAAGGGAATTAGCTTTCGAGATTCGGATCTTCAGCTTCCGGAATTTTGAACCTTCGGTGTTTTTCGAATCGGAGTTTTTCAAATTGGCTACGTTATATAGACTTTCGGGGAAACAATTTTTCTTAAAACTCTGAGTCGTTATAGTATAAAAATTGGGAATTTTGACCTTTCGCAGCTTTTGAAATTTAGAATTTCAAACCCGTTCCAAGTATACCTTTGGCACTTGTTCGAATTCGCTGCAGCGAAAAGCAGATCATTTGATTTCGCATATAGATCAAGGAACTAGCTGCCTTTCCAATTTCATTTCCGTTAGAAAAATGTCTATGTGCATTATAGTGAAAAGTTACGTATATACAAACATGCATGCATAGATATATCTATGACATATATGTATAAAAGTCAGGAGAAAGAAATGTCTAGCAGCTATATAGCTTGAGGTAACGTTACAACTTCTCTTGGGACTCATGCGACCATATTCACGAGTGGAAATTATCCATTCGCGCAAGACTATTACGAAATATGAGACTCCGTGGAAGGAACACGCTCATTCCTCAGCAAATGTGAATCTGGTACAAGGATGAATCTTCGTCGCTATCGCGCACCTATAGGTCTGGCTTATGGTATAATATAGACGCGAATTGCTGGCTACATTATAGCGGCTCGCCTTTCCGGTTGTCTCGATATATCGTCCCAACGGGACAATAGCTACCAATACAGCATAAAATTGTGTTTCCAACGGCATATAGATATATACTTAGACCGGAAGTTCGGAATAATCTGACCCCTCGATCGACACGCGAAGTCCAAAATCGGCTCGGAAGTAATTTGCGAGTCTTCTTCGGCCGTTTGTATTTACATACATACATACATAACAAAATGATATTGGTTTGCAATATCGGGAGAAATTTCTCCTGTTATTATTTATCAATAACGTAGAAATTATTATACCGTTTCCGTGTAATTTTCGATACTCCGAACATGAGTAACGGCTGAGTATGTTAGACAAAAGAATATATGTTACGATGGTATACTATAAGTTATAACGATGGGATCAAGAAACCATTGCAGACGGTGATCGACGAAATTTATAATTGAAGATGTAGTGAGCAAGTATCATATTCACTAGCACCTGCGTGTAAATCATCTTCACGCATCACTTTCTCCTTTCACCTTTCTCTACCTGCGTCTATACGTTTCGTGTCACTTCCTACGCAACCCGCGGGTCGCAGATCGAACCACGTGTTATACAAACTGTGTTGACCGCAAACAGGTGAACTTTGACATGGGATGGGATTGAAGTTCTGAATTTCAAACGTTGCGAATTGTGAGAATTCCGATGTTATTTTAGACACGATTCTGAGTTTCTAGAAACATTCTCTATAGAGTTCAGAAGTTGGAGGTTCCGAAAACTCGAGATGCAGGCAGCTCAAAGATCCGAAAATTAAAAACTCTGAAAGTCCAAAAATCGACAAATTTAAGACAAGTTCGTGACAAAGCTGTCAAATAAACGACGTTGCATTTCGCGAATTCTGAGATTCGGAGTCTTGGCCTTCAGGCTCTTTAACTTTCGGCTTGGGTGTTTTCCTATTCGAAGTTTTTCAAATTGGCTACGTAGAATTCCGAGGAAATAATCTTTCTAAAAATTCTGAGTCGGTAGTAGAAAAATTCGAAATTCCGATCCCGAGTCCCATCTCATCTCATACATCTACTTTCATCTTTCATCGTACATGTCTGGAGAAAAGTATAGATTCGATCGTCAAGTAATTTGGGTTCATACTATGAATTACGCCAATTTCTTGGCTTTCCCATGTCAAAACACAATCGTCTGATAGAAATATGTGGATAGCGGTGATAAAATTGATTCATTTTTTAATCTACCGCATGGCGTACTGATTCAAAAAAATCGACCCACACGTCACGGCACTATACTCGCTGCTTATTCTTCTTTCATGTATGCTGCAGTTAAACTGTTATTTGCTTGTACATTTAATTATACCTGTATTGTCATTTATGTTGATCTCTGTTCAGCATGTATCTCCACATTGCCCTTTAGCTCAGCTTCAAGCCACGGCATAATAAACGATATCAATTAAAATCACTCAAAATATCGACGAATCTTTACGAGAATCAGAACATTTCATGATATAGTTTTTATTTGAAAAATCGGAATTTTCTACAATTCCCTTTGACAGAATACGTAACGTATGATTGATTTCTCTAAAAATTCATATAGGAATCCGTTATAATCCATTACAGCCACAGTAGTATCCAAACAGGTTGATACCAAGATTCCTTGCTGTTTTCGAATTGCGAAACATCTTTCCAACGAACTTTGAGTCACCAGGTGAAAATAGTTCTACGGATTTTTATAGAGATTATACTTTACTTACTTTTCTACTACAGAATTTAAACTTCGTTTTGTACTTTAATTGTATTTGAATCGATTGTAATTTTTTCTCGTTTTGTCGACGAAGCTTACGATTCTTTATAAAACACATCGAAAGTCTACAATTATTATAAGTTACGATAAACCAAGAAAAAACTACAATTTCGGTCTACAAAAAAACCAGAAAACAAGACCGCAATTTCTCCATCGATATAATTACAAGAAGCTCGAAATTCTCTAAAAATTATTACGAATTTGTCGGAGTGAAAATATTCACCAGGGTCTTGTAGTGACTATACGATGGAGTTGTGTTGATTGCAGACCAGAACGCTAAAACCCAAAGGAATTAAACTAATTGTAAGTACAGAAGTAGGTTCTCGACTAAAGAATGTTTGATAATTCCAACAACGATCATTAGTCAGTCGAATAGGAAAATCAAATTAAATCAAAAGGCAATTTCTTAAGTTCACTTCATTATATTTGAAATTGGAAACGCTATATAAGTATATCTTTGCAAATCTGTAGATACATACAATTTCTGTACACGTATAATGAATATACATACTCATTATAGGATATGAATCCATGCGGATTGGTTTAAGGGCATTTTTCCCATGGTAAGTAAATTCTCATAACTGATGTTCCTGCATCACGGTATAAGACATCTAATTAGTTATTACAGAGGCAAACGAGTGGCTCTATGTATAACTTGGGAAAATATCTCACGGAGATTGCGTATGAGTCTAGGATATAATACACATCCGAGTACAGGTACAGGTACGTACGTACGACGATCACGCTTATGCTTATTATATTCTCTCAGCGCGCGAATTACGTTACGTATACTTATACTATACTATACATATACCTACTGCGATATTATGAATTGCTCGTTACGTTTTGACGACACGAATACAACAACGTAAATACTTACATACCTAACTGTGCACAAAGACACGTCATATGCATACCAATAGACGAGTGCAAATCGCTATTATAAATACCTACGCAATGAACACGCAACGCAACATTTCCACGCACTTTCAAGCCTGATCGCGAAAGCTTATGAGCCAAAGCTGAAGCTGTAAAGCTCAGGGATAATATCGTAAGGTAAGCGAAAATAAGAAGAAGAGAATAAGAATATATAGGTACCGTCCGCGTCCTCGCCGTAAGTGAAAGTTTCGCCGCCGCCTGAGGCCATCTTAGTGCATCGCTCTGACCTATGATGATGATCATCATCATCATCATCCTCCGCCGCAGTCTGCAGCTCATGTTCAGTCAAATGGTTCCATATACTAGCCCCGTTAATTAGAACTCGTGCGCTACTGCAGTTTGCACATTTTATAACATCTTTTGAATTTTTCGTGATAATTCGACAGATTCCATTGCTCTGATGGCAAGCTTCTACTGTATACGCGAAAAAACGTTCATTCTTTTGACTAGAATGATCAACAAATTCTATACTGTATTCTAATTATATATGCGCAAAACAGGAATGTCATGCTCATTTTACACGAGTTGAATGTCAAATTCATTCATTCATTCATTTAGATCCGTTTATATTGAAATGGGTTTATACCCTTTCGGAAAATGTCGATTTCAACATAATGTTAAATAGCAGGACTAACGTTTTGAACAAAAAATAAATGAATAAATAAATAAAAATAACCAGTCGGGGAGACCCGGGTAAAACGGGCACTAAAACCAAAAATTCGAATTGCAGAGGGCGAAACAGGCAACGTCTTGAATTTTTTATAAAACCAATTTGTGTTAGTTTTCTCAACGGACTCAGACAGAGAAAGTGCGGAAAATAAGTCAATTCGTTCATTAATTTTTTTAAATTTGAATCTAATCAGAAGTATTTCTTAAAATTCGTCCAGAACTGAAATCTCGCTTTTTGATTTTGATGGACATGTATTTTTTTGCACCTCCTCATTTCGGAGACGTTATTGGTGATTTGAGGTCTTCGAAATGCTAAATCCAACTGCTGATGGTCACTTAATTTAAAGTCTAGGAGTTTTCAGCCTTCGACATTCCTACTCTGACGCTTTCAATAAAAAACAAAAAAACTAGCAATTCCGATGTTCAATTCACAGTTTTGGAAATAATTTTCAATTGTACAGATTCATATAAGTATTTCCATGGGACTCCCTCGCCATCACTGTATCAAAACTGCAAGTACTGTATGTGAAGAGCAGAAGATCGACTTGCTTCTCATCATCTTCTTGTACTGGTCACGAAATCAGAAACTTGTTTATCCCGGGTCGACTTCTTCGGCTATTATATGATCTATTGGATTTTCATCGGTCGGATTTAACAGACGTTTATTATATACCTATTCCCGAAACTGAACATAAAGGTCATTTAAAGTTCGATCTAGCAGTTACAAACAGTCTTGCAACATTTTTCTTTCTGTTTCACACGTTTTCTGATTTGAAATTCAAATTTCCTTTCGAATATCTATACGCTTTGAGTTCTTATCGTTAATCCAAAAAATTATTGGAAACGGTTTCGATTACCTACATAGCATTAATTTTGGTCAAGGAACATTCTTTTTGGGATCTCAAAATAAGGACTTTCTGTTTTGTTCTGACCAAAAGGAGTGTTGAAATTATCATGTAAATTGACTGTAGACAGTTCGGAATGTTACTTTCTTCTCAATGTACATGTACGGAAATTTGATAAATCATTCCAAAGAAATTTCAGGATTAAAAAAGTGATATTATTGATCCCTTTTCACGTGCGTTACTCGACGTAGAATGTAATTATTCAACGGTTCGGTAGATCCAGGGTAATCGAAGCGAGCAGCTGTAAAAACGTTCTGCCCCCATGCCCTCAGCCAACAATTTATTCATACAAGTATAAATGTAAACTAAAATCGGTTCATGTCCGTTATATATCTCTAGCCAAAGCATATATATATATATATCAGTCTAGTACAAATAAGTCTAGTGCTCGAGTATTCGTGAAATTATGCAAAAAATAAATAAAAAGAATAAGAAAGAAGAAGAAGCAAAGAAAAAAAAAATCCACTTGCTTACCACGTTAATTATTTATTCCCAACGACTACTTAACTTGTTTATACATACCTACCTACTCATATATACGCATAATTTATTCATTAGTCGCATAGCATACCGAAGACATTTTTATATTCTCACGTGTAGGTATAGGATTAGGTATAAAACTTTATCCTTCTAGAGAGGAATTTGTCAAATATTATACATGTGATAAATGATATTATGAATTTTGTGTATAAGAACGGAAAGTTCTGTAATATACGGTTGTATTAGTATATACTAAGAACTAAGCTAATCAAATTGTATATATCGAACCGCACGCGCTTGCCGATCGTGAGCTGTGGGCAAAGGTCCATGGACCGTGACATACCACCATGGATAATAAGAAGATGAGATAGTAGAAGAAGAAGAAGAAGAAGAAGAAGAAGAAGAAGATTGTGATTATGAATCGAGATATCGAGCGAAGAATTTTAATAACCTTAACCACGAAGATAGAGACAAAGAGTAGACGAAAGTCGACACCGTTTATTCGCTCCTTATGGCCAGTTTGATTTTCGAATAAATAAAACCGTCTCACTCGCACTCATAACAGCTGCCAACTGGCACCCGAGTTGCTTTCACTTTCCCACGTGGTCCCCGCCGCCCTCGACGTCTAAGAACATCTCCGCAAACTATGCAGGAATTAACCGTCACTATAGTATATACCTATAGGCTTATCTGTCTACCGACTCATTCAACTTGTCGAGATTAATATACAAGCGCGTCCTCTCGCTTCACTGAAATTCTCATAACGAGCTACAAAATTATATCCACATGCATGTATGATAATCATCGGATAAGAATCAAACTTCGATATATTCTGATCGGCTACAGACACTGAATAGCTCAAGGCAATTGAATTTTTTGTTTTCTACATACCGAAAGCATTTCTAGAAACTTAACAGTCTGAGGGATCGACTGCGCATGCGCGAGTTTTTGTTTTAACTCATGCAGGCTGACCACCCCGAGTTTAAGGGAATATGGTAGACATCACTTCCGACTTAACCTATAGCTAACATGAAAAAAAACATGAGTTTGAATGGAATCCTATTAGTTTTTTTGACAAAGTGACAAACTAAGCCACTTTCTGCCAGAAAATTGAATTCTTTCGTTGAGGATTCGTTCGGATCGGTTGGGTAGTCGTTGAGAAAATACGACTCGCGTTTTCCAGGTGACAATAATTGGTAATAACGGAATTTCGAACGTGCTTCCATGTAGCTTTAAGATGCCACGTGACTATGTTCAGAATTCCACGACTACCAATTGTCATCACCTCGAAAACGCGCTTCGTAGTTTCGTCCAAACTACACAACCTATCGGTATGAAACTCAGGAGATTGATGCTTTGCTACGGCAGACAGTGATTGAATATTTTACTGTTTCGAAAAAAAGGAATACAATTCCCGTCAGATTCAAATTTCTTAGGCTACCTCGTCAATACGAAATTTTGAGGTCAGAATCTCACATAATGAAGTTGGTGCCCCTGACTTTATGGGGCCAAAATATCAGGGTGTGACTATTGGCGATTTCGACTTACCGAAAAAGTGCGCACCGAGTGGGGATTCCCTAGTTTTCTTGGGTTCCTATTGGCTAAAATCTAGGGAATCCGCACTCGATGCGCACTTTTTCGGTAAGTCGAATTCGCCATATCCCGCCAACTTAATGAAATTGAATTATTTGACGCATGCGCAGTCGATCGCTCTGCAGGCCATTGAATTTTAAGAAATGCGTGCAGTATAGAACATTCCATGCTACTTATTCAGTTGTTGCAAACATGAATATTGGCTTAGGAAAAATTTTCCAAAAATCTGGCTCCATAGGTACGACAATTTGCCTGAAGTTTCGAAACCCTTTTTTTGTTCCGGATTGCGAAATATTCAATTGTTTCGTATATGCAAGGGAGGGCAGCTGACCATTGGCAGCACCTTTAGTCTTCATGTCCTGCCACAGGGACCAAAGCTCATGCCAACAGGAGGGATGGAATACCATCTATAACCCGTTACAATTTTTTGAAAATGCCAAAGAATGGGTAATTCTGCCCCACGCTTACGTTTTTGCCTTAATCGCTCTGGGGATTATTACAGTGATAACTTTAGAGCATGGGTAGTCGAAAATCAGGTAACTGTTAACTGTTAAATAACGGTCATAAAGTAAAGAAAAAATCAGAGAAACGAGGTTGTTAGAAAATGACCGTAAAAGTGTTTATTATTATTATTATTATTGTATCCGCGTGCAGCTCCAATTAGCTATTTCGAAGTGTTGCAAAGCGACCGCATGTATTTACTATATATTCTCTAAAGAAATTCATCTTCATGCCCGGTGGTAGAAAAATTACAATCACTTACACGCTACACGTCGTTATGTTTGGGATAATTGAAAATTCTCGCCAAGAGTTTTGTACGTAGTATAACATCAACGTCTTCAGAGGACTAGATGCGGTATTTTATTCCTAAATCTTGAAACAATATAACAATGGGACAATGAGGTCGAAGCCGGTTGGGTTATGCGGTGCCGCGGGGGCGCAAGTCACACTTTCGCTTATACTGAATATGAAATCCAAATAGAAAGAGAGGTGGGAATTGAAATTTAAACAGAGATTTCAACTCTTTATTAGCGATATTTCAAGGCTGAGCACCTTAGCCACAAACGCATGCCTGGCGGAAGAGTATCGTGTTATTTTACAACTTTAGTATTACCGTATACATAGATGTACATATACATGTAGATATATACAACCAGGTATATGTACCACTAAACTTCTAACTACATATTTCACTCGCATACGCTTAGCACCTTTTTGCATCCGCTTAGGTAACATCCCTAGTTTTACACGCCGCATCACGAACACCATCATTGCAGATTACATTCTACATCGTAGATATATATATAGGTAATATTAAGCTTTGCGGCGTTTCAATAATCAAATGGAGCAATTTGAATTAAGCAATTTCATAGACACTTAAAGATAATTCTATATAGGATGAGTCGTAACGTGTGATTCATAAATAGCCTGATCATCCAAAGACAAAAAACAAAACCGTTAATTTCTCTGACTATATAATTATGTACAGATTTCATTTATTATCTCTGCAGCATGAGTCGTATACATAAAAAACGTACGTTACAAGTTTCATTTTAACGATCTTATCCACGTGAATTACGCAAAGGGACATTTCAATCGAGGAGAAAATGTCGGATATTGTTTTTCACGTTATACAGCAGCGATCACTTCCAACTTAACCTAGCTAACATAAAAAACACGAGTTTTACTGGAGTCGTATCAGTTTTTTTGACCAAGTGACATACTTAGTCACTTTTTGCCAAAAAACTGAATTTATTCGTCGAGGGTTCATTCGGATCGGTTGGGTAGTCGTCGAACAACTACGATTTTCGTTTTCGAGGTGAGAACAATTTGTATAGTAATGGAATTTCGAACAGACTCCCATTTCGCCTTATGGTGCTACGGGACTATGTTCCGGATTCCATATGATTACCAATTGTTATCACCTCGAAAACGCGATTCGTAGTTTCTTCCAAGCTATACAACCTACCGGGATGAAACTCAGGAGTTTAATCCTTTACTAGGGCAAAAAGTGACCAAGTATTTTACTTTTCGCCAAAAACGATTAGAATTGCAGTCAAATTCATATTTCTTATGTTAGCTAGGTTAGGTTCAAAGCGAATTGTACCATATCGCCTTAATTATGATTTGGATAATGGAAAATCAAGTGAACGTGATGCTTCAGCTCGTGTGTACAGATTCTGTTATAGAATCATATGAAATTAAAACATCAAGATATGAACCTACGTAATCTTGATACTATAATTTCAAATTAAAACGGTAATATAGAGCGGAGAGAAATCCGGCGTGAATTCCAAACCAAGGGAATGACACATGTTGCCTGGATATACTTACCTATCTATATCAATACCGTGCGGTAGCTGCGGAAGAAGTCGCTTAATGTAGAACTCCGGTGTTACGTACTCTCCGCGGGCTTCGCGGGCTTGGCGGTACCGCGCGTCTTAAGACAACTTTCGCCCTCCAAGGCTGAGAAGATTCCTTCGGTGTAGCCTCATCGCGATAATATAAGATGCACGGATCATGCATGCCTTCGCGTGAGCACAGACGATATACATACATTCGATTAAAACAACGATTAGGAAAAATAACAGATTCATTTTCTTCATCAAATCATACATTATTATTATTAATATTATTATTGTTATTATTATTATTATCATTACAATCATCAACAATATCATTCACATACCGAAATGTTGTATTTTCAATTATACAGGCTGATTCAGAATTCGTGACGAATATTTCACAGGGTGAATCCTTGTCAAAATTAAAGTCGAAAGTTCGTTATTCATTTTTCTAAAAAACGACGTATTACATTAAAAACTAGAAATTTTATCTGGGGATTGGAATTTTTCTATTAAAAAGTTTGTACACTTAATGAAAATAATTCCCTTCATTTTTTCCTGTAATTTTTTCAAACAACATTTTATTACTATGAAAAAGAGTAGTTTTTTTTTTTAGAAAAATGGCTACGGAACTTGAACTTCAATTTTGACAAAGATTCACCCTGTAAAATAGTTATCACGAATTCTGAATCACCCTGTATATACTATACCAATCGAAAGATTGGTTAGAAATCTGGGGAGAGGTATGGTTAATTGGAATAGAACGATTTTTTTTTACGATAATTCAATGAAAATCCAGCACCACTTATGATGCATATGGCGTCAGATTGATAAAATAACCTCAAATAGTGTCAGATTGACAAATTAACCTCAAATAGTGTCCAAGTGACACAGAGGTGCATTCTGTGGTAGTTAACCCTCCCGATTTTTTCACAGTACATGAGGGAGATGGATGAGCGATTTTTCTGTTCATTCCTGAGAATGGGGAAAACTTTGAATAAAATTCATGATCATTATTTATAAGTGTGTAAATAAATTTGTAACAACATGGCGGATAGATTCTACGTCGAATCTAGGGTATTTAATTATATATCCGGGACGGTGCTCAAGGTTCATTTTTTCCCGTGATTTGATGGTTCTCTTCTACACTCCCCTCCTTATGTCTGTAAGTTCTCCTTGTCCGAGATCCTGCAGCACTAAGTTCCCATCAACTACGACCTTGATCCAAGGCAAAGATGAGTTTAAATTTGCCAGAGCAGATCCACCATTACAACTTGTAATTTATCTCACGATTAGAATTGAGCTCTTTCATTTTTTTTTGTTCTCTCTCTCTCTCTCTCTTCTTCTTTCTGTTTTTTCCAAGCTAGACTGTCGTGACGGGAATGACTCTCATCGTTTAATTTTTCCCTTGGCCTTTAGTTCCGCGATGTTCTCACCTCTGGATATTTAAGAACTGACTCAGGATCCTTTGGTTCTTCTTGTATTTTTATTTTTTTTTTATTTTTTTCTGTTTCGTTATTCAAAAACGAAACCAGGATTCGGTTTATGTCAACATATGTCTAGTTAAAATCTATCACAGACACACCTTGGGAGGAATATACGTACCTTTCGTATTTATGTACAATATATAGTATGAAGAAAAAAAAAAATATCAGAGAAAAGGAGAGAAACAGGTATATTTACACCTGTTCGCAGGTGGTATTCAGTTCCACGCACTGCAGGACGCTGACTTTTATTTACGAACGGTTTATTATCAAGATGAGAATGTCATTGATTTTGTTACGCAACTTCTTCTTCTTCTTTTTCTTATTCTTTTTTTCCTTCTTCATACAAACTAGCTGCCAGCTCTATTCCTATTCTGTTGAATTTTTATTCAACACGCAAGCTATGTACGCAACTTGCAAGATAACGACCTGCGGCTGTAACTAACCTCCTGAAGGCATACCTATACCGGCAGCAAATACTGCAAGACCGGTTCAACGATTCCATCAATGTACATAGTTACTGTACAAGTACCAAATGTAAGTATTTAAAGAATTATCATCGATAGCCTGGAGAATTGAGCAAACTTTTTATAGCCGTAGATTTTATAAATAATAAAAATTATTAATATTGAATTTTGTCCTATTCTTGTAATTTCTAACCGTTTACATCCGCAATTCCAGACAATTGTATGAGATAATATCATCATACGATTACTGCGATGAGTAACATCTGAAATTTTTTGTATACCAGTGAGAAATGTTCGTTGTACATACATGAATCATACACCCAAAATAAATCGACGTCAAATTTGTACAAGAATGGCAAATTTGTCATTTTCATTTTCGAATTATTTATTTATTTTTTTTTTTGTATTGTTACAAAGAATGAAATTACCCTTATACTTAATCCTCCAGGGTCTACTTGACGTTAAAAAAAATACAAGACTGTAAATCTTTCTAATGTCATTTGTGAATTGAATCGATCAATTATTATTCAAATTTTTGTTTGGCAAACAGTCTTGTTTCTGGTTTCAAATAAGAAACATATTTTTTCTTTGCTCAATGATGCATTTTTCTCTCGCTGATTGTCAGTTAATTTTTTGCTTTTTTGAGGTTTTTGATTCGATCGGAGAATATCCCACAAATATTCATTTCTGCAGTGGTCCTTAGGCTTTGGCACATACTTAGTATTTTGAAAAATACAGCAAAAATACATTCCTGGATTCTATAAGCTCTTGGGAAGCCACGTCTTCGAATCCCTTTCTCAAATCGGTCAACAACGCTCTAAGCAAAATGACGTAATAGCGAGTTACGTCTTCAGCGTGGCTCGACCCCACGGCTAGGAACACAAATCCCTTCTCTCTGGATCGGATACCAGCGCGGATGGGACCAGGACGCTTCTTCGGAGGATCCAGTTGACGGGGTCAGTCGCTTCAGTTAGTTGCATCCCTGAGTCCCGTACGAGCAGTCGAGAGATATTCCATTCGAGACGAGTGAAACGCGATTATTATTTTTTTTTTTTCTCTCCAAGTCCTTCTCATCCTTGTGCAGGGGATACAAAAAATATTCAAATACAATTCAATCAAATCCAAAACTGATCCGCCATGGCTGATCAACGACTTTTTTCCATTTTATTTGGTTCGTACATTTTTTTGTTATACCATTATTTAGAAATTATAAATTCGGGTATCATTATTCCTGTATCTTTTTTTTATACATTTTGTCACCTTGACTTAATTTTTTTAATTTTAATCTCTACACAGTCTTTTCTTTTCACTTTCGATTTCCTGATTTATCATAATTTTTTTTTTTTTTTTTTATGTCAGTTATTTTTAGTTTGAGATGATAAATATATGCCAAAAACAGAATTCACTTTCGTTTACGATTCGCACTTTCGTCGAGAAGCTGACTCACCCAGTTTGTCGCTTACGCGAGATTTGAGTGGAAATCAAATAAATTGTGTAATATTAGAACCGGTTTTGGGATCGTAATTTTTGTTCGATATTGGTAATAAAATTAATAGATTATTAGAACCTGGCCCGCCTTTTGGTCATTAAAAATTAAATTCTTACCCATTACGGTTTGAAATACTATGAAGATCAAGTCAAGATCGTAAATTTATCGAATCTATCAGTTAAATACACTCTTATATACAGGAATACTGTAAATAATAATTTTCAGTGATATATGGGGGAGATGAGATACCAGTAAACGCCATAATTTGTTACGCGAAAGTCGGTTGCGTGAATATCTCACCTATTATGCAGATTCGTATTAGAAAGGCTTATCTGCGTTCCGTGGATCTCGAATCTCGCCCACTTCGCACGTAAAAGCAACGCGCGCGAACAGACCCAGCCGCTGCAATTCTCAGATCGTATATCCCTTTAGTCTTCGCGGTTTCGGTTCGTTTGAATTCTCATGAAGGACCATAAGTAGCTGTGTGCAATTTTCTCCAGCAATTAAAACAGACTCGAATATTCACCCGCGTAGAATCATTTCAAATCCATCAACTGCAGCAATTTCCATCCTTTTCTCAACGAACTAACATTCGAATATTCCTATTACAGTTGGAATTCTTTGGGGATGTGTTCTGGGTCTCCAAAGACCAGCCCCGAGGTATTCCCAGCAATTAATGCCTGACACCTCATTCACCTGTCGTCACAAAATCGTAGGAAGTTACTACGCCGACCCTGAAACCGACTGCCAGTTATTCCACGTCTGCGTTTCGGTTGCAGGAAGCATTCAGGACTATCGGTAATAACAGTGATCATATCAGTTAATTGTACCTTTTAATTCGTTCCGCACGTTGTCGATGATCAAATTATAAATCACGTCTGTCTATTAACAGGTTTTTGTGTCCCAATGACACCGCGTTTGATCAAGAAAGTCAAACCTGTGCCGATTGGTACGACGTGGACTGTGAAGCAGCAACTTTGTACTACGCGAGCGACAATTTCGATCTGTACAGATTAGGGTCTGGTTTAGAATCCCTTCACTATGACAGCATCCGAAACGACGTCGAGCCCCAAGACCATTTGCAACGTAGTGAAAGCAGCGACCCAGTCAGGTCATCGGTTAATAATTTGAACAGAGTTGCTCCCAACACGAACAACAACAACAACAACAACAATAATAACAACAGAGATATATTGAGAGGAAGTAGCAGCAGCAATTTCTTCAACAACAGAAACAACGGCAAGGAAGATGACTACGACAGCGACAAGGTATACCGTGAAGAATCGGCCGTTGAGCCAAGGAGGCAACAACAAGGAGTGAGAAAAGTAGCGAGGAAACAACAGTACAACAATAACAACAGCAATAACATTTCACCGACGACTGTAAGCCCACAAAAGTTCGAGAATCAGAACAGAAACAACAATTACCAGAACAATGGAAACAACTTGAACGTCCAGAGGCAGACATCCGGTAATTTTGCAACACCGACTACTGCCCGTCCTTTCGTTGATCAGGATAACAACTTTGCTAGGAATAATCAGAACGGCAATCAAAAGTACAATTCTCCACCGTCCACGTACAGGCCTACGACTATCAACTCCTACCAAGAGAACAACAACGGATTTAACACCAACCAACAGAGCAACTACAACAATTTCAACAGCAACAAGTTCAGTGGAAATCAACAGAATTATGGAAGTACTGGCTTCGCCCAAAGCCCAGTGGTCAGTTCGACTTCCAGACCAATTACTGACTACACCCAAAATGTTAGCAACAAGAAGAAACCTACTGCAGAGCAAAATGGCCAGACTTATACCAACCAGTACAATACTCAGTACAATCAATTCGGTACACAGCCAACTACCTCTAGACCAAGCACCACATTCCAAGCCACAGACTACACGACTCATCAGCAAAGGAATTACAACAATGCTCAAAGATCTACAAAGCCAGCTGGAACAGATTATCCGACAACTACTACAGCCCCGAATTATTATGACGATTATGCTATCGCTGCCAGACTCAATGACCCGCAAAATATAAACAAAGTTGCCACCACCAGACAACAAGAGTTTTCGCAAACTACTCCGAGATTCACTAACAACTTTGCAGGAAGTAGCTACATTCCGACTACCTACAGTCCAGCGACCAAGAAAGTAGCGGCTAATGGAAATGGCAATGGCAACAATCAAGGCCAGGTGATCAGCAATAGAGGAAATGATCAATACACTGGACAATACGAGTCGAGTAGGACGACTAATAGCGGTCAATATCGGGAGAAAACTACTCAGCAAACTTCTCAGACTTACAAAAACACCCAGGCGTACGATACCACGAGACCTAACTTCAACAATAACGATAACAATGGACAATACCGAGACGCGGTCACTAAGGCACCGAAGAAAGCAACTCAGTATAACAATTACGAAACTAAATTCAACTTCGACGGAAGTACCAAAAGCTTTGATAACTTTGATCAAGGAAGAGCTGCTTCGGTAACTGGTTTCAGCCCTGCCAGTGTCAACAAACTTGCTGAAAGCCCTGCTACATTGAGACCGACGACCCCCGTTGCAAGGTAATAATTGCGTTTAACTATTTAAATAATATAATTCAAATTTCAATATATTGAGAATTTGATTGGAGTAAGTTGATGAATTTAGCAATCGAATGAAGGGAACTATTTAGTTGACTCGACTGGATTGTTTATGAACAATTCCCTCCATATCTACGTCCCGAGTGTTAACGTCATCATGAAGATTAGCAATTGAACGTTGTATTGTGTTACTATAATGGTTGATAATTTTTAATTATTCGGACAGGAGGACAGTCTACAACGCACCATCAATAACTCAAAGGCCATCTTCTTCATCGACTAATTACGAGCCACAAACAACACCGAGTTCGAGAACTGGTAGTTTTGTAAGTGCGACACCGAGGCCGTTTGCTTCAACGTCGAGATCTGTTGAACAGCAGCAAACATCAACCACTCCTAAACCGAAAACGTCGAAAAAGAACGACTACGATTACGCGTATTACGACAACGCTGGAACGTTGGAATACGATGATCTTGAACAAGTAACAGGCTCAAGGGACTCGGCGAAAATCTCGAGAAATTGATTTGACGGTATGAGCGAGATTTGCATGGAAAAATCTTGTTTCTTTTTCAAATAAATGCTGTTAGCCGGTCAATCTTTATACGTATAAATTTTTTTCTACGTATTTAAGATTGTAAAATGAATTATTTAACGATAGTGCGCAGCTTTTATATCATTACGTTTGATAACTATTTGCCTGTAGATCGATAACGATTTATCCAATTCGATGCAATCTACTATCATGATTCATGCTATAATTTTTGTATGTATGTATGTACCTATTAAGTTGTAGTAGGTTTAACATGTTTTTGTTATGCATTTTTACAACTTTTTATACCAATTACCACGCGCTATATTCGTACCGCAATCAATTCGAGGAATTTATATAACATATACTCAGATTCTTCATCAGTATTTTAGTCTAGTATATATAATACTTTATCAAACTATACGTATGTCTTGACAAGAAAATTTATCAATGTTCATTTGTAAATAGGTTGCTCGCGCTACCGAGTGTACATATTTTTATGTATTTTAATAAAAAAAAATCTATTGCCCAAAGTTGATCAGTGTTTTTATCGTTTGTGGATATTACCTGATCACTATCACTTTTCTCATGTTACAAATCACTGATCACCTGGACAGATTTTGGATGATCATTACCTCAGAATCCGAAATTTCCCGTCTCTCATTCTGGGATTTTATCTTTTAAAGATTTTGACTCGTTTTATGCACGCGCCCTTAAAGGTAGGAGATACTGAAATCTGCAGCTCATCTCAACCAAATGCAATTTGCAAATGAGTTTTTATACACATGTTTTCCACCTCAAAATATAGATTTTGTGCGAACAGCTACGTTGATCTTTTGATATCAGTACGATATATGTACTTTGATTTTGACACTCTATTTTATGAAAAGTACAAAATTCCTTTTCAATCATTTTTTCTAAAAGCCGTAGTTTTGTTTCGATTCTCATAATCTAAGGTGTAGCTAATATATGTCAGAATCTGTCCTAAAAATTTCAGAAGTCTACTATAAAAATTCAAGCGCATGGGAGTATTTTTCAATTTGCAAAAACAGTTTTAAGATAAGAAAAAGTGGGGAAAAAAAACATAGTGTTGAGATAAAAAAAAAGTTCATATCATCCAATCGCTTCAGAAGTTCCGACAAATTATTCGTATTATCGTGACAAAACCCCTTTATCAGACTTTGTAAAGACTTTGTATCATGCTCGAGTTACATGATGAATTGATTTATCTACCAAGTAAAACTGCCGTTATTGAAAAATGATTCCTGTAAATGGCATTTCTTTACATATTTCAAGTTGAGGCAGATGTTCCCATCGAGGTAGGAAGGAGCTGCATGATCAAGACATCATTTTTGGGTGTGATTTGGGATAGATTCGGGGGGCGTCTCGGAAAAAATTGATGAATAGACCTATTTTTCTTGATCCGTTTATTAAAAGCTTATATCCAAAAGGGAAGTAGCCGCTAAGATGAATACATCGATAGTTTCTGACTTTTCCTATTCCCAAAAACACGTTGTGCGGAGATCCCGTTCTGGGATTCCCAGCCTATATTTGTCGAATCTTGTTGTCCAAACGGCTGTTCCTCTGCGATTATGTTGCTTTCCGTTCACGCCAATTTTCACGCTCGCACAAAACGATATCATTGGCCCATTCGATTGCATCCAACCAATCAAACGCTTTGCAGTCTTAAGTCTCTCGGCTTGTGTGAAGTTAGCCATTGGCTTTGACGAACCCACGTGATCGATCTGTTATTGGTCGTTGATCACGTGAGTTCGTAAGAGCCAATGGCGCCGCGGAATTAGTTTACTGCGGTAGCGATTTGATTCACCATAAAAATCCAGCCTAACAAATGTTTTATTTAAACCTGACCTAACCTAAAAAGAAGAAAATGTCAACACGGTAAAGCTAACTATTAGCTAAACAAAATTTTAAATTCTGTCAACCTGATACGAAAAATGGCAGATTTTTTGAGAGAACCTGCATTATTCGTGGGCAATATTGACGAAGAAATTGACTTGATGTTGCCCCCAGCTTCGGGAGAGGAATACATCAAACGTGTAGTGTTTGTATTTTTCTTATTCATGTATTTATTTATTTATGAATATCGATGTTCGATGATTATAAATAGATATAATTAAACTGCAATGTTAATTCTAGAAAATTATCAACAGCAAATAAATTGGATAAAAAATATAAAAATAAATAATTACAGCATAGAGGCACAACAATGCGACGACGTGGTAGTGGCGGAAATTTCAAAAACACGTATAAAAACTCCGATAGTCGCTGTTAAACCTGTAAGCAAATTATGAACGTTTCAATAGCAAAAATTTTGAAATAAAAACCTTCAATGTCTACTATAACGTAATTTACAAAGCTAGCAGGATGCGTGGAGGCCCCAGCTTCCATGGGTCCAACTGTGGACTGGCAGCAATGTCAAATGGCCGATTTTTCTTCAATCAGATTAGACGTTTCTAGGATAAAAAATGATGTACAGAATTCTAAGGATCTCCGTAAATTTCTACTAACAAATTTGGTAAGCTGGGATTTCTGGAATCTCTAAAATCTCAATCAAACTAACAAAGAATTAATCTGCAAAATCTTTATTTACATCTCGATCGAGTTTTGGCTCCTTCAAAAAACTCAAATCTATTTTTTTTTTTTTGACAAACAAGATGATTTCTTATACTCGAGACCCGATTAAGAGAAAAAAAGATTTAAAAATCCATGAAAATGAAACTTCATTTTTTCAGCCAAATGCAGAAGACCAAGAAGGATGGTTGAACTTTTGTTTACATACGCAGAGGCCGTATCTCAAAGTGATAATGTCAATGAATCAGCCCCTAGTTGAACAGGTTTTAGAATATTTGGTCGAGGGAATAGAAGAAAAGGGAGAAATTGGGCAAGAGTTTGGAGAATGGATTTACGGGCTGTTAGCGGCGCTTGAATTACCTCTGAATCCAGATACATGTTCCTGTTTACGATCACTGGCTAGAACTTGCTCTGTCATTAGAGCTAACATGGTAATAGAAATTTTTAAGAATTTAAAACAATTCATGCTGCAAATTATATTATTCAATTAAAAAGTTCTCATGCATTACAAGACTTTGAATTTTTGCCGCCAAGCAATATTGTTCAAAATAAATTTCTATTCCGTAACATCGGAGTTCCAAAAGTTTCTAAATTCGAAATTCTTGAACAGGAAACGATATGGTTTGTGTTTAGGTCGAGACAAATGTGAAAGGAATTGCAGCGTTGAATTTATTCATCTGTCTGGTAGCGAGGTATTTCCGACAAATGGACCTGGTGGATTCTTAACAAGTGATAATGGGGCACAAGCTGCAGAAGATTTTAACTGACACAGATATTTGTAACTTAGGATTAAGAACGAATGTAATGATTGATTAATTTCAACGTAATAACAAGATTTATTTCTCTTATTAAACAGAAAAGGTGATGTAACAATATTGGCTCAAGTTATCAAGATCACCAAGCTACAACATTCCAATATTCCTTATCTTCACATCTTCATCTCCATCTTCGTCGACTTAACTCAATTAGAACAAAAAATTGTTTTATTCAGTATGGTAAAAAACCACGGTAATTGATTTAAGAAATTAGATCCACCGATCCATCGTCTTTCACTTAAATTAGCAGGAAAAGTTGAGGTCGCATTTTTACTTTTTTTAACATCTTAAAAAATTGCTAAAAGAAAAGGATAATTCTATATTTGGAAATGCCGTAGTCGCATAATTCTGCGTGTTAAAAAATATATACTATATATTTGTTTGTATATTACGGATTTAGATATGAAGGTGTAATTTTTATTGAAAATTAGTAATAAGTCAATAATTATGTAATATTCTTATTTATATGTATAATTGGAGATTTACTCAAGCTATATTTTCTTGATCCTGAAGAAGGGCGGTGGCTAATCTTTCTAAATCGTCAAAACTCAGGCTATCGACTCTCTTTTTCAAATCTTTCATGAACTCGTTGACTATAGACTGCGTTTCCGAATCTGTATGATAATGCCTTAAAACCCTGGACATCTCGCTCCTAAACAATTGTATACCAGCGTCAGCTTGAGAACTTTTTTCTTCGTTCTGCGCCTGCTTCTTCACAAACAAATTCAATTTGCTACCGTCTTTTATCGTCGGATAAAAACTCAGGGGTTGATCATCTGAAAAATATTTATACAACATTTATTCTAACACCACAGAAAAATATTTTCCAATATAATATGAGTCGTCTGGTTGCAAAACTCGGCAGGTCTACCAAAGATTGATTCAAGATAATTGTGAAAATCAAATAACTCCATTGAATGAATAACTAGTACTAGAATAAGTCCAACTATCTAACTGTTATTTATCGCACAGTATAGAATGAATAATCGTCCGTGTAAATCAATCAAATCGATCGCATCGAATAACCAAACTAAGGCTAGATTTGCAGTGGGCTTGGCCAGTTTCAAGAAATAATCAAAGGATTCGGCCGGTTTTGAAATTGAGATCTTTGAATTTAATTGGATTGGAAATGGCTAGTTCAGAAATATCTAAAGACGGCTGGTTTATACAGGAATTTTATGGAATACGGCCAGTTTGCAAATGAGTTTCTGGGAACATGGGCGATTTTTAAGCAATCCTTGAAAACTCTACTGCTTTTTTTTTAAAGAGCCCTCAAAAACATGGGTAACTCTGGAAGCAAGGTCTTGTAGTACAGTCAGTTTTAACGTAAATTTTTGGGGATATGTGCAGCTTCTGAGAAATTTCCGAAAACATGGCGATTTTTCAATATGAATTTTTTGGGACATGGCCAGTTTTGAAATTATTTACTGGAAATATGACCAGTTTGGGAACAAATAACTGGGAACACGGCCAATTTTGAAACAATTTACTGGGGACATGGCCAGTTTTGAAATGAATTACTGGAAACATGGCCCGTTTTGGAAGGAATTACTGGAGACATGACCAGTTTGGAAACAAATTACTGGAAACATGGCCAATTTTGAAACAAATTACTGGAGACATGGCCAGTTTTGAAATTAGTTACTGGAAACATGGCCCGTTTTGGAAGGAATTACTGGAGACATGACCAGTTTGGGAACAAATAACTGGAAACATGGCCAATTTTGAAACAAATTACTGGAGACATGGCCAGTTTTGAAATGAATTACTAGAAACATGGCCCGTTTCGGAAGGAATTACTGGAGACATGACCAGTTTGGGAACAAATGACTGGAAACATGGCCAATTTTGAAACAAATTATTGGAGACATATCCAGTTTGAAAATGAATTACTGGAAACATGGCCTGTTTTGAAAGAAATTACTTGGAAAATGGCCAGTTTTGAGACATATCACTGGAGATATGGCCAATTTTTGAAACAAATGACCAGAGAGATGGCCAGTTTTTGTTGTTATTTTTATTTATTTATTTTCTTCAAGTTCCTCAGAACATGGCAGTTGTTAATGTAAAAATTTCCAAGAACATGGCTAGCGTTGTAAGAACTTTCCGGACACACGGCTAGTCTTACACCGTTCTGGAAAGACCCAGCATTCTCGTGTTGTATTTCTGATTCAGAACGACTTTGAAGCAGTCGAACTGTAAGTAATCAGGCACAGCTGACGTAATGAGAATCTACAAATAGCTCAATTTTTGCAATTCAGGAACTCCCTCCGTTTTTGATGTATTACAAATTCGTAATTTCATTTGTAATACTTTTGTCCATAACATGGTAAAACACGATCCCTGCGTCCTTCGTTACCCATAATCACTTTTTATAACGACTAGGACTGGGAGCAAAAATATAATAAAAATTGGAAAAAATTATTCCTCGCTTTTCACCTGCTAGGGGCTTTCCTGTGAACATCAACTTCTGATTTGGTACAGCGATTCCCAATGATTCGCTGACTTTGCGTTTCAATTCCAGCACCGTGTCAGATGGCGTTATCTGTGAATGAGAGTGACGAATAAGTTGAAAACAAAATTGATTATCTGATACTCAGTTGTGAATTGATGAATCTGAATTTGCGGTCTCAAAATTCAATAATTCAGATATATGTATGTGTTTATTTTTTGGAAAAGCTTGAGAGAAATTTAAACGACGAAACAAAGACGATAGAAAGATTGATTTATGACATTAAATGAGTAGAAAATCAATGGAACGATTGATTTCTAGGCACATATTGCGGTGAAAATAATTGAAATTATTAATGAAAATTGATGCAGCATGAATATAATCGAGAAGTGACATTTTTTTTTTTCGTCCAACTTACGTCAACGACACACTCTCTTCCTTGAAGTATTTTCACAATGATTTTCATCTTAGTATTGTATTAAATATGACTCGAGGAGGTTAGGTTCGTCAACGTTGACTCATATTATATTACAAACAACGTGAATTTTTCAGTTATTCTTCCTATAATAACAACCTCTCGTTAGTTAGAGACTAGGTTAGATCTGTCAATGCGACTCGTTCGGCTAGTTTGATCACATGTTTCGTCATTGCAGCCCACAGATGACAGCACAAGCTGCGATCTGCTAACAATTCAGGCTTTTAAAAATGGCGGCTCCCATATTTTGAGACACACCGCGCCAAAACTCCACGAGTAAACATAAAACGGACAGGAAGAATAAGAGAAAAACAACAAAAGATAGATAGATATAGTCCGTTTGGTTTTGTCTAATATAAATCATAAGTTCTATTTATTGTTATTAACATTATTATTGTAATAGAATAATACGGAAAGATGAGCGAAACGGAAGATAACGTCGACGTTCCTATGAACGATGAAAAACCCAAAGAAACGGAATTGGCTAACGGTGTTGATCAGATCAAATCTAGAGCTGATCTTACACCGTATTTTGTGGCCAGTGATCACAGCGTCAATAAAGTACATGTATCTAAGGTAATTATTGATTGAAAAAGGTTCTAGTAATGGAAATAAAAGAGTTTCGTTATTCTGTTCGATTATATTCTCTTATTGTTAAGTCATTTCTTCTGACGGTCAACTCGATCTCAGAGGTTATAATTTCAAAGCGACGTGTATTCAACTGTTTCGAATGAGAAGACCAAACGTGAAAATCGATATTCTTGACTTTTTAACTCACAATCAGAGTAAAATGATTCTTGCCATTTTTTTTTTTTTTTTTGTGTTCAGTATTTTCCGAATTAGTTTTTCCTTCCCTTCCTGAATCCCGCTTGACCAATTTTGCTCAAAATCCTCCAGTTATCGTCAAAATTAATATCAGGATTAGAGAATAAATAACGAGGGAGCATTTTGATATGACGAAAAAAAAACTCTTCTTCGAAGAATTTTCTCTAATTCGGAAGTATCTAAATTTTCGAAAACTTGTACTCTGCCTTTCTCCAGAAAATTCGAATTCTGAATATTCAATATATTTCTTTACCGCGAAATTTCTTTCAGTCGGTCAACTCATTCAATATTCATTCGAGTAATTAACAGTCAGCTGTCATCTCGAAGATCTTTTCTAGTTTCCCTATTTGTTTGTGATCTTTAAATTTAAAAGGTGAGAATACACCATTTAGAGAGAAGTTTTTTCAACTTCGAAACTCGTAGAAACTATTATGCGAAATTTAGACCAACAGCGTTGATACTCACCTGGGAAACCTAGAGAATCTGACAAAGTCAGCAAGTTTTGTAAAAATTACTAGATTCCCATTTCATTATACTGTTGAATGCGAGGTTGAATGTTTCTGATCGGAATGATCCTTCCAATCATGAGGCTGAAACTAGCGGCCAGAGCTAGCGGCCAGACGTATTAAAAGTGATTAAAATATAGCAGGAAAAGTTAACAGTCAAATTTTTCATCAAATCCTGTGAAAGGCCAATACTTACTTGCATCAAATTGAATGCAAACAACTATAGCATATTGTTGACTTTTACAGATTTTCACCACGTTTGACCGCTAGCTCTGGCCGCCAGTTTCAGCCTCATCTTCCAATTCTGCATATTCATTCGAATTTTATCAAGTTTGATCAATCAGAACTTTAGTTACATGATTTTCCAACATTTCTCAACATCCTCCAATACTCATTTCCCGCTCTTAATACTTCCTGAACATTTTCTGTATTTTGTATACCATATCTTCTCCGTGATGCACCCCTAGCTGAAAACGTGTTATTCTTGGACTAAAATACATGGAAAAGTCATAGAATCCTGCATTCCAGAAATCGCACCAATCCTGACTAGCGATTTCAACATAGGAAATGAATTTGAAGTTCGTAACGTTAACATAAAAGAATTTGTGAAAAAAATTCAATATTTCATGGCTAAAATGTTGTTAGATTTGAAAAATTAACGAACACGTGTGTTTAACTCACTTCGGAAAATTTTTTCAAACATTTATTCCCATTATTTTGTTACGTTAACGTTACCATGGTGGCTACTGGTCAGGGAAAACAGGGAACTCTGGGAAAAGTCAGGGAATTTTTTGGCAATACGGAACGAGAGAGGAGCAAGTCTTTTTCCCACCTGCTCGGAATTTCCAATCAAAATCTTAGATCGAACTAGTGATGATAATTTGGAACAGCGCCTCGCCGCGAAATCGTGAACGTTTTTTTTATTGTCAATGTTTCGAAACTTTATTTAATAGATACTTGAATTGGCACTATTAGTTCGAGTTTTACTTAGCCAGGGAAAAATTATAAATTGATCAGGAAAAGTCAGGGAATTTTTCCAACTGTTTTTAGTAGCCACCATGGTTACGAACTTCAATCTCATCATAGGAACGAAATCACCGAAAATAACAGTGATCTCTGTTTTCACAGGTTCCAGAAATTTGCAGATCAGAACCATGTCAATTAGGAGTAGACGAAGCAGGTCGAGGACCAGTATTAGGTCCAATGGTCTATGGAATATCATACGCGCCATTATCAAACGCTCAATTGCTAGTAGACTTGGGTTGTGCAGATTCAAAAAGCCTGACAGAGGATCAAAGAGACGGAATATTTGACCAGATATGTTTAAACCACGACAAGATGGGCTGGGCAGTAGAAGTAATATCACCAAACGTAATAGCGAACAGCATGTATCGAAGAAGCAAAGTATCCCTGAACGAAGTATCGATGAATTCAGCGATAGATTTGATCAAAAGAGCCATAGAGGCCGGAGTAAATTTGGCAGAAGTTTACGTTGATACAGTTGGAAAGCCTGAAAAATATCAGGCAAAATTAAAGGAGATATTTCCGGAGCTTAAGATCGTTGTAGCTAAAAAGGCCGACTCGACTTACCCGATTGTAAGCGCAGCTAGTATTTGCGCCAAGGTATCAAGAGACCACGCGTTAAGAGCGTGGCAGTTTAGAGAAGGAAAAAACGAGAATGAATATGGAAGCGGATACCCGAATGACCCGGTAACAAAAAAGTGGCTTTCTTCGAACGTTGACCAAGTATTTGGCTTCCCGCAATTAGTCAGATTCAGTTGGTCAACCGCTGAGAAAGTTTTAGAAAGTAACGCGCTGGCTGTGGATTGGGAGGAGATTCCAGACGACGAAGAAGCACCGGGTAGCCAAAAGATATCTAAATTCTTTAGCAAAGTTAATAGTCCTCACCAAGAATTAAAAAAAGAAAAACACAAGTTCTTCGCCGAAAGATGCTTGTCCAATGCTACCAGCTTGTGATTATCAGTATTCTTTGTCATATCACTTCATACAACTTTTTTCAGGGATTATTTATGATTTATTGATGATTATGATCACTCGATTCTATCCGTAATCAAAAAAAGATCTTGAAATGTTCATCGATTATGAATAAATGATGAGAGAATTAATCGTCTAATTATGTACCTCGATTTCGTATTTACCAATGACTATAAGAAGTTTGAAATAAATTGTACCTTCATATATTTTTCTTGGATTTATAACTTGAGGATAATTTTCCTTGGCTATTGAATAATATTTGTTAAAAGGCAGTACCTATATCTTTTACGTTTTTTGTAATACGTTAACCGACGTGAATAAAGCGTTGATTATGAGGATGTCTAGTTGATATAAATTGATATTCGGTAATAATTGATTATTTAAAGCAGACTTATTTTGATATAACACTTTTTTTTATTATGGAATATTAAATTAATTAAAGTAATTTCAATTATATTTACATATTTACATGTTACATGTTAAAAGGTAATTAGATAATAAAAGCATAAAATACACGTTATATTATATGCTGTATAACACTAATATTTAATAAGAACAGTTAGGAATGTCTAGTGAGAAATGTGATCTCTTACCGCTAATAGACACATGCTAAATTCACACGTTTTTAGAATATTAATGCAATATGATGCAATAGTTTGTTTATTTTTTTGTTTTTTTTTCTTTTTTTTTTTCATTTTTTCATTATCTTTTCGTATTTTTTTTTTTTTTTTCTTTGCTTTTTAATGATTAATGAATACCGACTAGATTAGTAAATGCTATACAAAGATTTAAAAAATAGGTAATTAAATCAGATAAAAAAAATGCAAATAAAATTTTTCAATGTCAATAAACAATTATAAAATGTATTCGAATAAAATATTATAAATCTTTCTTTTTTACCAATGGGCGCGTCGTTGGGAGTAAAATAAAAAAAAATAAATTAATTAAAAAAAAAACACAATAAAAGTATACGCTGATTAAAAAATAAAGAAAATCACTCTTGCAAATTATTCGAAGATCGCATAATAATAATAATAAAACGCGAAATAAAACAATAAGGAACTTTCGTAGCTACCAGAAAAATATCAACATCTGTTTGGTTGTTTTTTTCGTTATTTTTTTTTTTTTTTTTTTTTCATACCGAAAGTATCTTCTTTTTCTACATTTTATAACATGATTATTAAATATTATAATCTAACAGATTTAATGACTAAATTTTCACTACGCGAATCTGACAGAAGCGGATTTTCACAGATTTTTGTAGAATTATTGAATAATTAAGACTCGGGAGACACGTTTGTATTTGTAATTGTAAAAATATGTGAAAATCACGTTTTTTCAGAGTGAAAAATTGAAAATAAAAAAAAATAAAAAAAATAGAAAAAAAAGAATAGAGAACTTTTTCACCAGTAGATCAGCTTCTACGTTTGATTAAAGAATAATAATTAAGCAAGGATTCGTTTTTTTCTAGAATGTTTAAAAATAGACGATTGGGTAAAATACATAAGTATAGTAAATGAGGATAAAAGTATTATTTAAATTTCTCTTGACGTTGATTAGCTGTAGAAAATAAAAATAAAAAATGAAAAATAAAAATAAAATAGAATAAAAACTAAGAGAGAAATAATGAGATCTGATATACACTTAAATACAGATAGATAATATAATACGTACAACGTAATTGATAAATCATCGCTACTTACAATTAGCAGAAATACGTGTATTTATGTAGGTAGGTATGTATGTACGATGAAGAATGGCGAAGAACTACTAATTAATTTGTTTGAAAAAGACAAATGAAAAATAGAAAACTGCAGTTATTACCGTATCGTTTAAACTCGATAGCTGATGTCACACGTGTTAACTCCAGTTTAAATTTTTTCTCTCTTTTTCGTGGGAAATTGAAGTTTTCTCTTTACTTTTAAATAAGCCATAGAAGTTGAAAAAAAAAAGAAAAAAATAGAAGAAAATCTTTCAATTTATCAAATTTATAATAAATCCCAAACGCCAAGTGAGCGAGTCGAGTTAGAATGTGTAATTTGAATTCTAAACAAATAAGCGATAGACAAAAACAGAGAAAAAGAGAGAAAGAGAAATGAAACTGAAGAAGTTTGAAAGAGTTTTTCCAATAAGATAAAATAAAATTATAGATAGAATAAATATATATCGTAGTATGGAATACTTTGAGTTTTCTTTCCTCATGTGTGTAACGCAACAGTATAATTTAGTGAACGTTAGTTAGTCACAGTTCTGTTACGCTATATATTACGTATGTACCTAATTAATTAGGCCTGACAACTATCATACAGATATACATATACAAGGTGTTTTATTCCGGTAGATAATACCCGATGTATCTTCGAAGCTGTTTCATTTAGGACATAATTCATCGTTGAAATGGAAATCCCAACAAAATCCCATCGGATACCAATAATGATTTTATCATAGGTTTTACAATTCTCGACAATTCGAGATAATTACAACTTTTTTGGAATTCAAAAACCGATATTCGTTTTTGTGGTCAAAGTTTCAACGCCGAATAAAGAAAAAGAGAAAAAAAAAAAAGATAATCATAAATAAAAAGACAAATTCAGGAAATATATATAAAACTTTTAGTTATTTTAGTTATTTTAATCATTTTCAACTGTCAATGAATTGATATAAACACTTTTTTAATTTCTCCACAAGAACCAAACTAATTCTGAACTGTTTTTGTCAGTTATTAATTTTTTTTTTTCCATAAAATTGCTCGATTGGTTTGTTTTCTTCAGCCTGAGCCACACAGATAAACAGACCTTGAATTTCATGGTCAAAAATGACTAAAAACTATCAAAAAAATTGAAAATCATTAGGAAATAACAAGAATTACACATTTCTCAATTACTTATAATTCTAACAATTTGTTGTTTTTTTTTTTCTTATTTCTTTCAATCATATAATCCACGATAAAACTAGTATCGGTAATACTAACGTCATGAAGTTTTCAAGAACTACACAACTTTGATATGAAAATTTCATGTCCAAACTCACAGAACAGGTTTAAATGACAATGAGAACTATCGGATAATATCTATTTTGAAACTGTACACCCGGTACACATATTTATATATATATAGGTATATATATATATATATACTATGGTATGTATATATAATTATGTATATATATAAAAAGTATTACAAATACGCAGAATGATTTTCTATTGAATATTATAATAATATAAAAAAATATTAATGACATAGGTATATAGTTACTTCGTATTATAATGATTTTCGTGGGAATTCAGCAGTAAAGCCTAAATCGATGAGCTGTTTTTTTTTTTATTTGTTGTTTTCTTTTTCTTTTTTTTTTTTAAATTATTTTGTTTTGGAAGAGATGCAGTAGCTTTGTATATAATAGTATATTAGTTTTATATACTTTTTATCGGAGCAATAGCAACGCCGCCGTTATTAGTGTCAGGCTTGATTCCAAAGCCCCTCGACCGCTACTTGCTGTAAAATATACAATTTAATTATGCAAACTAAGAAAAATGATATATGGTATAAATTTTTTGTTCATGTAGTAAAACCCCATGCAGGAATATTTTTTTAATGTTTATATTAACCAGAAAACAGGTTCAACATTCAATGATCCAACGGTCATTGATCGAGAAGAAAAAATCAATAAGAGAATAAAAAAAAGAGTGTATTTTCTGGCAAAATGTACTGATTCTTACTAAATAAAATAAAAAGGGCATTTTTGGCTACTCTTTGTGGCCACACCCTTGTAGAATAACTTAGTGGTCATACTAGGTTAAATTTACCCAGCCAAGTTTCAAATGGTTCCTGTGTGAAAACTATCAGTCCGATAGGGATAAAAAAAATACTGAAAATACTTTGAACATTCTGAGACATGTGTGAAAAGTTGTTGTGTCAAAATTCAAATGACAACATGTTGAAAAAAAAAAAACGTAAATAGGTAAATTTGTAAAAAAATACACCTTTTCACTAAAAAAATCATAACTTTTTGAATTTTCAATATTTTCAAGTCAAATTTCAATTGAAATACTCGTCAGATATGGTACTTTTGGGAAAAAAATAACGGCATAGTGCACGTTTGGAAACAAGTAATTATTTCGACGTGTGAAGAGGATCGATTTTGGAGTAGAAATGAACGCGGATTTATCTAGAAGATAATAGTGCGAAAAATGCATCTTGTCGCTAAATAAATCGTAACTAATCCATTTGTTAAATATTTTTTACCCAAAATTAGGCCTGGGTAAAATTTCATTGAGAACTTCTATTAAGAACGTTTTTTTTTTTCAAAAAAATACTTTCCATCGAACGATATATAACAGAATCAAAAATGCGTGACTCATTTTTCAAACAAATAAATTCCAACAAATGATACATGTTGATAAAAAATGTGATGACAATTGACGAATTGATCAATTCGTTTGTTTGATTATATTTACCTAAAATGTGTTCAGCATGAGTGTGTCCTTGAGCCCTAGTTTCGCGGCTTTCCATTACCGGAGCTTTTATCGGTCTATCGCTCTCGATACTTTGTTCGTTTGATTTCCAATAAACAGTGGCGATTGTAGCGAGGCATTTAATCTTCATGTCCCCGCGTTTGAAGTGATTTGTACGAACGCGAAACTCGAGTCCCAGAACCGCAGTTTCCAGTCCTTCATTATCAACATCAGTGATATGGGGTACTCTCAAATATTGAGAATCGACCTGGTCACATAAATGTTCAAAAATACACAAAAATTCATCAAGAAATACTAAAAATTCCTTTAACAAAATTTCATCATCAACAATTCGTCAACATTTCTATTTCAATTCGTAACATTTCTATACGTCGTATGTCTCGAAATGTGAAAAAAAAAAATCATAATGATAATAATAAATAATTAGACAATCGAGCAATGAGGATAAAATTTAATGTATCTATTATTTTTTTTCTCACCGGTTCGCCGTTGATAAACCAACTCAACATAGCAGCTGGTTTTGATTTAGCCGAAGTGCAATTGAAGCGTACGACTTCGCCAACTCGATAACGATGTCGTCCTGGTCGTCCGGTAATTACCGGACCTTCTTCTGGGAGAGCTATTTTATTTGAAAATAAGAAATAGGAATAAGAAAACTTGGAAAAAGTTGAATTCGAGGTAACATTCGAGGTGGTTAAAAATTGTGAAAAACACGTCAGCTATATGCAATTCCTGCAGCGGTGTGTATACAATTCGCCATGTAATGCTGTTATTAATTAATTGCGTTAATTACACTCAATTAATGCGAGAGAGGGGAAAATTAGGAATAGAATACGAGGAACTCACCGACTACCGACATGTCTGCGTGATCTGATACAGTTTGAAACGATGGTGCTTCTGCTGATACTTCGCAACGGTAACGACCAGTGCTCATCAATGTTACCATATTTAGTACAACTGATCTTTCAGTGGAATTGTGAATCTGAGAATTCGAGAATGTATCATTATAGTTAGCGTGCAATTTGCACGAATCATGAAAATCGGAAGATTGAGAAAACTTACTTTGTAAATGAAATTTTATCTTAATTGTATAATGAAGAGCCTCATTCTAAAATGACATTATACTTTCAAAAGACGTTAAAAATTTTGGCACATTGGTCAAAATCGAGGGGAACTACAAATAGTGATCATGAGGCGCACAATATACAATTGATGATGATTGAAATTCAGAGTTTAAAAAAATTAAGAAAAAATGTCATTACACTTTCAAAAGACGTTCAAAAATGTGACACATCGCTCGAAATTGAAGGGGAACTAAAAAGTGATCATGAGGCATGCAATACAATTGATGATGATTCAAATTCCGAGTTTCAAAACCTGCAAAATAGGTGAAAACTCCAAATTTTTCAAATACTAATTCAGAGTTTTTAGAAACATTCGGTGTTTTTCCATTCTGAGTTTTTCAAATTGCGGCTAGGTAGACTTTCGGGGAATCACGTCTCAAATATAAATTCGGAATTTTGACCTTTCCGAACTTTTGGAATTCGGAACATCAATCCCCCCCCTCATTGTGATTTTCTTTTCGACTTGTCTTTTATTTTGAAATAAACTTCATGGACGGGACATAAAGATTGATATTATTCCGTGGAGACATACTTATTAGAATATCGAGTGGGAAATATTCGAAGAGAAGAAAAATTCCGAATGAATCCGATGAATAGGAATAATTAAATAGAAATTGAGACTCACGTCGACGGTTACTCCAGGCAGTGAGAAGTGCAATACGGGAGGCATATCCCTCGGGGCATACCGGTAAAACTCGTTGCCATCTTTGTACCATTTTACCGAATACAGAGTTTCCTTGTCGAGTTCAAAATTGCATTCAAGTTTGACATTCTGTCCCCTAACCACATGCTTAGGTATCACCAACTCCATCATCCTCAGAGCTTCAATTTCTGTAACAATACAAAAATCATTTATCAATCAACTGTATATTAGGTTCAGCTTCAAAAATTTTTATAATTGGCTAAAGTCATCTTATAGACACGAAACCGATACTTTTCTCTTCCTTGAATGATGAAAAGTGAAAAGAAAGAAAAGAACATACAGACACACATGATTCGCAAATCATTGTGGCTGATAAATGTGCCACGACCAATAACGTGATATACGAATGATATTAATGAAGAGAGATATATTGCAACGAAGACAAGTATCATCAATATCAATATATACAATTACAAGAAGACAGTGTAATGAATTGAAGAATCCTGGAAAATAAAGATCGTCATCGCAAATTGCGTGGGGAGTTTTTACGGGGTTCTATGAAACGAGCAAGAGTCACCCCCGAATCACTGGAATGACTCACGAAACAATGCATATTGGATACACACGCTAGCATATTCATACGTCATTCTTATAACGTCGTGTACGAATGAATCATATGTATATACCATACACCTATATATAATATATATAATACATATTCAAAATCCTGATACCGGATGCGAAGGCTACTGACATGCATTTGTGTTCATGCCTGCAGCGTGTATAGTGAGTTTGGTCTAAAAGACTATAGAAGAGCACCCCATTGCAATTGATACATATCTCTCCCTAATATACTATGCGTTTTGTTTCTGCACTGCAGGCACACACATTCATCCTGATCCTTATGCGGAAGGATGCAACGCTTATCTATAACACTCGCTTTTCCATTCAAAGCTAGAATTTCTATTCCTAAATTCCAGCTTTCAATGCAAAGACCGAACTCCTTTTTTCTCTTTTTCATTTCATCAACGTCACCCGCAGAGATTCTCAGTGATAATTATTAATAAAGCACAGAGCAAAGGTGCGCAGTTTTGAAAGACCAATTTGTTTCTTAAAATGAATCGTTTGATAATTTATACATTTTTATACACATAATAATTTCCTTTTTATCAAAATTCGTTGATTTTCTGTACGCTCATACTATACTTTATACAGCGTTATAAGTAGAGAAATTGAAGATTAACTCAAGCGGCAGGCGATGTTATTAAACATTTTCTTGCACGCCTACGTAGCCACTTCTGAAAATTCGTTAACTTATATTATAGCAGAGATTCTTGAAAAGTTTGGAATAATTTCTGATAAATTATAATATATTTCGTACCAAAAAAAAAGAGAGAGAAAGAGAGAGAAAAAATTAAGGATAAATCAGGTAGAGAATGAATGTGAAGTGAACTTTTGGACAAAATTATACGCCACCTACTAACCCGCACCTATACCGCGAGAGTTTATACAGAACTGAGAGGGAGGATGAAAATCATGAAAACTTTAACAGCCGAATATTTTCAGCTAAATTTGGAAAAATCCTTCCCTAAAATTATCGTAATAACCGCCTTTCTATAGGTAGGCATATGAATTAATGAGAGACGAGCAAAGTCAACTCTTCTAATCGATGATTTATTCATCAATTAGTCATTATCAAAATGGTTGGATCGTTTGAACTGGTACATTTATAATTAATTTTATTAGGCGATAATCGCGCATTGAATATTAAACACATTGATTTCCTAGAATATGCTGACCTTAAATTTTCCGAAGGAAAAATCGAGAAGTCAATCTCAAATCCTCAACTATAATGAATACTTATTGTTAGGTTCAAAGTTTAAAGTATATTTCGAACCGAGGAAAAGTTCCCGTATAATCTATTTGATTTTATGATAACTGAGATAGATTTTCAATAATTAAGCCATATTTTGGTTGAAAAATTCAATGGCTAATTTATTGTACATTTTGCGACTGAACTAATGTAATGAATATTCAATCTTAGATTATCGCCCGGTTCCATTACTTCATAAAAATGTACTATGATTTGAATAGCCTAACCTCCTCAACAGGAAATGAAACACACAATTTTACCACCTGGAATTTTTCAGGTTTACTTCCGTAGCGAAAACACATTCGATTAGAGTGAAATTGATATCAGCCATAAAGAAAAAGTGAACGAAGGGTATAACGCTCTCGGAATTCTCAGAATCTGAGGAAAGAATTTCAGTGGAATATAACTGTCAATAAATAGACTGCGACAAAATTCCTTCAATTTTTCAAAATGGAATCTGCATCGGCTGATATCAATTTCACATCAATCGAATGTATTTTGGAAGACCACAATGATAAAATAACTTGATGGAATCAATAATATTCGGATTTTCTTTGATATATAACAATGAGATCAGCCATTCCTGTATTCATAAACTTCACGTTGCTAGAAACAAATAACGAATAGTTTATTTGGATAAAAACCATTCTTGTTCGTTTGAAAAACCGGTTCGTTTGTCCTGTAGCAAAGACATATCTAATCAACTTACCCTTACAAATATAAATATTCAAATTGCATATTCAAACAGGCCTATGGCACGGTTTTCAAAATTGATACATTTTTTTATTTCTCCAATAGAATCAGTATACTCTCGCAGAAAGAATATTTCTTTACTACAGAGGATATCGCACCGATTTATCAAATGAACAAGAATGTTTAATCCAAATGAACTATTCGTTATTCCTCTGTAGCGCAACATGAAATTTATATCAGGGTTGAATAACATTTAATCGAAAGTGACTGATTTCATGGAATCAGAAAAATTCCAATATGATCAGACAGAATCAACAACATTTTTTTCTCAATGAAGGTTTCGAACACATAGGCTGGTATTTAGAATTCGCATATTTAATCCATTCTATTGTCACCTTTTCGTCCATCAAAAATAAATTGTAAAAAAAACGCTATCCTCTAGTCTGTTACAGTGGTTTTACTTCTTAACACTCCAGGAGAGTTCAAGATTTAGCCACCGTTCTGAATACGGTCCAAATAGTGTTTAATTTCCGTTGAACAACTAAATTCCCAAAACACGTATCATGCATCTTCGAATATAATACGTTTTCACGTCACATTTGCACAAAACCGACAACGACCACCACCGCCACGCGATATCTGCCGGAAGCATAGAAGCATATGTATACGTATAGAGAGGGGGATGGTCATGGTGGTGTAAGAATAATATTCCCCAACGCGATGATTCATGCATGTTACACACATCAGCACAGGGTGGTTTCCTGCTTGGTCTGGCTAAAAAAAAAAAAAAAACAAAAAAAAAAACTGAATTAGATTATTACTACTACTATACATTTCGTAGAATAAGGAGGAGGTGGCCCACAGTTGACCAATAGATCAAACGAGTAGCATAAGGGACATGGCTGCAGACCTATACGTTATACTGCACCTTTAAGTTGCTATAGCTAGTATGTCCTGAACCTAAACCTAAACCTATACCATCCTGCAGGTAAACCATACTCGAATGTGGACATCGATACACCTTATACCCAATACACGACAGTGTAGCACATGACTCCGTACAGGCATAAATAGGTACCCAAATGTGTGTACAGGGTGTGCGAAAAAAACCCAAATACATGTGAATAATCAACGTATTTGTGTATAGTATAGGGATATAGAATGATATATAGAGGGTAAAGGTGTAGGTGTAGGTATACATGTCCCAAAGCTTAATTTCTGTTTAGTGTTGTTTTACAGAAATCGAATACATATAGGAGCCTCTGCTGCTGTGGATCGTAGTCTGAGGTACTGGCATCAGTACACCAGCCCAAGGGAGAAGGAAGCCCGGTATCTGCGACATCGGCAACTTTGCTACCGCGGAGGGCAAACGGTGTCAGATATCAAGTTAACACTGAGCCATTCTCGAAAGGGGTCGTTCGTACGTTCGTACGTTCGTAAGTTCGTATACGTTGACGGTGATGATGACTGCCTTCTACTTCTACTACTGCGGCAGAAACCCATAAGAGACATTGATGTCCCCCAAGCCATCCGTATGCTGTCAACTCTTCATTTTATTTTATTTTATTTTTTTCTTTTCTTTTCTTTCTCTTATACTCTCTTTTTGCGCTCTTCAAACTTTATGTACTCTTCATGCTCTTCGACAGAGTAGTCGAGTGACGGAATAAATAAAAAATTATATACAATTGCAAAAATGGTATATAAATTAAAGCTGCCATTTTACGGACACGGGCGAAGAGGGAGTAACAATAAAAATAATAATTATCATCAGGATAATTCATGTCAATTTATTTAATAATACACCAGTGGAAATTTTTACTAATTCTTCGACCATCAATTTTACCAGAAATTTTTTCCACAGGTATATATAATATAATTGGAACTTTTCGTTATTTCTAACTCTTGATCGTGACTACAGCTCGGTAGAATAACGTATAGCGGTCACACTGGGTAAAATTTACCCCGCATCAAAATTTCAAATGGTTGCTGTGTGCAAACTATCAGTCCGATCGGGATCCAAGAAATACTGAAATGACTTTTGAACCTTCTGAAACATGTGTGAAAAGTTGTTGTGACAAAATTCAAGTCACAAAATGTTGAAAAATAAAATTCGTAAATAAGTAAATGTGTCAAAGAATACACCTTTCCACTGAAAAAATCATAAATTTTGGAATTTGTTATATTTTCTAGTCAAATTTTAACTGGAATACTTGTGAGATATGGTACTTCGAGGAAAAAATAGTGGCATAGTGCACATTCGGAAACAGGTATTTATTTCAGCATGTGAAGAGGATCGATTTTGCAGTAGAAATGAATGCGGATTTATCTGGAAGATATTAGTGCGAGCGAGAAATGCATCTTTTCGCAAAAAGAAAAATTGTAACTAGATAATTGGGTAAATACCTAGTTTTGGGGTTCTCTATAGTTTGTCATTAGAACAAACAAAACAATTATAATTTTCGTAGAGAAAATTTCATTTTCCTTGAAAAAATCGTTCTCCTTTTTTTCTGTTTGTTGATAACATCACAGAAAATAATGTACAATTTCCAACTTTATGTGAAAAACTAGAGAAAAATTTAGAATGTATTCTCGTATAAAATTCGTAGAAATAGGTATACAAAATCATTTTCAACACAAATCAGCTGTATGTATTCGGTACACGAAAAAAGAATTGGGGAAAAAAAAAATATAAAAAAAATCAAACAAAGTACAAAACGGAAGGAAACAAGAACAAAGAAGGAGTATAATATGAAAAAGAAAATAAAAATAGGATGATAAATAAATACGTAAGCGAATAAAAACGGATTGAGTAAATATGCAAAACCGAGTCGAACTCGGTACTGTATATACTATACGTCTGTTTATCCGGAAAATCTGCACACGTCCGATTTTCCTCTTTGAACAGAGAATTTCTACTTCCACCGTAAGCACACACAGAGAGAGAGAGAGAGAGAGAGAGAGAGAAATTTGTGTAATAGAAGGTAATGTTTGACTCGTGCAAACGTTCAAATAATTGCTTTTTTCCTATATACATATACATATATACGTATACCTAAATGTAGGTATAGCACGTATGTATATACCTATGTATGTACGCTCACAAGTACGATTTCAACACGTAAATATGCACGTATGTATATGTATCTACATACTTTTGTAATACATAGATGTTTATAGGTGCAGGTTCGCCTATTATTAAAGTAATATATTATAACGAGGGATGATGATGGGCCCTCGAGTGTCTAGACAAACGTTCAAAACCGAGATATACACAATACACATATGTATATGTATATATATATATATATATGAGTTTAGTTCATATATTATATATGCTGGACATGTAAATAGTTGTCCATATATACAACAGACTGAAAATTTACGAGCATAAATACATGTGTATATATGTACATAGGTATATATGTATATATATATGTATGTACATATACCAGAGGAACTATCCCCCATAGCACCCCTGTATACGTTTTTTAGCCCTGTTTCGTCGCAGTCACGCGGCAAGCAAGTTATAAGCATGAGACAGACAGATAGACAGACATACTGAAAATTCCACATTGAACAGATGGTCGGTTGATCGCGTCTGCTGCGGCGGCTGCCGCGTCAGACGCGTGCCGGCTGCTCATTTAAAACGATTCTTTAATTGTTATTAATTGAAAACGAGTCAATTTATGTCTAATATAGTTTAATCCAACGCCCATGTAGAACCACCTACCCACTAACGACGGCAGGCCAGATATTCACTGAATATGACACAAGGATTTAGTCAAACTAACCTAGCTAACATGAGAATTATATGAATATGACTTGAATTCTATTTGTTTTTTCCAAACAGTAAAATACTCGTAAAATACTACTAGCCACTTTTTGCCAAAGCAAAGCATTAATTTGCTGAGTTTCATTCCGGTAGGTTGTTTAGTTTGGAAGAAACTACGAATCACGTTTTCGAAGTGATAACAATTGAAATTCCGAAGAGTCTGTTCGAAATTCCACCGATTACCAATTGTCGTCACCTCGAAAACGCGAATCGTACTTTCTCGACGATTACCCAACCGATCCGAACGAATCCTCGACCGAGAATGAATGAATTCAGTTTTTTGGCAAAAAGTGGCTGAGTATATCACTTCTTGAAAAAAAAAAAAAAAACGGATAGGATTCCAGTAAAACTCATGTTTTTTTTTTTCTGTTAGCTAGGTTAACCATGCGATTACCAATTTTTATCACCTCAGTCACGCGAGTCGTATTTTCTTCCAAACTAGGGACACAACCTACCGGAATGAAACTCAGGAGATATAATTTTTTTGCTATGGCAAAAAGTGGCCAAGTATAATTTGACTGTTTGGAAAAAACGGATATTATAGTTCCAGTCAGATTCAAATTTTTTATGTTAACCAGGTTAGGTTCAAAGCGACTTAAACAGTAACGGTTGAAAAATACAGACATGTCCTCGAAAATCATCTCAGATTCATCAAACATCATTTCGTATCGTCATAATCGTTTCACTCCAAAATACAAAAATTTCCTTTTGGAATATTTTGGAGTGAAAACTCGAGAAATTCAATGTTCCAAAGAGTGAAAATGTTCCACTGGAAAAAAAGATTTCACTCAATCGAAAATTGATTTGGAATGAGTGGAAAATTCGTTATTTTCATATAAAGTCAATTTTCATTCTACACATATATAACAGACTAAAATCCCTAGACGTGTATAATACATGTATAAAGTTGAATTTTTCCAACCAATAACGATATACCCTCGTATTATGATATCCTTCAAGCATATAGGTAAAGGTATTTGCAACGTGCATATATTGGACTGAATCAAGAGGTAATTCAACCCCCGCAACGACGATTACGGAATCGTTGTCATTCTGCGGAGAGAAGAGGAGAGGAGTTTGTCGGGTTGGTGAAATTGCCGTAAACCTAGTAGAATCTGCACCAGCTATGTATATACAAGCAGTAGAGGTATACTATAGGGTATCGTAGGTGGGTATATAGATATAGAAGCGACTATATAGACCTAGCCTGGGCAAACGTGAACATTGAATAGTAAAACAGTTCTACTTTGCATTTAAAACGAGATTTTTAACGACCCGATAGAATACGCTAAATATGTAATGCCCTGGGGATTAAGATCCTTATCACCCACTTCGGTCTATATTTCCCCACACCCCCTATACATATAACCCTAGTAAAAGTACGTGTACGTATGTATGTATGTATGTATATATATATATACGTGTATTACAATAAAAATATAATAATATATTAGCACCACACCCCCTCATCCCTTCTTCCAATTCCTCCTTCATCCCCATTGCCTATATACATGGAGTATATAAGGTAATTGCACTATTTCAACAGAAGTCTACTACTTAGTTAACTAGATATACACGAAATACAATAATACTACCGAAATAAACCTTAGCATACGATAATAATTTCTATAATTACCATAATGTACAGGGTGATTCAGTATTCGTCACGATATGAATTTGCACAGGTTCAACTAGGGCGGGGATTCAAGTTCTAAACAGTCAAAATTCCGAATTTATTTCAGACGCGATTCTGAGTGTTCAGAACTTACAAATTCCGAAAGGTTGAAATGCATACAGCTCAAAGATCCGAAAGTTAAAAATTCAGAAACTCCAAAATCCGCAAATTTGAAATTTGCGTTACATCTCGCTAATTCCGAGATTCGGAGTTTTGGCCTTTCGGATCTTTAGCTATTAAAATTTCGAACCTTCGGTTTTTTTTTTACCATTCGGAGTTTTCCAAATTGGCTACGTTATAGACTTTCGGGGAAATCATTTTTACATAAAAACTCTGAATCTATAATATAAAAAATTCGTAATTTTTACCTTCCGCAGCTTTCGAAATTTGGAATTTCAATCCAATTATACCCCGTTGAATTCCGTACATAGAAATTTATAAACAGATTGAATTTTCTTCGGTATAATTTTCTAGCGAACGGCTCACATAGAAAAAAAAATTGAAACACTACAGGATTATAGCTCGTGTTCTGACGATGAAAAATTGCCGTGTCCAATCAAGATCAACCAACTGGTTGAGCCGAGGAAAAAAAAAAAACGAAAAAAAAATAAATTAATGGTGATGAGAAGTCTATGAGGCAACCTACTTGACCAAATTGTTTTTTTTTTCGGTTTTCCGGTCGAAAAAGCGATTCTCATACAATCAATTTTCAACAGGAACAAATAAATAATAATAACGAATAAACAAACTGACGCAATAAAATTTCATCCTATATTATTATAATTATAAGATCGCCTGTAGGTATGTACGGGGTATAAAATATATAACAGTCGTATAACAAATTCTGAATCGCGCTGTAGGTTTATTATAATATAATCGTGCACGTTTTCTTATTACATACCGGTGATAAAGCTACTCCACGATAATAAATATAATAATAATATGTACATTGTACATTACATACATAAAGACCCAAACATACATATATGAACATATAATATACAATATGTATACCTATATGTATATGAATGCCTATGTACTACGAAAGTAACGCTAGATTTGTTACCCGCAGGGTACTTAATTAGACTCTATATATATGTATTATATGTAGGGTAAGGCAAGGAAAGAGAAAAGACCATGACGATGGAAAGAGTAAAAGAGTAAAGAGTAAAGTGAAGGAATATATAAGAAATAAAGAAAGGGCAAAAGTAGAAGACACTTTGTGCAAAATCTAAGGAGAAAGTTCGTAACTCTGAACAATCTTCGTCAAGATATACATATACATACATACAAACATACATACACCTGTATATAATATATACCTACCTGTACAGGTATACATATATAGATACATACATACCTAACACGTGGCAAAAGCTTGGGAATAGAATAAAGTGGAATGAAAAGTTGCGGGTAGGTATGTATTATATATATATATATATATATATATATATATATATTAACTCAAGGGTGTATAGTCGCTGCGCAAGGGTTTCTATCAAATCTGTACATATACATATATCTATATATATAATGAAGAAAAAAAGGAGAAGAAGAAGAACAAGAAGAAAAAGAGAAGAGTAAGAGTAAGGGGGTAGCCGGTAGACAATAACGCACGTGCCTAGATATATGCGTCTAGTTAAGTAGCCCCATACACACATAAATATACATACATACATAAAATCATGAACATATACATATATATATATATATATATATACTATACAAATATACGTAAAGAAAAAAAGTGCGTGAGTGCATCGCGTAACGATTATAGGGGTAGGTAGGTAGGTAGGTAGGCGGCAGGCGGGATAGGCCTGGCAGGCATATAGGCTGAAAGTTAGAACTATAACTACGGAATCGATATTTTCCGAGAGTGGCGGCGGTGGTGGTGGCGTTCGCTGAAAGAGTCCGTCTCTCTGCAAATCGCGAAGAAATATTCGCGAAAAAAAAAACGAAAAAAAAAAAACCCCCAATATATTATATACTAAATACTATATTCACCTCGAGGGGTGAATCACAAGGCAAATATACTTGTATGCACCACATTAATAATTTTTCGAATATTACCGCACTATATATCTCTCCCCAAGATTTTTTTGTTTTTTTTTTCAAAATTTCCAAACAGCTATATTTTAACATTTTTTCCAATTAGATTCTTCAAGATTTTTCAAAACACTTATCTCCTATAATATTTGACAATATTATTACTTCTTGGCTTCTACATGGCAAATACTTGTACATACCATATTTCCAATTTTTCCAATATTCCCGCCCACTATATCTCTCCCCTAGATTTTTAAAAAATTTCCAAACATCTATAATTCAACATTTTTCCAATTAGATTCTTCAAGATTTTGGAAAAACACTTATCTCCCAATATTTGACAATATATTACTTCTTGAATAATATCTCCTGTATTTTGTACAACATATTTCATACGTGATTCACCCCTCGTTATACACCCTCTACTTATATACGTGACACACACCTGTGTACCTTATTAGGTAGGTATAGACTGAAGCTTTGAAAAAATTATTACAATTTTCTGCTTGTTTTTTCTGTTTTTTTTTTTTCTTCCCTATTTTATCTATTTTAATAATTTTTCTTCTTTTCTCTAGCTTTACATTTTCACGTGCCATGGGTATATATATATATATAGGTACCGTATATATAACGTGTAATTGTTAATAAGTAATACTTTACACCTTTACGTACGCAGAAAAAGGGAAAAAGAAAGAAGAAAAAAAAAATAAAAAATCCAAACACACGTTACAGTGGGTACCTACCTACGAGTTTAGCTCGAAAGCGTATATTATTATTTACTCGTGAGTGTAAGGATTCTAGGCATAATATTATATATGGGACATCCGTTGCCAATAATTAACTATATCTATAAAAACTGTCACCATCTCAGTAGGTTACATTATTAATTTTTTTTACACGGTTGCAGCAGTACCATATCTCTGAAATAGTCTTATATAACATGTTTTTGTTATTTGTTATTGTTTTGTTTTGTTTTTTTTCCAAATTTTCTCCCCGAAACGTTTTCATTTTATATAGTATATGAATTTTTGATGTTTTTGACATTTTCACCTCCGTCAGAATTCTAAAATAATGAAACAAAAATTCGAATCGTGACCCCCAAACAACAACAACCAACAGATGAACGTCAGTTTTCAATTATAACCCACAATCAATGAAAACCTATAAGAGGAAGAATCGTATTATGGTTCATTATATGGATAAAAGAAAGAAGAGAAAAAAAAAAAAAAATACCTGCCTTGCGAGCTTTCTATATTTTTCTCTCTTTCTTTCTTCCTTTTCAGAAACATAAAAAAATCCATTACTCTTTCGCGGAATATATTAATACGTATGTAGTTAGAAAAAAAAAAATGTTCCAGTAGGAGGTTCACTATAATGTTAGTGTTTTAATTTTGACACGTTTCGTTAGTTGAAACAAACATTATTTTGACTAACAACGATCAATTTATGTTATTTTAATGAGAAAAAAGTATCAAAAATTAATACAAAAATTATAGTGGACCTACTGGAACATTTTTTTTTTTTTTTTTTTCTAGCAGTGTACATTGTTTACATATACACACGATGTGAATACACCGTAAAAGATCTCATGTATAAATTATAATATAGAATGCGGTTTCATACCAATTGAACACTATTTTTTAAGTTTTTGTAACACGTCGTTATATAAATTTTTTTCACGTATATGAATTGGTGCTGAACTCTCAGATAATTACTATAATTGTTCGATTATAACAGTGCGGTCCATAGTCCGCTAATTTAACACCATCATTTTTTATAATTGTACACAGGTACATATGTATTTGAGTACATACATTGTTCGAATTGAAAATGTATGAATACATACAATACATACGTTAACTGTATACGTTAAAGTGATTAAACGACGGTGTCTAATTCTTCGGAACAAAAAGATGAAATGAAAAAATATTTAAAAGAAATGAAAATAAAAAGACGAAAATTTAACGAAACAAAGAGAGATAAAAAGAAAGAAAGAAAAAAAAAAGAAAAAAAAATGTTACTTTATGAAATGGAAATCATGGCGGGTGGCGTGGGTGACCAATTTCGCGGATGCACTGTTTCCGGTCATTTCATATTGTATTAAATAACGTGAATGGAAGCATGCAGGTAGAACGACGACTATCACCGTATGTGTCATTCGATATATTGACCATTGGACAGACGGACGGGACCGACAGATACAGACAGACAGACAGACAGACAGAGAGACAGGCTGTTCGGTACGGATGGGTCGTTTCTTTTATACATATATCATTCAACTATATACGTATAATATACCTATGTATATAGGTTCATGGAAAAAAAAAGAGATCAATTAAACACTGAAATAGCCGAACCCTTTTCCGTATCGGTCTCTCCTTTATCCAGCCGGACGTATAAATATACAGATCCACGTAAATATATACACATGTATACATGTGATGAATAAAGAGAATAAAGGACAAAAATTAAGAAATAATTAAGAAAAAACAAAAAAAAAATTAAAATTCCTGGACAATTTAACAATTGAAAGTTTCTATCCCTAATTAACAGACAAACGATGTGTTGCAGCAATTAACATTAGCTATACTTTACACGGAGAGTTGGTCGAAATTCAACTGTTTTCGGTGATCGAAAAATCACAAAGATTGTGAAATTTCATTAAATCGAGGACTTCAAGTATATAAAAGATTCCTGTTTGAAATTGCAAACTTGTCAGTCGCACTGGTAACTCAAAAAATACATCAGCAGAAAAAACATCTTTTTTTTTTTTCTTCATTTGTAGTTTTTTCGTAGATCTTTGAGACAGTCTTGCCAAATTGGTATAATGCATTTGCAGAGAGACAGTTGTTGAAAATTCAGTTTTGTTTTTTTGATGATCAAATACCTACACGAATGTCAAATTAAAAATTCAGAGACATATATTGTATACGATTATTTCTAAATCAAAATAACCGACATTCGCAAATTTCAATTTTAATTTTTCTATCCTAATCTTCAAGCTATATTTTCCGAATTGTCGATATACAGGAATAGTATACGTAGTCCGACGAGTCAATCAATCAATCAATCAATTAATTATTAGAAGTGGAATGTATATCGGGACGATTATAGAACTCTGGGAGTCTCGTACGTACATTAGCAATTTTTTATTCAATTATTCATTCGGATCGTTCAAGGTTTTGGTATTGATCCCAACTGCGAAATAATGTTCATAATATTGCGGGAAAATGCAGTGAAACTCATATGCATATATACTGTTTTCGATTTTATATTCATTTTCGTTATTAAATTTACCTGCGCCGCAATAGACTGCAGCTCCATATCATGTATGTACATTGTAAATATACATACAGAAAAAAAAGTTTATTAAAATGAACGGAAGCGAGCGAAGTGAACAGAAATGAAGATATTTATGAATTTCACAAAATTCCTGATGATGAGAACGAAAATTTAGAACTGTAACATTTTTATCAAGATACAGTGAATTAAGAACATTTATAAAAACAAAATATGTATAATGACGAGAACATTTTTCGAAATAAATTCAACTTCTGATGTTTTTCAATATCGTATAAGAACGAAGATAAAAAATTAGAAAATAGAAAAGAAAACGGTAGCTCGAAGATGATTGAAAATTTCTTGATATAGATTATAGAACATGAATGTTATTATAGGAAGAAGCAGTTCGAATAATAAATGATATGCCAACCCTTGATTAAATTAAGTATACAAAGCAATGGCTTTTCATCATTTTCTACCAAACTTTTGTAACCTATAATCAATCGATTTTCTTTGGATTCAACCGTATACCAGCTATCAGCATATTTTATCGATTATTGATGGCGTCGCAAATTCATAATGACGATGAAAAGTAAAGAGAGGACAAATTTTTGATAAGAACTTAATTTTTTCGGTAAAATCTGTGTTGCGGAATAGCCAGTTTTTTTGGGGGCAGGATCGAAATTCCTTAGCCTAATTCCGAAATTTTGAACCTTCGATGTTCATCCATTCGGAATTTTTCAAATTGGCTACGTAGACTTGAGGGGAAATAATCTTTTGAAAAACTCTGAGTCGGTATAAGTAGAAAAATTTGGAATATTCACCTTTTGCAACTTTTGAAATTCGGAATTTCAATCCCATTCCGTTTTCTCTATGGTTCTATATTTTTCAAAGTGAGAAACAAAAAAAAAAAAACAAAAAAAAAAAAAAATATTGTAACATCCGCGCTTCATTTCCGCGAGGCTAAAAATATATATATTGTCTTTATAAGAGAATCTGCGTTTAAAAATTTATTATATGATAAGTGCGTGTGAATTATACGGTTTCTTAGCTCAGCAAGTCAGTAAAAATGTGAATAGCAAAGCAGATTTTCGCGAACGTTGCAAAAGAAGAGAAGGAGGAAAAGGTTCCCCGGAACCTCCGGAGCACTCGCGGAAGTGCTTAATTTTTTCCTCTTCCGATCGAGCGGGCGTCTCGACGTCGTCGTCGTCCTCGTCGTCGTCGTCGTCATCATCGTCACCGCGCCCAGCTATACTATATACAAGTATATACCTCGAAGTATATTCATTTACCTTTTGTACAAAAGTTTACGGTTATAATATCGCCGATTTCTTGATGGTTGTTTCTTTTTAATTCGTTCGAAGCGTTCGCACCGCACAACCCATCTAGATAAAACCTCCGTAGTTTGTTGTTCGTTTACTTCCTTTTATTTCTAATTGAATCCCTGGTGAACACGGTGATTCTTCGAATTTCCACGAACTTTTCAAAGCTATTCGGACTTCTCGTAGATTTTCATTAGACGAATCACCAGTTTTTCATTTTATTTTATTTTTTTTATTAAGAGTACGTTATTTTAGTAACTGAAAAACTTCGATCGTCTACAAATTTGATGTACAAACTGTGGAAACATAAAAAATTTTCTAAATGGAAAGCCGAACGAAAAATCGCAATTTTTAAAAATGACTAGCTAGAATAAATCAATTGCAAATCTACGGAAAAACTACAATTTCTTCTGGATCACAAACTATAATTATTGCAGTCAAAAATTTACCGTGTTTTACTAAAAAAAACCACAAATTAATATTTTTTGAAATGAAACACTTCGTATGAAATTCTATACCATGCATTTGTTAGGATGAAATATGGAATCCACCATTCTTTTCAAATACAAAGCAGACTATAAATTATATTTTTTTGTGATAAACTACATGACATGTTCGATTTTCCCTAAATACAGGCTCGTGTGGGTTTTTTCCCACTATTATCGCCATTTCGCGTATTATACCCTCACTAATTCTCAAACAGAAATCATAAGGAAGGAGGAATACGAATGAAGGTATATTAATTCGCATGAAGAGAAATAGAAGAAGAAAAAAAATGAAATAGAGCAAGAGAAAGAAATAAGAGGAAAAAAAAAGAACGAAGAAAAATAGAAGAAAAAATAAAAGGAAAAAATGAAAATGAGCAGAAAAAACGTCACGCGAAAGTCGCGTCAATAATGTATAATTAATTGCGTTATGTCGTGCAGGGAATAACTGCTCTTGGTCAGGTGTAATTCTTAAATGTTATCAACGGCGGACCTTAACCTCTGTATAGGTACTCTAAACGACGATACAAATTTCACTGATTTCTTTAACCAATTCCGATACACGTATATATATATACTCGTATGTCAGAGAATTATCAATAGCACTCGGTGTTTCAACAAAAAACATGACCAGGGCTTAAAAACCTGTGATTGCCGGTAACTAATTTACTAATCTGTGAGAGATGATTTTTTTTTACATTTAAATGGATATAACTGTTCAAAATGGAGCTATTTTGTATAAATAATCATTGAATGGAAGAGTAAAAATGGTTCAGCCATTTTAGTTTTCGAATTATTCGAGAAACTGCAGTTTCAGTTACCGACTGTTGGTTAATCATATCATCGTCTTGAATTATTAATTTGCATTGACGAAGAAGTTGAAACACATTTACAAATGCAGATATCAATTGCGGGACAGTCATGCAATTTCGTATTCTGTATTTTTTTGTAAATTCTTGCAGTGCTTTTAAACTCTATGCTTCCTGGCAGCAGCTGCTGCTGCTCTCTCGCAGTGAAATCCATTTGATATACCTACGCTCGAGACTTGCTCCTTGAAAGTCGAATAACTTCAACGTCGTTCCTCTCTTTTGTTCTCACTCGGTTTTTCAATTATCGCACATATACTCCTCTAGATTGGAAACGAACGAACGATGCCCGTTGAGCTGGAAAGACAGCTACGAGTTTCCCGCACGATTCTGATCAATCACGATTTTCGCAAAATCCAAATTCCCGATATTACACTCGCTGAGTCGTCAGATAATTTCAGAGGGTTGAAGAAAAAGGGATACGAGTAAAAATTTGTCACTCTCACTTTTTTTTACCTACATTTCAATTGTTCAAACGTACGAAAAAACAATCTCTTCTTTTCATCACACATACCATTTTATTAAAGCCCGCGGATTTATATCAATTGTAATTCAAGGCGATGCTGTAGTCACTGAACTGTCGGTAACTGTATAATTGCAGTTTCTCAGATAATTCTAGAACGAAGCAGCCGAATTGATTGTCCTTCTCTCACTCAATGATTTATAGAAAATGACACGACCTGATACAGCGATATTCGTTTGAATCAAAAAAAAGTTTAAATCGCAAAGATTAGTTATCGACAATTGCAGATTCTCTAATAACGTCGTCGTTCTCAGTTGAAAGACAGCGATATTGATGATTCTATAAACCCCGTCGAACGCAGTACGACGCTATATTTCACTGCGTCTAGTCAAAACTGCGTAAACTTTGGTAATGATAAAAATTGTCGTCGTCAACTTCGGGGTAAAAGTCGTGGACGCTTGAATGGTTCGGCGGTATTTGACGGGGTGTAAAAAGTAACTTCAGCCTCAATTTCAATCAGTATATACATATATATATATCTTATACTACAGCGTGAACGACTCATTCTTCATAAACCGCAAAAGAACCGATTAAATGTCTCCGTTTAGCAGTACGTAACTCGATATATATATCCTCCGGCCGGGTTAATTTCGGTCGGTAAAAAAAGACCGTAACATAATTAGTTGAAAACGAAGCCGAAAAAAGAACCAATAATATTAGGACTGCTGCGGTGGCGATTGACTTGTATTATAATAATCTCTCTCTAAGGAACGCTTGTTTTTTTATTTTTTATTTTTTACTTGTTTCTCTATTCACACTATTATTTATACATATAACGTTTCTAGATACTCAAAATTGTGTCTTAAATAAATTCGGCACTTCAATATGCTCTGCGCCAGAGTGTAAAATTTTTGAAAATCATCCCATTGTACTTCTGTCTCTGTCTCTCTTTTTGGTCTTTTTTTTTTCTCTCTTGCTCTCTCTCTCCTCTCGAAAATTTGCATCTCCTTTCCGGCCGCGCGCTGCAGGAATCGATAGAACACGACCTCCTTTGCTTTCGTGCTGTGTTAAATCATGTTCCTGTTACAAGTTGTTATAATAATAATAATAATCATCATTATTATTATCATGATTATGATGATGATGATGATGATTGTTATTATCATAACTATTATTATCTCCGCGTGTTATTATATCTTTAAATTAATTGGCCCTCCTCTCCTGTATGTATACATATACATGTATACGTATTATGTATTTATGTAGATCATATATATATATACAAGTATAACGACGTGGAGTCGTATAATATCTGTCCATATTATGCTAATAGACGATTTTATGAGTAAAATACTGTATAATTTATGTTGTATACATATATATATTTATATATACGATTCTCTGAGCATACCTAAGTATATCGTATTATTGTATACATATATATGTATATGTATGTGTGTATGCATGTGTATAGATATATTTGCAGCTGGCCAACTACGAGTATAAGTATACCATATTGCCAATTATAGTAAATTGAGTGAATTTTCTTAATTACAAGTTTTATTATAGTATATTATTCGGTGTTAGTATATAGGTGGGTAGGTCACGTAGGTTGGAATTGTATATGAATGAATACCTACTATCCCTGGTTGAAATAATTCTATATATCGAAATTTCTACCGATTTTTGGGGTAATTATAAGAGAAATTGTATTTTTGTGTCAGTTTTATAGACTCCGAATGACGGATTTCTTGTTTTTTTTTTTGTTTTTTTTTCGTTCATATTTTGTTTTTCTTTTGAATGAAAAATTATAGGAATATCCAGAATTCTGTTGTGACAAAACCACGCGACAGTACCAACATTTTTAACAAAAAAAAAAAATTTTTTCTATGAAAGATTACAAGGGAATAGAACTATATATTTTCGACAATAAATGATGAGAAAAAACCGACCATATACCTTTCAATGAAAAACTATACGAATCGTTGAAAATTGCGAGAACAAGAGAAAATAAATAAAATAAAATTGGTCAAAATAATTGGTACAAGATTAGAGATATCTACAAATTAACTGCGGGGCATATGTATATGTTTTTAATATATACACATGTATATACCTAAAATCGTATACTTACATCAAATGTACGTATATACATGTTGATGACGGATAATGTATTAACGCGACCATTGGGAAATCATAATTATCCTTAAAAACGTCAATTTCACGTATATAATATATAAACGACTACGGGCAAACACGACATACAACAATTATAGCTATAAGCTTATAATACAATTCCCTGTGTAGGTTTTTATATATATATAAATACAGCGATTCGCTTATACTTATGTATATACTCATCGCTATAATACTTGCGCCCATATCATATCACGAGTGTAAAACACCCCTTGTTTTTTTTTTCATTCTCTCTTAGTTTTAATTTTTTTTTTCTCTTTTCTCTTCTTTTATCTCATATTTTTTCCTCATAGGTATATGAATATTCTTGTTCTAGATTCACTGTATAATTGATCATTTATTCCAAACTACATATATACGTATCTAGGTGAACAGCGTTTTATCATAACGATCGCAACAAAACCTATACCGCAATATATATAATATAATAACAATAATGACGATAACAATAATAACTAATCATAATAATGACTATTCTATGATATTCATACGTATAGGTATGTATATAATATGTATAACACAATTATCGATGGAAGAATCCGATCTGCGTGAAGAAAAGAAATAAAAGAATAAACATAAGCGTAATAACAATGATGATAATAATAATCATAATAATAATAAATAAATAAAGGAATAACACAAAAAGAGTAACAAAACTCCATTTTTTCGTGTATGTTTCTCGTTTATAGACAGCTGACGACCCACCCCACCTTACATCGTAATGAATGAAAAATAAAACGTCATCGACGTTGTCAATGAAATTATATTTTCGAATTGTCTTTGAATATGAGGTTGAAGTTCGTAACGTTGACGGGACAAAATAATGGGAAAGAATTTGTTTATTTCGTGACTTGAACGGTTCAAAAACACGAAAATACATACCGTATAATTTTATATTATATGTACTAATGAATTTTGCAAATCTAACAACATTTAAGCCATGAAATATTGAATTTTTTTTTTTTTTCACAAATTTTGTTAAATGTTAACGTTATATACGAACTTCCAACGTTATCTATGAGGTTGAAAATCGTGACGTTAACGCAACGAAATAAAATAAAAAATTCTTTATAACGTGACTTAAGGGGAGCAGTATGTCGCGGATGGAAAAATTAATCATAGTCCAAAATCAATTTGTTTCATCACCAAAGTTCATTTTGCATCATTATAATCATCTCACTTAAAAACGGTTGCTGCACGAATTCAGGCACACCGTAGGTCCGATTCGACTCATCTATGACCAAGATTGTTCGGAATACGGGCCGTCACAAGTTGAATGAGGGAAATTGAAAAATTTAATTTTTAGGCTGAGTTATTTGAAAATAAGTGGAAAAGCAATGTCCGATTTTCGGAAAATTGGCCATATCTTCTGTGATAATTTTTTTAATTCAATTTCCCTCATTCAACTTGTGACGGCCCGTATTCCGAACAATCTTGGTCATAGATGAGTCGAATCGGACCTACGGTGTGCCTGAATTCGTGCAGCAACCGTTTTTAAGTGAGATGATTATAATGATGCAAAATGAACTTTGGTGATGAAACAAATTGATTTTGGACTATGATTAATTTTTCCATCCGCGACATACTGCTCCCCTTAACCGGTTTAAAAACACCCAAAAATGAATCGTATAATTTTCCAAAGTGAGTAAAAAAAAAAAAAAAATACCTATCTCATCAATTCTGTTCAAATCTAATAACATTCGAGTTACTATAAATAGTGAATTTTTCTCAAAAATTCTGTTGTTACAATATAACGTTACGAACTTCAACTTTGTCTTTATCTTTGAATTGAGGTGTGTAGTTTGTGAATCTAAAAAGGTGGGGGGCAGCAGGCCAACCTGGAAAAAAAATTGCTGCAGACGTGAAAATGAGGGTATACATAATAGTATATAGTGAAGATTTGACTGTGTGACTGACTTAGATAAGTACATACATACATACTGTTGTAACTTTCAAGAGAGAAATTAATTAATCTCTTGGTACGTACTAAGATGTGTGATGAAATGTGGAAAAAAGTGAAAAGAATAAAATGAGAAAAGATGAAAGACTACAATTACTTTGTTACGTATATTGAAAATTTCGCGAACGAAACAGACACACGGGTATATCAGATGAAATTGAAGCTCGTAACGACGTTAATATTGTAACACAACAATTTTCTGGAAACAATTAATGATCTACTATATTTCATTTCACGACTCAAATGTTGTTCGAATTGTCAAATGTACGAGGTAGATGTTTTTTACTCGCATCGGAAAATTATCCAATGTATATATATACATGTATATATACATGTACATTTTTCTCTTTTTGAACCGTTATCAAGTCACGAAATAAATGAAGAATTTTCAATACCATTATTTTGTTGCTTTTTGACGTTACGAACTTTAACCCAATCATGGTACCAGTCATGATGCTATATGATATTACTTTTCATTATACACATGTAAATATTATTATACGTATAATAATATATTTCCAGAGGGAAATATCATGGTGACCTACTGACGAGCGACTATGATGACGATGACTATTATCATTATTATTATTATTATTATGACGATGACGATTTTGGGAGGTGTTGACTACTGCACACTGCACAGGCGTAGACAGAAATTGTGCAGTGCTTGAATGAATTAGTTACGAACGTTCGTTTGAACGAAAATTTGAAAAAGGATAATGTTAGGTTCGCCACGATTGTTCATCCACTAAAAGTAGATACATATCTACAGATTTTTGATGTGTTGAAAATCGAAGGTCAGTTATAAAAAGTTGTGAAAAAAAATGTTCACAAATTTTTGGTGGAATATGAGATTTTCTTGCTACTTTTGTTCGGGGAAAGATTGAAAACTGCAGATTTAGGGGTTTTATACAGATTACTTCCCCGAAAGTCTGGGTAGCGAATTTGAAAAACTCCGAATGGAAGAACACCGAAGGTTCAAAATTCCGAAAGCTAAAGATCCGAAAGGCCAAAACTCCGAATCTCGGAATTCGCGAGATGCAACGTCGTTTATTTTACAGCTTTGTCACGAGCTTTCCTTAAAATTGAGAATTTTTGGACTTTCTGAGTTTTGAACTTGCGGAACTTTGAACTGTCTGCATTTCGACAGCTTTCGGAATTTCCAACTTCTAAACTCTGACGTTACTAGAAACTCAGAATCGTGTCTCTAATAAATTCGGAATTTCAATCATTCGAAACTTTTGGAATTCGGAAGTAAAGATCGAGATGAAGATAATAACGATCATATACATCCATGCTAAAGATCAACAGAATCGTGTGATAATATTTGAAAACGATACAACCAGTATTTATTATCAATACGACGTACAGAACTGACAAATACATTATACATACATATAATATACATACCATAGATATTATAATTGTATTTATATACATAAAATATAAGATGAATCGTAATTCAATCAACAATATAAATCGTTCTTTTTTTGTTCTTCTGCTTTGCTTATATCTATGTTCAGACGAACGTGTGTGTGTGTGTGTGTGTGTGTATGTGTGTGTGATCTCATAGGTGGTACATATACTTACTCGGTGAAACGGACAAAGCCATAGCTGTGATCAGCGTAATCCCCATGATCCAATCCATGTCACTAAACTCCGAACACCCTCTACCGGAGTGGAATAACGTATACGCGAGATTTTCTGTGTCTTTTTTTATTTTCTTTTTATTTTCTAATCTTCTTGGTTTTTTTCGTTTTTTTTTTTTTTTAATTATTATTATTCAATAAACGAAAGATTACGCCCTTATATTATTTTTATATACTGTATCATATATATATATATATATGTATAGTATGTCCTTCGTTTAAACACGTATCATGTACGCCGTATATATATATATGTATTATATACTTATAACGTTTATAAATTATATTCTATTCCCTGTAGCAAATCAATTCCGTACACGATCGACGACGACGATGTAGAGTTATCTATAGCGTGACTATATGTATAATTTCATATATATATTATGTATATAGATATTTATACGTATATACGTTACTACCGAAAAAAAAGTAACGTTATACTAGAAGAAGAAGATATTCACTCGTGATTTATGTAGAAGAATAGAAAATTAACGAATAAATAACGAAAAATAAAGAATAAAAACTGTTAATAAATTTAGAAGAAGAGATAAATCGTATATGAGATAGAAATATTTAATAGAAATTTATAAAATGTGCGAAGGAACAGAAAAAAAGAAGAAGAAGAAGAAGAAAAAGATGAATCGGAATAGATAAATTTTCCCCCTCAAAACAAAAGAAAGGAGGAAAAAAAAAAAAACAACTGTATCTAGATTGAAGGATATTAATTTTACAATTCAGTTTATTACGACGATGATTGTTATTATTGTTGTTGTTGTTGTTATTATTATTATTACCGTAAACTTAAAGACTTCCGACAATAACAAACGGACGTTGAATATAACTTTGAGATAGATGATATAATTATTAAATTATTACGACGAGGAGAACCGATGGACGGAATGAAATTTGCATTCTGGAGAAAAAATGTAACTACGACGAGAACACCAGCAACAGAGCAGATTGGAACTTTGTTCAAATCGCGATGACATTTGATAAGGAAATATACGGAGTATGAAATAATCGTCGTCGTCTCTCTTTCTGTTTCTCTTTCTTTTGTATATTAACCGTTAATGTTATTATTTTAATAAAAAAGAATTATCTTTTAAATGATTTTTATAACCTCGTCGTAAAAATATATCCTGATTAATCATCGAGGAAACATACGCATAGAATTATTATTATTATTATTATTATTATTATAATTATATGTTATGTTTTGTTCAGTGTCGTTTTTATTTCTTTTTGGTTGTGTTGTAATTTTTGTATATTTTGTTTGTTTGTAGCGACGAATAAATAGCTGATGGTGTCAAAACGATTGGTGGAGGTATGTTGTATAAGTATACAATAATAGAAAACTCGTATGAGTTTCTTGTGATGGGTAATCGTATAGGATAACGAGAGAAAAGCGAGAAATGGCGCCCCTCCCCTGGCGCAGCTCTTAATACAGAGCTGTAAGAGCCCCGCGGTAACCTCCCAGGGTATAAACTGGCAACCCTTCGTCCGCGGTGTCTCGGGGTGAACTGAGGCCTCTAGTATTACCGCGCGCACGCGTCCCCGTCAACTCTGAGTCTCTGACTCTAGTCGCGCGGTACGTACTCGGCACGCTATACAGCTCTACATACCATCCCACCATACATCCCCCGTTCTCGTATACTCATCGTCAGCGCCGGGGTTCCCCGATACTATATAGCCATCGTCGCGCTGCTGGTGCTGCTGCTGCTGCTGCTCTATGGAGCCGCCCGCTTTGGTACCTTGCCTTGCCTTGCCTTGGGTTGGTTTGGCTCGCCGTTCGACGCGACAATCGAGTTTTGCCGCGCCGTTGTCCATTTGCATATTACCATATACATGTATGCACCTGAAGCGGCGTTTCATTTCATTTCCTTTATTGTTTTTTGCAATTTTTTGTTTCTTTGTTTTTGCTTCTTCTTTCTTTTGTTGTTGTTGTTTTGGATTCTCTTTCTCGAATTTTTGTAATCGAATTTCAGTAAAATTCAGATTTTTTGTTTTTGGCTTTTTTGGTTTCGATTTTCTTCCTCGAATTTTTGTGATCGAATTTAAGTGCGATTCAGATTTTTTTTTTCTTAGCGGTTTTTGTTTTCGATTCTCTTTCTCGAATTTTTTTTATTGCATTTTAGTGCGAGTTAGATTTGTTTTTTCTTAACGTTTTTTTGTTTCTGATTCTCTTTTTCGAATTATTTTAATCGAATTTTAGCAGGATTTAGATTTTTTGTTTTTGGCTTTTTTTGTTTTCGATTTTCTTTTTTGAATTTTGGTAATTGAATTTGAGTGAGAATTAGATTTTTTGTTTTTGGTTTTTTTATTTTTTTTGGCTTAGCTGGTTCTCTTTCTCAAATTTTCGTAATCGAATTTTAGCGGGATCAGTATTTTGTATTTTTATTCTTTTCGTTTTGGCGGCTTTTCTCTCATCTTTCTCCTCGAATTCTGACGATTTTTTGTTTTGTTTCGTTTTTCTCCTTTTGTTGGTACTTCAAAATTTAATTAATGATTTTGGTGGTTTGTTTCTGACTAATTGAATATGCTTTCATATTACAGAGTATCCAGTGACAAGGAAAGCCTGCAGGAAAACTTGGAATAATCAGGGAATTTTGTTCGACAGGGATTTATCAGGAAATTCTCAAGGAATTTCGCTAAAGTTATGGAAATTTAAGATTTTTTATCAACATTTATCCACCTACTTGGATTCGGTTTTGGAAAAAAATAAAGTCTGATGAACTTGTTTGAAAATAATTGTCTTTTTATCTACGTCTACTTTTCATCATCTATCACCTGCATGAGTACACAAATTAAACATTGATAATAATAAACCAATAACGAGATTAATATTCGTAGGAAAATAATATTTGTATTTCACATGCGTGGACCGATAATATATTGTAATAAGATTTTTAGTGTGGAAAAGCGACAAATCTTGCCCTGAAAAACCTGGAATTCTCAGAGAATTGTGAAATGCTCTGTTGCTGGACACGCGCTGTACTATTACAATATCCAGAATTTTTAATAATAATTGTTTTTCAGAACTTCGAAGATTCTTCAGTAATCGTTGTTTTTTTTTTTTTTTTCTCTCCTTAAATCCAAATCGCTGGGTAAAAATCGAAATGTTCATTCATTTGTTTCGATATACTTTTTTAAGTATCGATTATGTTGTAGAATAAAAAATGGAAAAATGTGAAGAAAAAAAAGTTGTAAAAAACAAAAGAGAATGATTATTTGGGGCCCATTGGTTTGATCGTACGTCGTTGGATCCGCAACGAACGAACGAACGAATGAACGGGCGAACCCAGCGCGGGAGTGACTAATTTTGACAGCGGCGGTGGTACGGCAAAATACTTGATATCCCGGGCCCCGGCTGGGGCCACGAGGCTTTAAGTGCAATTAACGTTATCCAGGATTCTCTCGTTTGCAGTAGCAACTACCAAACTCGCCGCCCTCACTTCGGGTCTCGCTCCAGCTCGCCCTTCCCTTCTGTTCGTCTAATAGCATCCGTTTCTCTGTCTCTTCTCCTATACATGTATATAAATATACATATATATATGTATTATATATATATTTATCTGTCTGTACGTATAAACGTATATATACATATATATACGTCTCTTCCGAGTTCAACTCTGGGTATACATATACAGCAGAACCGCGATGTGTTCCCTATAACAATTAATGAGTCAGCGAGTCTCAACGATTTATATCTAAAACGTAGTTCAACTTTTTTTTTTTCTCGCTCTTGAGTTTAGTTTATTTTATTTCCCTTATTCGGTTTTCTTTAACCCTTTCTGGTCAGACTGGGTCAAACCGAGCCACTCCAATATGTAATCGAACGCAAATCGAACGATTTTTTTGGAAGAAAGAAGTTCCGAACGATCAAAATTTCGAATTTATTTGAGACGCGATTTTGAGTTTGCAGAAATGTTAAGAGTTCAGAAGTTGGAAATTCCGAAAGGTCGAAATGCAGGGATGTCAAAAATCCGAAAGTTAAAAACTCAGAAACTTCAAAAATCCACAAATTTAAGAAAAGCTCGCATGACATTCGGATCTTTAGCTTTTGGAATTTTGAACCTCCGGTGTTTTTCCATTCGGAGTTTTTCAAATTGGCTAATCTTTTCAAAAAATGAGTCGGTAGTATAAAAATTCGGAATTTTCACCTTTCGCAGCTTTTAGAATCCAGAATTTCAATCCATACCCCAGAAAGAATCGAGAATCATTTTCTATATTCGAGAGTCCAAAATCCAAAAACGACCCTTCTCACGGAGGAAATTCAGAATAAACCATTCCTCGAATCGCCAACCCTCGAACAATTCTTTCATAAAAGTACCACATCTCAAGAATATATCAGCCGCATGAATTTGATCGACCAAATATTCAGATTTGCATAATAATTATGATTTCTTATTGGTAAAAAGGCACTTTTTCTGCGCCATTTATTTATTTCATCTAATTTTATAAAGTGGTATGGTTCTTCCCTATTTGAAAACGATAGGCTCTGTATGATCCACGGTCCTTTTCGACTCATTTCGAACGATAACGTTCCTGCTGTAGCCGTTCGAAAGCAGCTGGGGCCATTTCGACCCCGAGTATAACAATCGTGAAATAGCTAGGCATGGCTTGACCAGGGAGGGTTGAATCCATTCTATCTCGGCCATACCTATACCTCCATCGATAAATTTAATTTTTGGTATATAGGTGGCCATAGATTTCTTATACAAATTTTTCTCTTCAGCAGCATGAAAAAAAAATGGGGACATTTTTGTCCGTAAAGACTAACCATGGCTATAACCTACTCTCTAACTATGCAGTGCTTTATACATGCTTTATAGGTATGTATAGGTATACCTATGTACCTACCCATATATATCTAGTTTCAAATATAGGAGTGGGTGAATAATTTCAAGAGATTTATAACTCTGTATAATGGAATATTTGAAAGAGAAATGTACATGCATACCTGTATCTATACGTAATTGTTGTATGTTTCTGTATACGATACTATAGCTAGTCTAATGGTGTATGGTTTTTTTTTGTCGTTTTTTAAATTTTTATTTTATTTTTTATCTTGCGAAAACAGAGGTCCACGGTTGTTATAGGAACAAATTTAAGGGTAGGATTACCGAACAACAGATGATACCTTCCCGCGGATAATATATTAATTGCTGTATAGCCATTTATGGGTTTGTAAAGTGCCGAGGAGAATCGATCTTTCCATATACATACCTTTACATTATATTTATGGTACAATTAAAGAATAACACCTTTTTTTATACACATTATACTTTATACTTACGATTAGATCGACCATTTATGTAACCTCTTTGATATAATTTTAACCAATTATGTACACACATATAATTATACACAAGTAGAATAGAAATTTATTTTATAAATGTTCAAACACTGAATCCTCGAAAGGCTATACGATGGCAACGTTCAATATATTCCATACAATTTATTTGATTTTATATTGGATTTACCAAAAAGGAAATGAAAATAATCGGGTTTCAATGTTTTTTTTTTTTTTTTCTTCGTTGTCTTTTTATACAAATATTTGTACATTACTCGAATTAAAATCAAACTATAATACATTACAATCATTATTCTTTGATTGAAAATTATTAAGAGTCACTAGAACCAGTCACGTGAGCTTTTAACGCTCTTGATTGGCCGTGACGTCACGATATAGATATACTGTTGGAAATGGCGCTGTTGAGGATATCGTAGTCACCTTCCGTAAGTCAGGTTGGCAAAGTGAGGTTAGGCATGCGAATAAGTGACGTCACGAATGGCGCGATTTTCAAATCCTATTGAATGTTTTTTATCGGTGAATTGGATAAAACGAATTGACGATCATGGTTTATAATACATGTATAATCGTTTTATCGAAACTTGTTGCATTTTTCAACTTCCTGGTTTTTAAGTAGGTTGGTGCGGCTAAATCAGATCATTTCTATTAAATTGTATTAAGCGATAAGCGTATGTTGAATATTGATCACGTTTATTTACTTCTAGTCTACAATGAATTTCCTGCGATTCCGCAAAGAGAATTTTCTTCAAAAGACATTTTTTCAATGAAAAGAATCGAAAAATCCTAAGACTAATAAGCAAATATCAGTGTTTCATTTCACAGAGCTTTGAAATAATGTAAAATCCTTAATATTCAATAGATTTCATCTTACGTGGGCTTGTTTTGTTGAGAAAACTGAAACGCACAACTTGACTGTGAAAAAATGATTTTGTTTCTCTATTGCTGTTTGTTGCTTGCAACCGATATCGTTGCAATCTCATAGAATTAATTACTTGACGATTGAACATTAAAAAACAAAAAATGGCTATTATAGTCAAGTTGTGCGTATATTAGTTCTCTGAACAAAACAAGCCCACGTAGGTAGAATGAAATCGATTGAATATTACGGATTTCTCATTATTTGAAAGCGATGTGAAATGAAACTCTGCGTATTTGTTTAGGATTTTTTGACTTTTTTTTTCGGAAAATCGCGTCGAATTTTTCATAGTTCATGAGCAAATAGACGTGATTATTGATTAAATCTTCGTGGTCACACTGGGTAAAATTTAACCAGTCAAGTTTCAAATGACTGCTGTGTGAAAACCACCAGTCTGATCGAGATCGAAAAAATACTGAAAGTACTTTTAACATTCTGAAATATGTGTGAAAAGTTGTTGTCTCGAAATTCGAATCACAACATGTTCAGAAAAAATCGTAAATAGGTAAATTTGTCAAAAAATACACCTTTTTGCTAAAAAAAATCATAACTTTTTGAATTCTCAATATTTTCAAGTCAAATTTCAACTGTAATGCTCGTCGGATATGGTACTTCTATGAAAAAATAGTAGCATAGTGCAATTTTGAAAACTGGTCTTTATTTCCACATGCGATAAGAAGATCGATTTTGGATTAGAAATGAATGTGCAGATTTATCTGGAAGATATAAGTACGAAAAATGCACCTTTTCGTTTTAAAAATCGTAACTATTGCATTTGTTAAATATTCTTTACCAAAAATGAGGCCTGGGTAAAATTTACCTATTGTGGCGACGAAGAGTAAACATTCAATGTATACGCTTATCACTATCGATACGATTAAATACAAACGTACCGCGATTTAGATGTACCAACCTCCTTAAAATCTAGGCAAAAAGTCATACATATAAATCTGAATGACCCGTTCGTTTGGCATGGATTCGCAATTCAGATGAAATATAAAATAATCCATGGTATCATATATATACATATATATATATATATATGAACGTATACGTTACATACAGAAATACATATGTAGGTGTATGTATAAATATACAGATACTGTTTATAGACGTGGCAGTGGCGAAGAAGTACCCACCTACAACTATATACACATATACCTTATACAGGAACTGGATGGGTTTTAAATAAATAAAAGCACCGTAAAAGCGCGGACGGTATAAAACGCTATACATATATATATATATATATATATATATATATATATATATAACCTTATGTATATCTATGTATGAATGTGTATGTGCGTCTACATACCTATACAGGGGTACCAGTAAACCCCCTCCACCCCTGTATATATACCGAAACATTCCAGATGTTTAGATAGGCATAAAACAGACAGCGTACGGTAGCCACCCCCCATGCACCCCCATGTGCACTCATGATCATCCCGCCATGGGCTCGAGACTAGCCATAGCCATGGTAGTTGGACATAAACTATATCCTACGTAGGTACTATACATATACATGCATGAATCCATCCATGAGATGGTATTATGGTACACGTATGTATTTGTGTACTAAAAGGCACTGCGCTGCATGGAATAAATGGTATATAGGTAAATGTGCGATAATGTATACAGACAGTTTATAAAAATACCTACGTATGAGGTACGCAGACGCAGATACAGATACAGACAGAGACACACATACGTTGGGAATTTTACCGATCCAGGCAAATATACAAACGCCGGAAAACTGTTGATAAAGTGAAATTTTATGGTTTTTACCGAGTTCGTGTATATTAAGCGTGGGGATAGACGGCTATTCCTGCACTCTGTATCGTATGTATACACATATGGGATGGAATTCGAGATTCTTGATCGAAATGGAATTCAGGATTTTTGATGCATAGACGATGATCGAAATTTCCTGATGGATGAAATTTGAATGCGCTGATGGACAAATTTTGAAATTTTCTGGCAAATGACAGTCAACATTTATGAGGCATACAAATTCCAGATTTTCTGATGGATGTGAAATGGAATTTCTGATGGACAAAATTCGATTGTTCTGGTCACCGAATTTCAAAAATCCTGATAAATGAAGTTCAAAATTTCCGATAGATACAATTCAAATGTCCTGGTGAAGAAATTTGAAAATTCTTAATGAATAAAGTTCCAAATTTCTGATGTGAAGAATTGAACATTTTGTGACGAACAAGATTTAACCCTCCTGATAAATGGACGACTTTCAAAATTACTATTAGAAAAAATTCAAACATCCTGGTGGACGACTTTCAAATGTTCAGAAGGTAATTAAATTCCAAGATTCCTGATGGACAATATTCCGTTTTTCAGCACCTTTTGAAATTCGAAATTTTAATCCCGACGTACGTTCATGATGATCCACGTACATGTGTGTGAAAAGAAACACAACTGTACCCAGTTTATATAGTAAAATCACTGTGTTCCATACATGGAGCTGATAGGACTTCTATAAAACATGGTCCCACGTGAGATTTTAATTTCGGCAGTCATCGACTTCCTGAGCCCAGGTGTTTTTTCATTTCATTTTTCTCAATTTTTTGAATTTGTCTCACTAGGTGCACTCGGCCTCATTCCCAAGCATCTATCCTCACCTCGGAAACATCATTAATTATTATAATTACGATTACCATCACGTTTTGCCCTATCTCTTTGGCTTATATACATGTACATATATACATATAGTATATATAGGACTGAGGAACCTCTTTGAATGTATAATTCGGGTTGAAAAATATTCAAATCTTGATTTTGGAGAAAAGAGGAATTTTTTTCTTTCATTTAATTTCTTTCTTCGCTTTGCTTCTTTCTTTTCTTCACTTTTACTTTCTTATACTCATTTTTATTTTTTTTTATTTTTTTTTTACATGAAGTATAAAAAGAGAGTGGAGAAAGAAAATTTTCGTTATCTGAGTAGGCACATAAAGTAATTCGTTGAAAATCGAGAAAAAGTAAAAAAGAAAGAAATGTCACACGCAAAAAAAAAAAACAGAAAAAAAAGAAAAAGAAAAATTTCTAAAAAAAAAAAGGAATGAAAAATCAAGACGATATCTCCGCACGGGTTCTTATCGCCTCTCCTCTTTGTCAACCATTCCCATTACTTGGCTTTATATAAATTGAAGGTCCCAATTACTTTACAACCTTTGGTATAGTAAGGTTGGCAGATCGGTATAAGGTAGGTAGGTATATAAGGTACGTGGCGGTTCACCCCACCTAAAATTCATCCTTTGAACGTGAATTTACTCCCGTATCAAACTCACAGTCCCTTCTCATGTGCCACACTGCCACCTTATACTCTTCGACTGTATGTATGTATGTATGTATGTATTATACTTTATATATAATATACCCTCGTGCAAGTAAGAAGAAGCCACATAGATCCATTGTTCCTTGGAACCGGGTCAAACGATTAGATTAATTGAACGTGTGTGTGCCGCGAGGAAAAGAAAAAGAGACAATTTCTGAATGTGAAAGGAAAAAGAGGGGACTTTTGTTTCTCTGACTTATACTTAGTTTGTTACTTAAAGTCGCACTTATACCTACTCAGAACCCTCAAGTACAATTACTACACTCAACCATGGGGGTTTGATGGTATAACGTACTGTATATATGTGTTTCTTCAGTGTGGGTATACCAAAGTCCCAAACACATATGTGCAGTGTGGAGGACTTCTGATGGAGCCAGGACTTCGTATATGTATAAATTATACATACACGTACATATTCGTGGAATCTCTTCTTATGGTGCTGACAGTACATCATCGCGTTTCATCCCTAACCCCCTTCCGGGCTTGAGGACTTGGGGACGAGTCAAGTCGACGAATGAAATTGTTTTTTTTTCCTCTTTCGAGCAAAATCGCCTAATATAGAGACGACTTTTTTTTACAGCAAGCTCTCTATGAAAATTGCTATAAAATATCACTGAGATGGTTTGTGGTATGGCATAGCAGCGTATGGTATGTGGGCTCTGGAGCCAATAGTCTCTAACATTGCTGATATGATCATGATACTAGAATGCAGTGAGTAAAGTCAACCGAGACCTATTACTGTTACATAGAACGTTCAAGTGACCCTAGACTGATACGTAATACTCTTCGATTTGCTAGTAGAGTCGGATCAGTTGGGAGAAATTCCGACTATATAGGATCCAATAGTTCTGTATAGAAACTACATTTAAAGGTATATTGGATACATTGGACCGATCAATTCCCATGTGGAAATTTCCGCATATACCGTCGATGCTAAGAAACAGGGCAGTACTGGCACGATTTTGAACGCCAATCGTGCTTGTAGAACGTTGGCAATCGTGTGTTTAGTGTTGGGCCGAGATTGGGCCAATCCTGTATTTGAACTCTGGTGAAAGACTTGGAAACAATAAATAGTTCGCCGAGCGTAGGTGCGGGGGGTTGTGCCAGTGCTGGGCCAACAGCGAATAAGAGTTTTCAGGCTGGCCAACTGCAACGGCACAAGTCGTCCGTCGAGCATCGGCGCTGCGTCGGGCCGACGTTGGCTAGTCGGATATAGTGTTGGCGAGCTTTTAGTCCAACTGATGAGCAGCGAGTAAAATTTAGTGAGCCAGCATTGGCGCAACGTTACGAGATAGCATTGGCTGACCGTTGGCTACCAATTGTGGGACCAATGTTATCATTTAGACTAACTGCCGTTCGTCCGCCAACCGTTGGCGACAAACGGTCGTCCAACCGTAGCATCGTCGTCGGCAGTACTGGCCCAGTATTGGGCCCTTGGTAAAATTGTTCATGGGTAATGAAATATCAGCGATTCTGTCAATAATTATTGCCAAACTATGCCGGAATTTTGATCCGATTGCTATTCCAGAAGTTTATCACGTGTGATGAGATTAGAAAATCTTAATAGAGAATCTTATAGATCTCTGGCCTTTGGCAGAATAACGTTTACGAGAAACACGTCGATCAATTTTTTCGTCGAATTTTCGTCTTCGTATTTCTTATACTACTCGTCGCGACAAATAAAATATCATACAACGTGTTTTTTGTACACAAAAGTTTGACTCTTCCGGATATGAAATCTATTTTTCGATGAATTTACAGCAACAGCGAAGAACACATGTTTTTTTTTTTTTTACCGAAAAATTTCTTGTTTCCAGGTTATCCGTGCAAAAACGTCATACTTAGGAATCCATCGAAAAGCTGAACATTTTTCAGTAAGGAGCTGAGATTTCCAGAGCTAAATGACCGTGGTATCGGGTCTGAGCTGAATTTATGTAAAACTTGTACACGTCGTGTCGTTAAAAGTTGCGATCCATCCAGAAATGGATTTCATATTTGAAAAGTTTGGAATTTTTTTCACGCAAGAACGACGTTGGATCATGTTTTTTTTTTTTTTTTTCCGATGATAGAAAGTGCCGAAAATTCGGTAGCGAAAATTGATCAACGCGTTTCTCGTAACCGATGAGGCCTCAAGATGGAAAAATTTTTGGATTTTAATATCTCAGTACACATCATAAAACATCGGGATTGTAGCGAAATCGAAATTTCTGCACTTGATCGTTTACCTATAATTGGCGAACTTGCCCATGTATACCTATGTATATATTTTTCCATCGTGTACTTTATATAAGTATGTAAGGAAAGGGTGTGTTTTTGATTGATGAAAATGCTTCTTTTACCTCAAATAATATTTCCCCTTTTTCGTATATCGGTATAGGCTGAGAAAGAGGATGAAGTACTTCGGATAAAGATTCATCAAACGATCAGCTATATTCTTTCAATTTCCCCGGGAATAGCTATCCGCGGGTTTTAATTGCGGCCGGCGAAACGAACGCCGTTTGAATCGCTGATTGCCTGCCAGACGTTATTACGGTATACCAGAGTTCTAAATATTTAATTTCAGGGAATGGACTCGGGGCTTTGATCCGCGGCTGCCAGTTAATATCCTCAAACTTGAATTCCTAATTTACAACTGTTTTTTCTTTCATCTAACCAAGATTTTTGGAGGCTCATCTCTCTCTCTCTCTCTCTCTTTCTCTCTCTCTCTTCCGCATACATAATTATACATACTTTAGAAATCCGCGATCCTGAATTGTAATTATTATTTGCCGAACAAATTACAACTGCAAATGTGACTTTGAATTTTTTTAGCCACTCGATTTGTACTTCAGATTCCGAAATGTAATGCTGATTTTGATTTTAGAACTTGTCATGTATTATACAGACGTACGAATAATGCGAATATGCGAAATTCCATCCCAATTCAACCGGAACTTCATCCTATCCAATTTTATACATGCAATATCTCTGTATAGCTAAAAAACGTGACATCTTATGGGTGAAAATATGTCTCAAATAAATCCATCCGATGAATATCTGTTATACGCGGATATGTTTGAAAAAATTCTAAGAAATCCTACAGTCCATTTTCTCATCCGTGGAAATCTGACTAATATCGATGTTCTTAAAAAAGAATAGAATCTTATTAACTGCCATCAATTTTTCACGCAATATTTTTCATTCTAAAACCAAAATTTCAACCATTTTGGCTTCGCATCTTTTGGAATTTAATATTTTTCAAGTACAAGATTTATGAATTAGCTCAAGATTGAAAAGATTTGTGTACAGGCAAATTTTCGCTTCACAATTCGAGGTTTTGTTCAGTTTTTTTTTTCTATTATTCTTTGTTTTTTGAAGTGTTTTTGAAAATATTGAGAATCTTGTTGCTAGTATTGAAAGTGAACAATATTTCGACAATATTACAGGACCAAAATTGAATTTGTGTGCAAAAAACGAAGAAAGTAGAAAAAAAAAAAAAATTTGAAAAAATGAACCAGAACATCCAAATTTCAAATAAAATGTTTTCTGGAAAAAATTGGTCATTTTTGTATAAATCGATTCGATCGGTTAATTAATGACCTAATTTTATGTCGGGCATAAGCATCGATGAAACGATTAATCAATAAAAATAGAAACGTTGATTATCCACTCGAATGATTAATTAAATAATTGTACGATCAATCGATCGCGTTTGATTCACATCTCTTGCTGGGAATCGAAATATCAATCGAATATAATTATTGGATAGTGTCTGTTTGATCTAAGAAATATAATTATCAGCCGAAATGTGTTCTAGGTTGTTGGTTAATTGACCATTTGATTGATTTCAATCGATCGATAAGTTTGCCATCGATAATAATCGACTCTATATCTATAATACTTGATGATCGAACAGCCCTTATTCATTTTCTCTGCATACCTATACAATCGATCTGTAATCAATATCTTTTGCTTTACAGAGAAAAGGAACAGAAACTGGGAAAAATAAAGAATGAATAAACAAAAATAAAAACTAAACAGCGAAAGATATCGAATAGGTACGCGGCATAGTCAGAGCAATTTATTAAATTACCGTAATGCTTCCGATCGAACATTAGATTATATAGGTGTAAAATATATTACATTACTTAGGTACCTGCGTGTTCTCAGTAATGTAATAAAATATCGTCGCGGTTTCACAAAGGCAGTGTTGCAATTATATAGAAGATAGAACCGACAATGAAAGGTAATTAGTGCGTTAATTCGCAATTTCAAACGTCTGCAGAGAACGTAATGCGGCGACCAATAGATGAATACATATTGCTGTTGCGAAAGTCACGTTTGTACAAATTTTCCCATTTTTCCTCAAATCCCAAGGGGTAAAGTATCTGAAAATGAATTTTCTCAAAAAATGTTGCAGAGATCCTAAATTCCTATCTCAATTCTCAGTGGGGGGTTAAAATTTCAACAGAACAATAAGCAAAATATAACCAATACTCCGAATTTCGAAAATACCAATACTTGTAGAATTGCGACAGACAAGATGCAAGGTATTTGTTATGATATTTTGAGTATTAATACAGCCTTTCTATATTTTGAATGATCGTTATTTTACCACTCGCATATTTTTTGGTCGTACAAAATTTCGATCTTTCGATATCTTGATTTCCACTTCTCAATTCTAAGTCATGCCACAGAATCTTATAAAATCGAAGGGGAAGAAAAAAGACTCCAAAATTTTTTACAACTGATTGTGACACAGGATTCTAAGGAAAGTGATGACCTTGAAAAGATCTGCATCAAACAAAATTTAATCTATGGGCAGCCATAACTGCCATATTTCTGATCGTAGAAACTGCGCTCAGGGGTCATTTTTTCAGTTTCAAAATTTTCTAGCTGAGCATTTTTCTTAGTTTTATTTCTTTCTGCTCATTTCGGCTCACTTTAGGTCGGTCCAATATTCAAAAAAATCTTTAGGAAGCAAGAAAAAAAAAAATAAATAAAAAAAAAAAAAAAAAAGATGCTCACCTGGAGAATTTCAAAACTAAAAAAATAACCCCTGAGTGCAATTTCTACCTTCAAAAACATGGCAGTTATGACTGCCCAAAGATCAAGTTTCGTCTGATGCTGATATTTTCTGGGTCATGAAAAAATATTGGATTTAAATTAAGGGAAAATTTTACAAAATTTATTCAAAGACATTCAAACTCGCGATAGAATCGAAATTCAAGTTTGACGTTTCATCGAGGACCATCCTACGTACATACATACCTATACCATGTATAATACGTGTCATGTGTATGTACCTAAAATACTCGTGTTTTCTCATACTGTATAAGGAGATTTTTGCTCTATACATATATATACATATATATGTATGCCGACACGGTGTTCATTCAGCCAACGAACTATATATGGGGGACCAGATTCCCTGGTGGTGAGGCCCTTGAAAGTCGAGGAAGTAATTGGGGTACCAGTTGCACACGCGTCACAGGGTGCATCATTCTAATCGCCGTTTTAACTCCACGGGTTCCACATATAACGAATAGCATATATATACGAATCATATATTGTACATGTACTACCTACATAGGTATAATGTATGTAAGTACTACATAGACGCCGAAGGCTGAAAGTTCCCTTCCAGGGTGCAGCCCCGGGCCCTTGACGCCGTACGTGAGTCCTTACGTCCTTACATCCTTACGCGCACGCGTTACCCCTCACCCCCCCTTCCCCCCTTCCCCTCCCCCCCCCCCCCACCCCTATTTATTAGTAGTGCGAGCTGCGAAGATCGATCGAAATGGTCGCTCTACTCATTCCACGCGCTCGTTTCTTCCATCCGTTCAATTTTAACGGTTTTTTTTTTTTTTTTCTAATTTGATTGAGTTTTTTTTTTGTTTTTTTTTTTCTTCATTTTCGGGTAATGGTCGGATTATCGAAAGATCAGAATTTCGAATGGCTAAAAATTGCGAATGTTGAAATAGCGATCGTCAAAATGTGAGGATGAGAGATTTATTAGAGAAAGACTTGAAAGTACACGTACAGTGTAAGGTACTGAAAAAATGTATTTTATGAATATGTATTTGAGAAATTCGAAATATTAGCAATTATAAATATTGATTTTGCGAAATTTTGATCCCCGCACCCTTAATCATTTTCATACATGATAGAATTTTATATTCTACGTTAACTCGACCAATGATTTCCCATCACTATTTTTAATTCGTTTCGTGATTTTTCATACGATTCTCCGATCTCTATGAGAAGCATTACTGAATTTTACAGATTTCTTTTTTCAAGCGTTAATTTTTTATGATCAATCGAACTTATCTAAAAATTTGAGTAATATAAAAATCTCAAACATTTTTCTAAAATCCAACTTTCTATACCGATCATTTTGACACCCGTCCCACGATGAGCTGGTTTTTTTCGATTTCTTTTAGCGCTTCGAACATTTTGAATAACCAGAACGCCGTGTTTCAATGTTATGAAAATTGTCAAAAAATTACCAAAAATTCGAAAAAAGTATGAGAATTAGAAGGAAATCAATCTAGAATGTGATCGCTAATGCGAATATTTATGGTAACTGAAAAACGATTTTTCAATTTTTTAGTGTAGGTAAAGTTACATATGAAAGAGTAAATCGCCAACGACAGGCTGGGTCTCGAAAATTCAGTTTTTCGATATTGTAAAATACCTGCGTTTAGTTCCAATTAGAAGATTGAAAAGGATGTGACGCATTTCAGGCAAAGATTGTAATATTCGTAACAAGAATACAATTGGACCAAAAAATTTGAAAAAAATTCACACATGCTTCTTTGATATATGTATAATCATTGTCAGATCGTATGAAATTACGAACAAAATTAAAAAATGTCGAGTTAAATCATGAGCAAGAATGATCAGCAGAAACCATATAGAAATATATTTATGGAGGTATACCATAGAAATGCGTGCGATTACCATCCTTCGTATATAAAATCTCTTTATCGCTCGCTATCCAACGTGACGGATTTTATCAATCCATAGATGTTTCTGGACGTATGGAATCTATGCGTTCGCACCTAAACCCGATTTATTGCCATACTGCCAAGCATTCCGTACATACGTACCATACATATCTACATACCTTACTCGTCTATTATGCATATATACCCTTGCTTTGGTGAAAACGTTCTCACCACTTCTGATATTTTCGACCATTTTTCACGGAAATTAGTGCTTTTCGTAGGTATAGTTTTTTCTACCACTTTGTACAGCTTTTCTTTTTTTTTCAGGGAAAGTCTAATATTTTTCAAAAATTTATCGTACTTTTAAATAATTTGATTAATTGAATGAAAATGACAATTCTTCACTGCACTTTTTTAATAATTGTGATGATTACACTTTGATCACATATGTTGTTGTAATAATTATTTGAGAAAATCGAAATTTCAAGAAATTTGAATCACTTTAATGAATTTCTAGTGAGAAAAAAAGCTACACGAACAAATAAAAATTGTTCAAATAAGATTTTTGCTACAGAACAACGAATTTTTACGAAGATAAATTTTCACTAATGAGAACGAAACGTCCGGAGCAGCCCGAAAAATTTGGAGATATTTTCCCAGGTGCATTTTTTTCTTGTACCGTTTTTTTTTTTTTTTCGAATTTTGAGTATGGATTAATTACGTTGTGATATTTCCCACAGTTTTCCTCTTTTGAAAATTTCATAGTTCATTTAATTTTACTGGCAGTTGACCCTTCGAATATTGAAATGTTCAAATTTTGGAATCCCTTGACTTGTTCCTGTCGTATTAATAATTCAAATTCTTGCACCACGTTTAAAATACCTGCGGCAAGTTCCATTCGAGCAAACTTTTTAATTATTTATTTTCAATTAAAATTTGTGAATCAGTTTGATAATTAAATATTAGTTTTCACAAAGACAAGAAGATAAAGAAAAAGAAGAGTACGAAAGACGGGACAAAACATGATACAAAATTGGTTGAAAATTAAAATTTCGTAGACTGAAGTAAAATATGTAGGCATACCGTTTTACGAAAGTTAAATATTGGAACACGGTTATTGGTTTTTTTTTCTTTTCCTTTTTTTTCTTATTTTAGCTTTAGTTTTTTTTGGTTTTGTTTCGCTACTGCAGCTGACGGTAACAATCGGACTAAAATTTATGGTAATTTTTTTGGAGCGTATAGATGTCGGTAGAAGGTTATACTTTTATTCAGTTGCCTTGTATAGAGTTTGAATTCGATAAATAATTCAATATAATTCTTGAATATTGAAAATATGCTAAACAAATATGGGAAATGACAGATAAAGGGATCGGAGAATTGATCAGGAATTCCCAGCTTTTTCATCTTGATATAAATTTTTTACAATATGTATTAGTAATTTCATTTACGTTCCAATCGATATCACTCTTGTCGAATTTTGTTGTTGTTGTTTTTCAATTTCTATCTTAAGTATATATATAAGATTCAAGTAAGATGACGTGACGCTATAATATGAAGAAACGATAATTCTACGTATATACAAGCCAGTGTAAGAAGTACCAACCGGAATTTTAGGAAAGTTTAAAAATTATTCCGCGAAAATGCCTCGCCCCATTTATCCACGTACATACATACATACGTAATTGTATATACCTGTACCAAAGCAGAGTGCTCCAACCCCTGAAGTATATAAGCGTATGGATACATGTAGGTATTTAGAAAGAGAGATGCAAGAATTCAGGGTGTCCAGTAACTAAGAATTTCACAATTTCCTGAAAATTCCAGGTTTTCCAGGAAAATATTTGTCCTTTTCTAAGAATAAAAATCATATTTTGACAATTATTTTCATACAGAATAATTGGACTTTATTTTTTATTTCTAAAATCGAAAATTCAAGTTCGATATAAATATTGAATTTGGATTATGATATTGAAACTCACTATCACATAACTTTCATATGATTATACCTTTGAATGATATTCAAAAACTGCCAAAAATCCTAAAACTTATATTTGGTTTTCGAATTTGAATAAAAAATTTGAAATTTCCAGAATTTTAGCAAAATTTCCTGAGAATTCCAGCACGTTCTTCATGTTTTCTCTATCACTGCAGGACACCTCGAGACATTTTAGAACCGATGGTCTAGTAAAAAATGCAGCTAGTGCCTGAGGAAAAATGAATAAATGAAGAAGAAAAAATGAATAAAAAATAAAATTGAGTGAAACGAATGAGTAGAGAAGAGAAGTAATGGAGTAAAAAAAAAAAAAAAAAAAAAAAATCCTAGTAAAACCCTCTTTTTCTCTCTAGCTCAGGCTCGTACGTCGATTTCGTAACTTATCTACTAGCGCTTATGGGATACATAGGTATTATATGTATGTAGGTATACGTACGTGCGGGCATCTAGCGTTTAGATATACGTATGTTATCGACGCCTCGTTAATGTCGTTCATGTATATATTGAGAATCTACGCAGTTCTCTATTACGTATATGTATGTCTGTTCTGGGTGAAAAGACCTAGTTTCACGATATTTGAAGAATTTTTGTTCAGAGAATTCATAACTTTCATAATTTTTCCCATTAATTATTCTATTTTTCCATTAAAATTTCTGTGTTTTTGCTTTTGTTCGATGAAATCAGCGGCAAATACTACAAACACCGACGATTCTACGGATTTTTGGAAAATTCTTTCAATGAAATCAGTGAATTTCGTTGGAATTCAGAATTCTTAACAAGGATTCATTCAGGAAATATTCCCAAAAATATGCATACTGTTTTTTATTTATTTTTTTAATTCGTATTAAAATTGAAGTACTTTGAAAAACTTCAGTGAACTTTAGCAGAAAGAATATTTTACATTGATTTTTCTTCGCTCTTCTCCGATTGACCGAAGTTTGGTTAATGCAAATAAATTATTTACGATTTTTTCGAAGTATGAACGGATTGAATTTACCTCGATTGCACATAACATCCAGCCGAAAGTATATAATCGATCCCGATATCCTAAAATCAACTGTATATTTTCTTTCTCAGTTCAACGGTATGAGTCTGAATTCGTGGAAAATCTTTCACGGGATCAATGATCCTCGTCAATTTGAAGAGAAGTAAATAAAGTTTTCGAGAAATCAGAGATACGGCAAAAAATTGTTCGAAAGTAATAGCCAACGGAAGTTTCGAACCGTTTTAACGAGGATGAAGAAAAAAAAACAGAAAAAAAAACAACAGAATACGAGATTCTCTTGATAAGCGAATACCGAGAATTTTTCGAATAAAGATACTTTGCAAGAGACAAAAATGTCAAAAGATCGACGAGGATTAAAATTCCGAATTTCAAAAGCTGCGAAAGGTGAAAATTCCAAATTTTTATACTACCGAGTGGAAGTTTTTAGAAAGATTATCTCCCCGAAAGTCTATGTAGCCAATTTGAAAAACTGCGAATGGAAAAACACCGAAGGTTCAGAATTCCGAAAGCTAAAGATCCGAAAGGCCGAAACTCCGAATATCGGAGATCCAACGTCGTTTATTTCACAGCTTTGTCACGAGCTTCGCTTAAATTTGCGGATTTTTAGACTTTCTGAGTTGTGAACTTTCGGATCTTTGAGCTGTCTGCATTTTGACCTTCCGGAATTTCCAAGTTCTGAATTCTAATGTTTCTAGAAACTTAGAATTGCGTCTCAAATAAATTCAGAATTTCGTCCATTCCGAAAATTCGAACAATTAGCAACAGTGTTTACAACCCAATCCCAAGGACCTAGGGTTTTGGCAAAACTTCCGTCATCTATTTTCTACCGGATATCATTCTGAGCAATGGGTAGTTTCAAAATTGGGAAATGACCAAATTAAGGACGACCTAATAATAAACCCTTGGCGCTTTCATTCCCCTCATAGATAGTCCTGCAAAACCGCAAGAGGCGAACGCAACAAGGATCTGGACCTTAACGAAATGGGTATAAAATGGTTGGGAATCGCCGCAGAGAATAATATATCTCGCGAAGCGGGAAACAGCGAAGCTTTATAGAATTATACAGAGTAGTCTACAGAGAATCTAGCCTCCCACTTTCTACCTACAGCGCAAGCTTCAACTCGACTCGATTCAACTCGACTCAACAAACGTATAGACGAACGACCCACGGGCTAGGGTATAGCGAGATCCCGGGCCAGACCAGGCCGTACAGGACCTGCGCGTGAAGAGGTAAGTATTATATATAATTCCACGAACGTGCGCTCTGGCCTTCCATTTCCATCCACCCCTAATATTATACGCGGGGCGATCGTTGACGCGGATGTCCAGCGGCGCAGGAACCGAACCGAACCGAACCGAAAGCTGAGCTTTCTCTGTTCTTCGGTTAGTTCCGGCTCCCTTCGGTACTCTTCGGTACCACGTGACGGAACGATTCAACGCCGCCGCCTTCGCCGCCGCCGCTTCTTGCACCCGCCTCGTCCGGTACTGGCCGACGAAAACCAAGACCTCCCCTGCAAGCACCGAGAGAGATCCGATCGTATAGTGATAAAGGCAGTGCCGCAGTACCTGGGGACGGTATCAACCGGCGTTACCACTACCCCCGTGCACCAGGCGGCCGTGCCGTGAAACTGTCTATATAGATTTTTAATTAGCTTAAAGTCTGACCGGCCTAAGGGTCGCAGACACTGATCACTTGATCGTGTATAGGTAAAATACGTACATAATACAATCGCGAGAAACTACGGTATACTATTACAGTTTCGAATTGATCAAATTTCATCAACTCGAGGGTTCTTAAATTTTTTTTTTTCTCTTTTCTCTCTTCTTCTTATTTCAATTCTTTTTTATTTTTCGTTGTGTTGTATCCGTGAGCGTGGGCACGGGACATGGAAATGGCGTCGAACGAAACCACTGCCACCGTCTTCGTCGCTACCCCCCGGGGCGACTGAAGCGACGTGTGAATTTTTGATATTCGGTATAAAATTTGGATTTTTTTTTGAAAATTGTCTTTTAATTCTTGTGACATTATTTTTCAACCTGCAGAAGAGGGATGATATATTGTTCGACGTTACGAGATGTGGGGTTGATGATAATATAACGACATTCGTATCCGGTTTCGAATTCTTCAGTGATCGACAATTTTGAGATAAATTTCTTCTACTTCGTTGATTATACGTAGGCGTATATATATACGTTGATTGGACCTATGTATGTAGTGAGCCTATAGGTAATACGTATATATATATATATATATATTCGGAAAGAAGGAAGAAGAAAAAAGAAAGAAAGAAAGAAAGAAAAAAAAGTACATGGGAAGAAATTGTGCTGCAGCAAAACGCCCATGACCGCCGGTCGACGAAGGGAGAGATAATATGGAGTTTTACCTGGTTCGTCATTGATTTTTGGTGTACATCGCAGGATACGCAAGAAAAGGCGCGTATCAGGTTGATTTTATTAATCGTAAATCATCAAGCATGCGGTGCCAAGGATTTATCCAGATTCTCGTATACCATCCCACGTTGGTCTCGATCTTCCTGCTGATGATTCCGCCAGGTTCATATATATATATATTACGATATTTCTTATTAAACTCGAATTATTATTCAGTGTGGTCACGGTTAGGGAAAACCTGTGGAAAATCTGGGAATGTCAGGGAATTTTTTATATAGGTCAGGAAAATCAGGGCAATGTCAGGGAATTTTGAATTGGTCAGGAAATCATTTTGTCATTTGTTGAGAGAAAATAATTTGTGATAGCGTAAATAGTATGATTTGAAATATGGTTTTATAGTTGGTTCTTAATTCAATTCGGGAATCGTATTTTGATTTAATCGAATTTGATTTTATTCTCATGAATAAAATGCTCTGTAATAATAATCTGTGATACCATCTTGGTAGTAAATATAAAGTTATCAAAAACGAAGATGTTCAAATGTGTTTCTACTTCGAGAATTTGCAATGTTAGAAGTTGAAACCAATACAAATAATATTGAATGATGCTTCCTTCCCAATTATATTATTCAATATCAGACCCTTGATTTTCAGAACCAGTAAGGAAAAAATTGATTTTGAGTCAGAGAAATCAGGGAAAAGTCAGGGAATTTTTCTTCTTGATTTGAGTGGCCACTCTGTAATATTATTCTAGCCTTTTTTCTTTTCCTATATCTTTCGTTTGTTCTTCCCTCTCTCTCTTTCTTGATAATGCAATTTTCATCATAGTTTCACTGATTTCTTATTCCTTCGATTCCAGAATCGAACCCTCAAAAATTGTACAAGACGATGAAGAACCAAAAAAAAAAAAAGATTGAAAATTTCGTTTCGTTTTGATCAAATTACAGAGATAAATGTATATCATTTGCCGGTGCAGCGTGTAGTGAAAATCTGCGCAATGGAAGGGAGTAGATTTAATATTCTGAAATCTCACATGGCTTTTTTATCTATGTACATAGAGAAATTGAATTTGATAATAAATTAGATACAAAAATTGAAATTGCTTTGTATAATTACGCTTTCGATCACGTGTAATCGAAGTCGGGATTTTTTCTCTTTTTTTTTTCTCCTATCTTTGAAAATTTCGCCGATTCGTTTACTCTGAGGTTTTTCATTACTTGTTATTTCACATTCGCAACGTACATACATACCAATTGTATGGAATTTTATTCTATTACCTGCAAGCTCTATAGGATTAGCACATTGTGCGAAATATGAATACGATTTGATTTTTTGTCGAAATAGTTCGTAATTTAGTGATTTTCGTGGTTTTATTGGGATTCATTTTGCATATTTTCGAGGATACAGAATTTAATCATAAGTATTTAGTTATACGTACAAAATGTGAATCCCAAGACTGATCCAAATATATAGGCATGTGTAATTTTTAGAATTGATGTTACTAAAAATTGACTCATTTGTTATTATTCTGTTTTTTTTTTTTCTAATTTTTTTTTGTTTTTGCAGAGATAAAGGCACTGCGAATGACCGCGTTGCAGATACCGCAGCACGTGGTATTGAATCAGACGGTGACTCTCGAGTGTAATTTCAACCTGGATCGGGAAAGGCTTTATTCAGTTAAATGGTACAAGGATGGGAACGAGTTTTATCGCTACGTGCCAAGAGACAAGCCCCCTGTTCAGGTCTTCGAATTGTCCGGGGTTTCGGTCGACGTAAGCAAATCAACTTCAACTTTTATATTATATGTATATTACCTACCTACCTACCTACCTACCTACCTACCTACTGCAATACATAAGAAAGACTGCCCGGGCGAAATTGAATACCAGCTACTTACGATTAGAGAAGAAAAGAAATACTCAATTATCATAATTTGCAAGAGGCTTTTTTTTCTTTGTTATATTATGACTTTTTTTCTGGTTTTTATTGAGAATAATCATACCAACCGATTTCACGCTTCAAATCGGTTTTTCTTCAGCGGTAGAAATCGCCTTTGAACCTAACCTAGCCAACATAAGAAATATGAATCTGACTGGAATTCTATTCGCTTTTTTTTAAACAGTAAAATACTTGGCCAGTTTATGCCGTAGGAAAGCATTAATCGCCTGAGCTTCAGTCCGGTAGATTGTATAGTTTTGAAGAAATTACGAATCGCGTTTTCGAGGTGATGACAATTCGTAATAATAAACGTAGTCCCGTAACACCTGAAGGCAATATATGGAAGCCTATTCAAAATTTCATTATTATGGTAATCGTTGTCACCTCGAAAACGCGAATCATACTTTCTCGATGACTACTAAACCGATACGAATAAATCTTCGTCGAATGAATTCAGTTTTTTTTGGCAGAAAGTGGCTGAGTATGTCACTTCGTCAAAAAATTTGATAGAATTCTAGTAAAACTCATGTTTCTCATGTTAGCTAGGTTAGGTTAGAAGTAATCTCTATACTATATCCTCTTAAGACAAGAACCTACCGAAACTTGACAAAAATCAGTTTTTCCTTTCTTGGACTACTGAAAAAGGTTTGATAAAAAAATACTAAACTTCTAGATTACAGTGGAATTTATTTTTGAACAAACTTAAAATCCTCTGCGATGAAAGTCGGCGAAAATTTCTGCGAACAGTTCCCTGCTTTGAGACTTTCATAAATTCCACCATAATCTTGAACCCCTGTAGTATCAATTTTCGATTAGATTTTTTTCAGTCATTCAAAAAACTGAAGAACTGTTTTTTTTTTTCTTTTTTTTTTTTTTGTCAAGCTTCAGTGAGTCTTATGTTGACACAAAACTATACAGTTTCGTCAGTTTCTTTTGGTTTTTTGTTTTTCACATTCTCAAATCAAAGAGATGAGTTCCTGAATTTTTCGTTTAATTTCGAGTTGACTATTTATTCGCATGTACACTTTGTTCGAAAAAATACGAGGTGGAAGTTCGTAACGTAAACGCAACAAAATAATGTAGAAAAAAGCTCTATTCCTCGACTCGAACGGTTCAAAAACAACAACAAACAAATCTAACAACATTTGAGTCACAAATTATAGTTAATTTTTTCCAAAAATTCTGTTACATTAACGTTATAACGAATTTGAACTTCATGAAAAAATTTTTGTAAAAAAAAAACAAAATCAAATACCAACGAATTTATGAAGTGATTATTTTCCGTTTCATTCAGCTGATGATCGATTTCGATAAATTACCATACACATATTATAATATCCGACCATTTTATCGTACCTATACCTACTCGGTTTTTCATTTTGAAACAAAAATTATTCCGGTGACCCGGATCTACCCTCAAAAGATACGTATTAAGCGTGCTTAAGCGAGTTTAATTCCCTGACAAAACTGAAACGCCACAAAAAAAAAAAAAAAAAAAAAAAAAGTATTATAAAAAGGTTCAAGCTGTATATATGTATAAGTATATTTATACATATATACAAGCATTATATGTATATTGTTAAAGCTGAAGATTTACCGTTTCACGGTGTATTACATATAATATATGTGAACCTAATCGCTCTGATCCGTTCATTTCCGGTTTTTACTTCGAACCCGCATGTTTCCTCCGTTTCGGGGGGGGGCAGAGCTGTAATGTGCTCTTATCGCATATACCTATATGGAACGTTTTTTCCCGCGGGAAAAAAATGGAGAAAAAAAGGGAAAAAAAAAAAAAGAAACACAAGGAAATAACGTTTTAAAACATGATTATATTGTCCGGTCTTCTATATGTATGTATTTACACGTATGTAGATTGGCAACTCGACCGAAAGGTCGTTGGTTCTTCGCAACGTCGATTTGTTCAGTGCCGGACGTTACCGGTGCGAGGTGTCTGCCGAAGCCCCATCATTTCAGACTGTCTCGGATCACGCGGACATGACTGTCGTCGGTGAGTTTATATACATATGTCTAAGTAGATATGTATTATATACATGTATATATGTATATGTGTATAGTATACAACTGCACCTGTGTATGTACCAAATTACACGCTCGTTTTTTAGTCAATTGTGAATAAAGACGTAGGATCGGAGAAAAGGAATAACGAAAGAAATTACATTGGAAATTATTACCCGGACTTCTGTCGGTATATGCAGAGAAATTTTTATTCTTTTTTGAGTTTATTGAAAATATAGAGTGTACGGATGAGATCAACCGAAAATTAGAAAAGAACTCGGTTTGTTGCAGTTGGGAAAATTGAGCGAAGTCCCCGCTGGAACTTTTTTTTTTATGGTCAAGAAACGTCCAATCAGAAAATAGACACATAGAATTTCAGATTATGGCGTAGGATTTGGTTTAAAAAAAAATGTTCAATTTTCTGTGATGATAAAGTTCCTGCGCAAGGAACTCTTTTGCAGAATCTCTCTTTCTATTTACTGTACATACATTTCTATTTCATTGGACGTTCTTTGGCCATATTAAAAATAAAAAACTGTTATTTACAAAAATTTCAGTATAGCTGGGTCCTCACTTAAACACAGTTCAGAATCAATTTTTTTCTTCAGCAAGTTTCATCACACATGATCTGTAGAATCGTCTATTTATTTTATTTTATTTTTTTTCAAACCGTTACTCGAGTTGGGCAGAACGTTATAGTCCGAAGAAAAGCTTCTCCAGGCGAAACGTATTCGCGAAGAAGACGAGTCGAATGCGGGAAATAAAATTGACAAAATGTGTCGTACGATGTATGGGCTATTTTTTTAATCAAATTCTTCTGTTACACTTCTGGTCTATAATAAAAACGGAATTTTTCAATTTCTCGCACTCAAATATCTATGACAGCCTGTATGCTGAATAATCCGTATCCTAGAAATGTCGAATTTGGTTAAAAGTTGGCCTGAATTTGTGCAGTAGGTGTTTTCAAATGTTGCGATCATAAAGTAGTGATGTTGAATGAACTTTCGCGAAGATAAGAATTGATTTTTGATTAGGTTTAATTTCCTCAAACGAGAGACACTGCAGGTCCCCTTAATACTAATTTTACTTTCATTGATTAAAAAAATTAGGATATTCTCTCATGATACTCACGATAACATTTTTCATGTCCATTACTTCAGCGTCCATTATGAAGGGACCAATACCTACAGTTAGATTGTTTGAATTTTAAGTACTTCGGAATTCTTCTCCCAAATTTATTCTTTATCCAAAGTTCATTGCAAATGAAAAAAATATTCTTTTCCAAAAGCTGTGTTGTGAGGATTTTAGAGCACCGTTGGTCCGATTAAGGCTGTTCAGGGCTCATTTTGTTCGGAAATGAAATCCGCATCATGTGAACGACGAAATTTTTTTTAATTTTGCTTGCGCCAAGTTATTTGTAAATGAGTAGTCCAAATTTGGTAAACTTTGAATAATTCACTACCCGTTTGCACTGCACAGCTAATTTCTTTCAAATCCCCTCGCGTTCACATAATGAGAATTTTATTTCCGGACAAAATAAACCCTCAACGACCTGCTCCAAAGTCCTTACGACACAGGTTTCGAAAGATAACATTTTTTTTTTTTTTGTGTGTGTGAAATGAACTTTGCTAAAAAATAAATGAATTTGAAAATAGTTCAAATTTCCAAGACCTGCAATCTCTACTGATCCCCTTGAAGTTGCAAATAATTTGTGTCTTTCAGAAAACTTGTTAGAATCGGAAAACAAAAAAACGGTCCTCAGTATTCAAAAAAGTTGAAAGAAAAAAATAGTAACAGCATTTATGTTAAAAAATTGTATCGTATAAACTTGATCATGTCACTTGAAGAATGACTTGACATTATAATTTGCTGCTATTGAACCGCGAATTGATTTGACTCGATAAAAAAATCATTCGTTTCATGTATATATTTTTCCAATATATAATTGTAAATTCTCTTCTACTCGGTCATCAGTATAACTTCGATTCGGTAATTATCTTTGAAATTTGAGAAAATGACACAACGTTTATCTTGTCTTCCGGCTTCGTTTGACACACTGTATCATATTATGTAGATATATTGCGTTATCTTCCTAATACATATCGCTTTTTTGGTTTTCTTTGTCCACAAATATCTCCTAGATATATACGTATAGACATAATATGAATATATATCGTATATTTATGTACTACGAGCTCGTATATATGCCTAGACTTTGGTAAATATGTATTTAGACACGGTAGAGTGCTCGCTATCTTATTGTCTACATCTATTTGTACACGTGTATTATATATATGTATATATACCTATATTATATATATATATTTGTGGTATGTACAGTTTTCCTTTTACTATGTACGTATATAGTTCTGCCGAGCGAAGGGCCGCGCATTTCTGGAGGTCGGATACGCTATCAAGTCGGAGAGACTGTCCGGCTTAACTGCACTTCTGCCCCTTCGAAGCCAGCCGCCATATTAACTTGGTTCATAAACGGAGAACCCGTAAGTGTCTCTGGGGTTTCGGACTCCTTATATGACTCTCCCTTCCCTTTCCTTCCTTTTTCTTCCCTTTCCTTTACTTTCATTCCCTTCATTCTCCCTTTTTGTCGTCGTGTTGCTTTTTTCTAATTAACCATATCGATCAATGTGAAATCCTAAGCCTGCATCCAGTCTCATGCACGTGCACAACATACGATAGAATGACTCAAACCGCGTATCGCACCCTTGCAGAATGAAAAAAATGCCCTTTTTCTTTCGGCTTATGAATTTGAAGAAAATGTCGTCATTGTAATATTGATTCAAGAATGAAAAGCTTAGGTCTGATTTTTGGATATTCATGTTTTAAGATTCAGGAAATCACTTTTGTCCCTTTGGTCGTTGTGGGATTGAAGTTCCGAATTCCAAAAGTTCTGAAAGGTCATTTTTGTCTTAATCGATTCGATTATCCCCAAATTGAAACTCATACCAGATTCTTGACTCAATCGGAATAGTAGTTCTCGAGTTATTCGAGAAACAATGATCTTTTGGAAAACCAATTTTGATTCACAATTTCTCAATCACAGTCTTTTATCATAATAGTCTCAATCGACAGAATTTACTCCAATTTGAATCTGATCAAATTTTTCCAACAGTCGATTTAGTAGTTTTTGATTTCAAATAAGTATCTATTTTTTCAGTCCCCTCAAATTTCCCTGAATTTAAAGTTTCAGTTTTTCTCTTTTCTTTGTCGTGGAAGACTGAAATGAGGTTGAAATCATCTGAATTTCAAGGAAGTTGATTTTTTTTTTTTTTTTGGTATTCAATGTCACGGATATTCTCGAGATATCGTCATTTTTTTTTGTTGAAATTCGGCTAGTTTAGCAGATGAAAAAAAAAAAAAATACCGGAACTAGAACCTTTCATGCTTCTCGTCACTCGTTCCTAAACGAATGTCTGAGTAGAAAGCCTACAATTCGTACCTACTGCCAGGGTTATAGTTCTCTTCTGCTTATACACCAAGACCACGCGATGAGATATTGGATTCTAAATCACCTGCATATATATATGTATATTTGTATATTATACCTGTGAATAACATCCGTCTATCGATTCCATACCTTTTACATAGTGAATTTGATATGCATACATATTTTTACCTACTATAGTTGTACATACGATTTATGAACAGTAACATCTGTAGCAGATCAAGTTGATGAATTATTATGCAAATCCTCTAACGACTATCGCTTTTTCTTTCCCTATATAATTATATCACGAAAATATGAAAAAAAACTGCTATACCTACCATTGATTTATAGCCAATAAATCATTTATGAAAATCTGCAAAAAAATCTGCGATCTCCCCGGCGAGGAGGAATAAGTAACTAAAACTAAACTACAAATTTTATTACCTTCTTCATTTTAAATTCCTTTCCCTCAAAAATGGACATGATGTATATCTTTTACCTGTAGAACTTAGAACTGATGAATGTTTCTTTTATTTTTATTTTTATTCTATTCCTACTTTTTTTTTTAGTCCTCAGTTTTTTTAGGTAATTGTCTCTGTTTCAGGCCGATGCTCAGTATCTCATGGGACCCCCGCATATCACGAATGTCGATGCTCGTGGTCTCGAAACTGCTGTATTGGGGTTGCAGTTTGGTGTGACAGCTAAACACTTGAAACGGGGTGACATGAAGCTCAAGTGCTTGGCTACCATCGCCACTGTTTACTTGGAAAGTAACGAGGAAAGCGTTAGAGGGGTTGGTTTTGCGGCTGGAAACAGCGACCCCGAAGACCGGAATGGCCTCAAAGCACCAGAAAGTCGAGAAACCAGAGCTCAGAGTCATACTCGTAACGATCTTGCGCATGGTGGGTAATCATTCAATCATTTTTTCATATCAAATCAATTAAATCTTCATTCAAACACACACAAAGAAAGAAATAAAAAAGAAATGAAAAATGTTCAATTCGATCAGAGGACCGGAATTTCGCGCTCAAACAAATCAAATCTACTCCAAAATCCGAGGAGGAAATAAATTTACTCGGACTTGGATTGGCACTTAATTTTTTTTTTTTTTTCGTTTGGTTTGAATTATTTCGCATGATTAATCTTGTCAATTTATTTGAATTCATGCAGTTCCAATTAATTCATTATAATTCAAATTAATTCACTGCGTAATTTGAAATAATTCCTTCCAATTCGAAATGATTTTGTTTGATTATCCGGATGGGTTCATTAATTCTGAATTAATTCCTAGTAATTCACGTTAGTTAAAGTTGATTCGCGATAAATTTGCATAATTCTATGTTAGTTATACGGATCAAATTAGACTCGAATTTTTGGGTGATGATTCAGAATAAATTTGTTTAGGGCAGAAGGTTAGTTTGTTTTCAATACTACACCGCGGATTACTTATTATGGTGAATCAAACTAATTTGTTAATTCCTCCAAAAATTGAAGTGAATCGTACACAAATCAATGATAATTTCAAATAATTCAAAATAATTCGGAATAATTTCTGGTAATTTCGCCTAATCTAAACAATTTCAATTCAATCTGATTTCGTTAATTTTATTCGATTTTTTTATTTCAATTTTTCCTAATTCGAATCATGTACCTAATTCAAGTACATGATGCGAATTATTTCATGTCAATAGAAAAAAAAAGTGTGTCCAATTCGTGTTAATTTGGATTAATTTTCGATTCAACTGTATCAATTCACGGACCATTCTTTCACGTTACGTGTTGCACGTTAATTCAACAAAATCAATTCATTTTGCATCGCCAAAGTCCATTTTGCATCACCGTAATCGTCTCATTTCGAAAACCTATGACTTCCCATGGATCCACATTGTTCAGAAGACGTGTCGTCGTGAATTGACCGCGGGAAATTGGGTCTGAAAAATGGTTATAGAAAATACAGTCAATTTTCAATAAATTCAACATTTCTTTTGACTTATTTGCAAATGACTCGATGGAATTATGAAATTTTCCAATAATTTCTTTTTCACTAAATTCACAAAACCGTTTTGCAGGGTTTCGAAATCGGTCGATTATAATTGACTGAATTGAGCTTTGCAATACTTACAATTAGGTGAAAAAATCAATAGATTTTAAACTGCCTTCGATTTTTTCAACAGTAGAATATCCTTTTTTTTTCTCTTTGATTTTCAAAACTGGAGAAAAATTCGTCGATCACGACGATCAGTGAATACTAATAAGTTTTTTATTCTTCAATTTTCAGGATCGAGCAGGGAGATCCTAGCCGATTGGTTATCCTTTATAATACCAACGTTGATATTTCTGGCCCGATAATATTTTCCACCACATTTCCCTGATCCAGGAAGAAAAGAATCGTGAAATAATCGTTAACACTTGTATATTTAGCGAATTATACTTATACACACAAAAATTCGTGTGTTAAAATAATCTCTCTTATATACATATATATATATATATAAATGTACAGTCTTCGATGTGATTCTATATCACGGAGACCATAGTACCCGTCGTACGCCAGCTCGAGTCTATTTTGAGTATTTCTAAAGGGCTATATCACGTGCTCGGGATGAGCTGTATAGATATTTACACAATTTATAAATAACAGGTAAATTTATAACTGGTACGTTATATTATATTGTATGAAAGCTATATCAGGCTCCCGAATCTGAATGCCAAACGAACAAAGAGAAAGAAAGGAATTATTCGTAGAAAGTAAAGAAGAGAAAAATTCAATATTGAATCAGAATTATAATCGTCAGATCTGCAGCTTTTTTTTTTTTTTTTTATAAATTAAAGCTTCCGGTTTTGATGCAATCAATAATTATATTTATAATATGCATATTACGTACGCGTTAGACTCATATTTTGTAAATTTATATAAACGCTGTATATTATAAAATATACGTACAATATTCACTCCTATTCCGTCAGACACACAAGCATGTTTAGATAAATATTGAATTGAATATCGGAATTGAAATTCGAAATTTCTAAAGCTGCGAAAGGTCGAAATTCCGAAAGCTAATGATCCGAAACATTTCTAGAAACTCAGAATCACGTCTCAAATAGATTCGGAATTTCGACCGATCGGAACTTCTGGAATTCGGGGCTTCAATCCGACCCCAACTAAAATGGGTCTTTTGAGATGGAGAATTCGAATTTTCCCACTGACATGGGCTAACATATACTTCGAAAAAAAATTTAATCCAAACCCTAGGCTCCTTTCTCAGTTCTAAATATGCATTGAAGCCATAGAATTTTCCCCATTCATTTTTCAATCATTTTTTCATCCAATATCATAGGGATTTTTTATACTCCGCTGTCGATTCTTGTTTTCTGGAAGAGATCGCATATATCTGTACCCACGGTATTACAGGTGGTAATTGAAGAAATTCTTGTAATTTCAATGAGTCAATCTCCGGATTACCAGAATAATTCGTAACATTTCAAAGATCTCGATTAATTAGTTTCGTAATAATCGCAGAATCAAACCGTATAGGAATTCTGAAAAGATAGGGAAATTCGACTAATTGCGGGCAGTATGTATAGAATTAGGATACGAACCTTGGGATTTGGCTACATTATTTCACAGTTATTTCGAGATATGTATTTTAGCCCATATCGGAGCACGAAAATTCTAATTCGATCACATCAGTAGGGATTAACCTGACGTGAAATTGTGTTCAAGAAAACGTTGCCCTATCACTGAGTTTATTATCCACTGAATGTCGTAAAAATGTTCTAACGATTTTTACAAAATTTCTCCATGTTTAAAAAATTGTTGACATCTTTGCAAAGTATATTTGGACTTTTTCAGAAGAGTAGAACATTTTTACAATTTTCATAGAATGATCGCAGATTACGCTGCACTATTTTCTCGACTGCAATTCATAATCAGGTGAAAAATAAATGAAAATAGAAAAAAAAATTCTCTCCACAATCTCAAAAACGGGGAGTTGTTCTACCGTCATCGACTGGATTTTGATCATGGATTTTGTCATAATATTTCACAAAATCTTCCAAATCCTGCAGACGAAAAAATTCATAGCTCGGAAAAGATTTTTCAAAAAAACATTTGAGAAAATTGAAAAATAAAACATTAGAAAAAATAGAAACCGTTTCGGAGTTAGAAAAACTACACAAAGAATCACGGGGGAAATTGAAATCGATGTTTTTTGGAGACTACATGAGTTCAGGTGGAGAATCCCATAAACTATTCTACTCACATTAATTATTCACGCGATTACCTGCACAGACACATACAAACATATTATTATGTACACTCATCGACCACCGTCCGTTTTATCTACGTCGTCCGAGGTCAGGTGTCAGAAGATATAGAAATTATTGATCCATTTTCGTTTTCCTTTTTTCCTTTAATTTCTGTTTTTTTTTTTTTTTTTCTTTCTTTTTCTTGTTATGTAATTGAAAATTAACGAGCCGAAGCTGAAATGAGCGAATAAACGGAGAAAGATAGGAAGAAAAGAAGGAAGGAAGGAAGACATACGTAGATATAGGTATACATATGAAAAACAGGAAATTCTATGTGAAAGAATAATGCTTATCGATTTATGTACATATGGGGCTGTCCACCTAAATACAACCCACCTCTAGACCTCACGATCTTTGATTCGATAAATTTTTTGGTTTTGTTTTTGTTTTACGTTGCTGTTCTAGATCTGAAACATTCTGTTGAATATTTGGGGATTTTTTTTGACCCACCTTATCTCAGTAATGAATTTGATTGAACTCAGAATTTGCACCATTTTGTAAATTTTAAAGAAATTGATCACAAGAATTGTCTTGATGATGTAGAACGACGTACCACTTCCAAAAACGTAGACGGAATTTTTCATGTATTATTTTTTAAATTATTCAATCATATTTTATTCGACAAAACGTGTCACCGACGGGGTGACTTCTGGTTTTCCATGAATGTGATCTAATTGTTGGTTTATGATATTTTAGGAAAAAACGAAAGGAAAAGTTCAAAACTCCAGCCCCTTGATCACTTGAGAATTTATCTATGAAATTCTGCAGGAAGTCGTCCGTGACGCATTTTGTCGAATAAAATAATTGAACGAGCTCAAAAAATAATGCAAGAAAAATTACCCCCACGTTTTTGGAAGCGGAAGGTCCTTATAAATCATCGAGAGAGAATTTTTGTGATTTGTTTTTTCAGAGTTCACAAAATGGTGCAAATTTGGAGTCCAAAAAATTTAAGTACTCAAAAATCGTTGATCGAAAAAATCCCCAAAAATTTAGAAGAACATTTCAGAGCTAGAAAACAACGTAGAATAAGAAAAAGAAAAAAAAAAAAAGAAATATAGATCGAATCGGTGATGGTGAGGTCTGAAGGTGGGTCGTATTGAAGTGGACAGCCTCATATACTTCTAATATATTATTCAGATTCCATTTGTACGTGGAATATGTAATGAACGTTGTTTTTTGATCAGGTGTGCTGAAACTACTTATGTTAGTTACATACTTATGTATAGGTGTATAATTTATATTTTGAATTTTTGTAGCATCGTGGTTATGGAAACAGAATGAAATTAGATGTATTTTCACTTTCGGTTTCAATTATGCGAACGTATTATCAGATACTGCATATCTGTATGTACGTACTATACTGCAGTTATATGCCGATTTTTGGGAAATGATTATCCTCTCTCGATACATGTATCCATTTTTAAGTAGTCAATTCTGCTGCTGAAATAGTATATTTATTTCAATCTAATGAGCTGCAGTTACATAAATTACAAGTAATTTTCGAGTAATTGATAAGGTGCCTAATATTTCGATCCGATTGCAATTTCGGTACGTTATCACGTGTGATAATGAGATTTGAAAATCCCTGAAATCTCAGACCTCTGGCGTTTGCCAAAAACATCAACGAGAAACACGTCGATCAATTTTTACGTCGAATTTTCGTCTTCGTATTTCTTGCACTTTTCGTCGTGACAAACAAAATATCATACAACGTGTTTTTTATACAGAAAAGTTTGACCCTTCCGAATATGAAATCCATTTTTGGATGAATTTCCAACAACAGCAAAGAACACATGTTTTTTTTTTTGCCGAAAAACTCCTTGTTTTTGGGTTATCCGTGCAAAAACGTTATTCTTAGAATTCCATCGAAAAGTTGAGAATTTTTCAGTCAGGGCCAGAGGTTTCCAGAGCTAAATGAATTTATGTAAAACTTGTACACGTCGTGTCGTTGAAAATTTCGACCCATCCAGAAATGGATTTCATATTCAGAAAATTTGGAATTTTTTTCACGCAAAAATGACGTTGGGTCATTTTTTTTTTTCCAGCTACAGAAAGTGCTGAAAATTCGGTAGCGAAAATTGATCAACGCGTTTCTCGTAACCGTTGAGGCCTAGAGGTGGAATATTTTTTGGAATTTTAATATCTCAGTACACATCATAAAACATCGAGATTGCAGCGAAATCGAAATTTCTGCACTTGATCGTTTAGTCATAAATTATAATAATTAAAGAAATTGCTCGTAGATCGGCCTTCTTCATATTATGTCTACAGGCATAAATTGGATCTATAACTTATTCAACAGCAATCAATTCAGATCTTGGGTATAATACTTAAAAAAAAAAAGGATCTCACTATAACAGAGTGATAAAAATTCAAAAAGTCAAGAAGACAAAAAAAAAAAAGGAAAAAATACATGTTGTCATACAGTGGGGGCCTTTCAATGGTTAATTATCCAAGCAGAACCCGCATTGATTAATAATTGCAATAAAAATGATTGAAACAGCTGTTACATGTGAAATATTTAGCAATTTGTTAAATTACGTTCATAGAACAGATATAATATATTTATTTTCCGCGAAAATGGTAGCGGAAATTTCTCAATGGGCTAATTAAACGTCAGTATTATGTTTTGTGTATGATGAAGTTTAAAGAAAGATAATAAATGAAGAAGAAGAAGAAGAAGAATAATGAATGAATGAATAAATAAATAAATAATCTCTCAGAAATGATTAATTTCACCCTTACGATTAATTATTACGTATGTATATAATATGTATACGTGTATCTACGTGGTAAAGGGTTAAATAAATCAAACTATACCGAGAACGTGCAATTGTAAATATGTAAATAATTTTCATGGGTTATTATGATACGCTATAAATCAGAGTAATTCGCATTAATATCGAATATAATATGTGGCATATATAGGTTGTATACTAATGTGTACGAGAGATAATTAACATCGTCAAAAGTGTGTATAGCAATTATACACGTTGATGAAGTAATGTTTATATGCTTTGAAATATTTGGTTACAGCCGTAATTATATACATATACATACACGTAGGACTTTTACATGTTCGTGTACATTATTATACATGTATGTATACACTGGTTAAGAAAAAAGGCATAATTTAATTATAATAAATAAATAAGTATATCTATAGGCGAATGAATTTTGTTGTTGTGCAAAGTGTATTATATACGTATTTCGTTGAAAAATGACGAATCATCAAATTAAACAAGTAATAATTAACCCTTCGTGGCCAAATTTTTGTAGAATAACTTAGTGTTCATACTGGGTAAAATTTACCCAACCATGAAGTTTCAAATGGTTCCTGTGTGAAAACTATCAGTCCGATCGAGATCGAAAAAATACTGAAAATACTTTGAACATTCTAAAATATGTGTGAAAAGTTGTTGTGTCTAAATTCAAATCACAAGATTTTGAAGAAAAATCGTAAATAGGTAATTTTGTCAAAAAATACACCTTTTCACTCAAAAAATCAGAAATTTTCGAATTTTTAATATTTTCAAGTCAAATTTCAACTGGAATACTCGTCAGATATGGTACTGTTATGAAAAAAATAGTTGCATAGTGCACGTTTGAAAACAGGTATTTATTTCGACGTGTGAAGAGGGTCGATTTTGGAGTAGAAATGAATGTAGATTCATCTGGAAAATATAAGTGTGAAAAAAGCACCATTTCGCTAAAAAAAATCGTAACTTATGCATTTGTGAAATATTTTTCATCCAAAATGAGGCTTGGATAAAATTTACCCATGGTGGCCACAAAGGGTTAATAATAATTAATATTAATTATTAATTAATATTATTTTTAGAATAATCAATCATAATTAACTGCGATCAGTTTCTTGTATCATGAATCGTATAATTATACAATTGAATTTTTTATACGGTTAAATTTCCTGATCCTCTACATAAATATTCGCAATACGTACATTAAGCTATTGGTGTGAGTTTTTCATTTTATAAATCACGTGCGTATATGCTCCATACTGAAATTTATATTTCAATATACTTTCTATATAAATAAAAACGTCTACGTAATTGAATTTTTACTGATCACCTATAGTATAAACAAATTTCGATGGAATATTAATTTCTAATCTTACATCGTAGAATATACATTATATACTGTGGTAGAAAATGATCGTTTACCATAATGTACATAATTATACCTACAAATAAATAAATAAAATAAGTACATACCTTAGATATACGTGTTACGTGATGTCAGCAGCTATATGAACTACAGTCAATGTAAGTTTAATCAAGCGAGCCGCTGCTGCCCACTTTGAAAATTTAATTAACACACAAGACGTATATTTATATACATATATACGACGTATGTCCATTATTTAATTATAGCCATCGTCATCAACCAGGCAAATACGCAGCGGGTAGTATTTCATTGAGGAATCAAAGTGCCCAAATCAAGTATGTGTCGAATACTGTTTATACATATTACATACATAATATTATACATATATTATACCTACTCGATTCCTCTGTCGGAAATTATTGAGAAATTTTTTTTTATAGGCAGAGAAATACGAGCATCTGATCAATGAATAAATAAATTAATGATTAAATAACAATCATCATGTAACGATTATCAACCTAAATGAAGGAAAATTAAAACTTGCATCGCACACTTATGTTATCACATACATACGTGAGATATTTTCGAAATTTCATTACGTATGTGAACAAAATTAACTATTAGATTGTAATATTATTATATCGTTGTATTTAAGTATTATCGTAATAATTATAACATGTAAAAAGAATAATATACGTATAATTGTATGTAATAAGAATATAAGTAATAATAACGAGTAGGTATATAGAGAAAAGGGAGTTCATCATTTCTAATTCAAATCATTGATACGTGATTTTCGTAAGCTTAGTATTATACCTACATAAGCATATCTCTATAATAATTATACATACATAATTATCTTGAAATTTATGTACAGTTAATTAATGAATACTTCAAACCATCTTCAGTATTTCCTAAGGAAAAATGAGAAAAATAATATATTATTGTTACGTTTATCATTCAATATGTTATTATTAATATTATTAATATTGTTATTATTGTCGTCATTTACTCATAAACACACTCGTACATACAATACATATACAGATGGATAAAGAGAAAATATTACATGGCTGTTTTTAGATGTTTTCAATTGTATTTATTAACCATATAAATTTTTTCTATATACCCAGATAGTATATATTTATAATCAATTATTATGATTAGATTGAGCGACATATCGGTGAATAAAAACATATTACAATATGGTATATTATTATATATTTGCTCATGATATTTTATCGTCATCTCGTTTGTATTATTCATATATTATACAAATACATGTATGATAAATTTGAACGGCCCTATGTACTGTAAATGTTACTATATACTATATACATCAGAATTCATAAACTATATGTCGATTAATTACCTAATAAAATCATTTTTATCCAATACGTAAGAGGATCATGTACGTCATAGTAGAAATATATGTCTATACATTTATGTATCTATACATACCATATTCAACTAAAAATTATAGCGTATCAATTATCGTTTCTTTTCATTCGAGCAGTGAAATTTGTATCAATTGAAAATTGGTCGAAAAATCGTTAAAATGTTTCGAAAAATACTTCTCAATTGCGAATCCTCTCCAATTTCATATCGCCGTCTATTCCGATTGGAAGAAAAGATCAGCAAGAAACAAAATTAAGAATGAAGAACTAAATTTCTAAAAAAAAAAAAAAAAAAAAAAAAATTGAAATTTCAGTAATTTTTGGCCTGACTGCGCCGGGCCCAAGACGTTCTTGATATTTCCCTGTATTTTCCTTTACCATGCGATGTATCATTCGAGATTCGATCGAGGGAAAAAATAGCTCCTTGTTTTAGCCGCCAGATGGAGTATCGCTACAGTCGCTGTACACACGTTTCAGTTGATAATCTTCGGCTAGTTTCCGTTCTTTCCATTTCCCGTTTTTTTTTTTTTTTTTTCATTAAAAAAGAAAGAGAAAGAGAGAGAGAGAGAGAGAGAGAGAGAGAAAAAGAGAAAGAAAAAGAAAAAAAAATGTGTAAAGTAGAGAAAAAAATCATTATAGAAACTAGAGCTGAACAGATGTGCATCGATCACTCCGTTACCACAGCTGAGCAAAGCGTAATAAACTACCATGATTCGTCAGAATATCGGTGCCATTCCTCGCATATAGTTTAAATTTCGAATTTTGAATTTTGAATTTTGAACTTGTTATACCTTGGTTTTCCTTATATTATATGTTTTGGATTATTCCTTTCTTTGTAATACTGCTTCTATTCTGAAAATTTCTCTATCAATTATGGTATAATAAACATTTATCTATCTCGATCATTTACCTTCTTCGTTATATCGAATGACGATGATATTGAATATCGCAGACTACCGTATCCCGGTGGATAAATAAATACTTGAATAAATTATATATACCGCATAGAATGAATGGCCCAAAAATTTCTTAAAAATCTTCCTTACGTTCATATATTACACAGATTCAAATTTGAAAACAGCCACGGTTCAATCGATCAGATCAATGATGTTCCACAAAAACTTTATATTATTGGAACATTGCTGATGATTATTCGCCAATTTTTTTTTAATGGAATTCAAACATTTCACATTCCTTTTTTTTTTTTTTGAAAATTCTCATGTTCCTAGCTTTTCCAGCGGCAAATTAACATCATGAGATGAAAACAGGAAACTTTAGACAGATGTTTCTAATCAATGACAATAAGATAAGTTTATAATTTGATTTTCTCTGGAAGTTAGTTCGAATTCTTTGGAATTAGTTTTACCAGAATTTGAGCGAATCCGTTTCTATACCAGATCGATACGTGAATGCTAAAAAGGAAAATACAAAAAATAAAAAAATAAAAAAATAAAAATAAAGGAGAAGAAATGAAGTCCAGATTCTATTTCGAGATTTCACCGTCTCGTTACGGAGCCGATTATATTTCTCGAAAATTGGACGACGATATCGATACGCTATGTGATACAGCTGATCATGTACATATATATGCCTGTATACATATGTGTAGGGTATGTGAAACGATGAAAGACGTAATATGTACCAGTTTTGAGCAACGTCGAATCCTACGAGCACAAAAAATTTTCGAATTTTTGACTAGCGATGTTTGAATTGATGATAATTTAGCGATAGTTCGAGATTTTGTAAAATCAACAAGTTGCGGAATCTTATCAGTTATAGAAAGAGACAGTATTTTCTCGGAATATATTGATGTCGTTTGAGTTGCCTGGACGCAGGCGCGCACCAGGACACCGTTCGCAGGGTACGGGCGGGGGTCTTCGAAATGGTCGATATTTTAGCTATAGTGGCGCGAGGCTTTCCCGAGGCCAGTCAGTCAGCCAGTGGTCTTTTCTAGCCAGATTTTTACCTCGTTTATTAAAAAAAAAAAATTAACCTTATACCCTGAAATTACCCCTATCTGTTATTATATAGAAAAATTACAAATATTGTGCCTCTCGAGTAAGTTAATAATTAATCAGGCAAACGTATCCTCCGAAAGAGGTCCTTCGTCCCCAGATATCGTATCCAGCTAACGTTGACACGTACCCGAATCCATTGGCTACTTTGAGGTGAAACAGAAGTGAGTTTACACACGAATATAGTTATACGAAAGAAAAAAAAAAAATCCCAGGAGACTATCGACGTTCAAATTATTGATCCCTTGACTAGTTACTCCTCGCTTTTCGTTCATTTTTTTTCTATCATCAGTAAGATTCAGGCCAAAAATCAAAAGCCAAAATTCATAAGTGGAGTATTTTCTATCGCTAATTACGCGTTTATATATTTAGGTCGACCTTTTTTTCTATCCACCACACACGAGCTGAACCAACACTGTACGTTTCCTGCCAGAGCTGATATATTTCTTATTATAATAATATATGAACATACGTTTACCACACGGTTTTCTTATCATATGTTAGCACTGAGTCCGCTTCCTATCCTTCGCGTTCTCATGAGAATTTTGCCTTTTTCTTTTTCTTTTTCTCTTTCACTTTTTATCTTATTACTTTCCATTTACGGTATGGATTTGTCATTTTTATTTGTGAATTGCTTATCGTCCAATTAAGTTATATTATAGATCGAATGTCGTTGCCACTGTGTCTTTTCTACAATATTATATACCATAGCTAAGTGGAGAAATGAGCTTGGGAATAGGGTGATCGATGATTGCACATGTAGCTGTATGCCTGTGTTTGTGACGTAAGATGAATAGATAGAAAAAGAAAGAAACGGTATTGGGTTTGTCTCAATATTTTTGACAATCGATATATAGTGCGGGATTTTTTTGGTTTTTTTTTGTTTTTTTTTTTGGTTTCCTATGGGTTATTTTTTCAGACATATGTTTCGCGGTTGGATCCTTCAATGGCAGGTTCCTATAGGAACATAGATGGGTGAAATTGTGTGGGTACTTTACACGAGCATCGATTATATACTGAAGAGAAATTCAACAGTTCAACACAGTGAAAAGGACCGATCGATAATTCACCAGTAGCTGATGAAAAACAAACGAAATTTTATATTTTATCCGGTTATATTTGGTATCGAGACGATAACACTTGTGACGGTATAAATCAATCGATAATTGATTGTTCATCAAAATATATGCAACAAAAAGAATTAGATCCAGTACATCGGAATCATGATCAGTACCATGGCAATTCCCATGACGGAGCTGTTTTTCGAATCTTTCATCGTGTATGTTGTAGTGGTTTTTCGAATTTTGTATTCGCAAGTTCGATCGACACACACGTGAGATATATACGAAATCACTTTGACAAGCCACAACGATATGTATAGTATATTTGCATGTACGAATCGTTGGTAAGAAGTCGATTGTATCGATAGGTAGATTCTTTTATTGGACACAATATATAACGAGTTGCTTTCTCGATGCACGTGCAGTTTGTAGTTTGTTCTTGCGTATGGTTCAACGTATCGTTTCTGAGTTTATCGCAGTTTGAACATATATCGTTCGAATCAGGTATACATTTTCACATAATATGCATCTATATGAATACGTGAAACTACAATCTATTTAGAACACATAGTATTGAAATAGTCGAATGAGACAATTATCGTTTTTATTGCTGTACCTACACTCAGAAAACAAGTTTGGCAAATCTAACAAAAATAAATTTGTTGGTGATTTTTTGTCGATTCAATAGAATTCTGTTCAACAATCGACAAACTGTTTTGAAATTTTTTTGTCAAATCAACAGAATCTTTTGTTGAATCAACTCCACGTGTTATTGGCTGGAAATCTACCAAAATTATTGTCAATTCAGTGAAATTTTGGTTCATTCAACGATACTTTTTTTCTGAGTGTTATAGGCATCGAAGTTGTGTATCAAAAAATAACTAGCATTGCTGAGAAAACAGTGTGAATTAGTGATGCAGTGATGAAAAAATATAGGTAATAGAATGTGATGATGATTGTAATGATGCGGCAGTCGAAAATGATTATTATCCCCCCAGAAAACAAATAAAATAATAAAGAATCGTGAGTATTGGAAAAAAAAAAGTTACGAAATCTGATGGTTAACGCAAAAAGATAGAAAGTAAATAATAAAAACTGATGATTATTGCCAAAAAACAAAGAATGAAGTAAACGTGATCAAGAATAATCATTATCGTTAGGCAAAAAATGATATATATGTATGTACCTCATGAGAATTTTCTATCATCGCAGAAATGACTGAACAAGAATGACTATTGTTGTAACAACGAAAATGATACAAAATACACAATCAAAGCTGAAAGAAGATATAATGATTCTGGCCGTAAATAAAAAATCATTGCACTGACAAAAAAAATAATCCAAAGTGATGACTATCGTGAATGGAATGATTAAAATTGATGATTATTACAGAGAGAAAAGAGAAAATAATATACCTAGAAATGAACATGAATCAGTAACCAAAAATGATGATGATTGTTGCCAAAATAATTAAAGCACGAAATTATCCTCGATTTGTTAGATTATCAGCGAATAAAGAGAAAATTATGATCGTACTGGTATCAGCTGCTGCACCTTGAGTCGTACTGACGAAACATAGAATGTAGGACGTGCGTGTGGGTATAGGCATATGAATGTGTGTACGTAATAATACTAGTACATCGTGGATTATCAGCAGCCCTGAAAGACCGCGAACCAAATCGGTTTTCCGTCTTGGCCTCGCGGCCACGTACGTCGCGACGATAGCTTTGAAACGTTCAATTGAATCGTAAGAAACGGGGAGCCCGTCAAGTTCGTTGCTGGGCTTTTTTTTCCGCGTCTCGTCATACGCGTTTAACATATACGTATACTTTCATGATTGTGTTGTGGTAATTAACTAACTCTACACCTGGGTTGTATATGGGTGGAATTAAAATTAGCTTTTGCAGCCAGTCGGCTACTCCTTCTTGTCGTGTAATCGGATTAAGTCATTCGGTTTTCTATCTTGACTTTTTCCCCCATTTTCGTCATTTTGCGAAAGCTTTATTTTCCTCCCTTTTTTCCCCTTCTCCTTGAATTTCCACGACACGACATTTCCATCCTGTGATATATTTTCATCCTTATCATGCCTAAGGATCAAACTGGAAAAAACAACGAAGTTCCGGTCAAGGACTCGGTCTTGGAACTTCGTACACGAATGGCTCGCATGCTGACCATGGTCGAACTTACCTCACCAAATTATTTGGTACCAATCATTCAACGCCTCTCAAGAATTATACAGTTTTCGAAAATACCTTTTTTTTGACTGTTTGGTTTATTTCTTTCGTTTTTTTTTTGTTTTTTTGTTTTTTTTGATCGAACACTCCTGTTCACACAAACCTTACAGAAACTTCATAGATTTCCCTATCTGTGCCTAACTCCAGGAAATTTTTTCGATTTCGAATCTATATTCAAAAATTTTTTTCATAATCTGTCATTGGTCGTAGTTCAAAATGTGTGAAATTGAACTTGACAGCTGTAACTATGACTGTCAATATTTTCCAAAATTGAAATTTAACGGTTTTCTTTTCTGTTTTGGATTTTCTACAGATGGCGGGCCAAGACCCTAAGTGGCAAAAGGATGCAGCAGATCAAAATTTTGACTACATGTTCAAGCTGTTGATAATCGGTAATTCTTCAGTTGGTAAAACGTCTTTCCTGTTCCGATACGCCGACGATTCGTTCACCTCAGCCTTCGTATCGACTGTGGGCATTGATTTCAAAGTGAAAACTGTCTTCAGGCACGACAAACGGGTCAAGCTTCAGATATGGGTTAGTCGGCACAAAAAATTACCCTAAATATGAAAGAAAAAAAGAAAAATTAAAAAAAAAAAAAAAAAATTGCAAACGTCAGGATAGAAATCGACCAATTGGCCATTTTGATAAATTGGCACGTTCAAGATTGCGCGGGGTTCTGAAGATTCTAAAAACTGGTAATATCGGTATTTTGACAATTCCAAAATCCAAAAAATTCTTTCTCTTAATTAGAAACGAGCCCACCTGTGAAACAAGGTCCAATTTTTATGCACCGGCCTGGCCAATTGATACGATTTTTGTTGAGCGAGACTCTGGGAATATCATTTTTGTCTTTATGTGTGTAAATTTGGGGAAAAAAAAAAAGATTGATAAATGAGATTGACAATGAGATGTGTATTTTCAAATTTTTGGTTATTTTCAGGACACGGCGGGCCAGGAGCGATACAGAACCATAACGACCGCGTATTACAGAGGAGCGATGGGTTTCATACTGATGTACGATATCACAAATGCGGAATCATTCAATTCCGTCCAAGATTGGGTGACGCAAATAAAAACTTACTCTTGGGACAATGCCCAAGTTATTTTGGTCGGTAACAAATGCGATATGGAAGATGAAAGGGTGATCAGTTTCGAAAGAGGCAAACAATTAGCCGATCAATTAGGCGTACAATTTTTCGAGACCTCTGCCAAGGAGAATGTCAATGTTAAAGTAAGTCAAAAAATTCATTTCATCATCAGTCAATCAATCAATCAATCAACCATAACAGCTACTTTATACAAACATTGAAATACGACAAAAGAACCATATTGTGCTACAGCAATAACATTTTTCACCCGAAAAAACGTACAGTACATAAAACTGTGACATTTTGCACGAAAAGTGATATGACGTAGAAAAATTCATCCAAAGTTCATTCCTGATACGAAAAAAACCTTAAAATTTTGTCCAAACGTAACGTTTCGTCCAAAATACTTTAACTTTTTCTATGGCAAACAAAAATGTAAATGTTCTGTGCAAGAACACACAAAGACAATACGAAGACATTTCGTAAAAGACAACATGAAATTTTGCAACAGAAGAAAACATTTGCACAAAAATTCCATACTGTTTTTTACAAAAAAGAACATTTTTTACTAAACAGAAACCAAATTTGCACCAGAAAGAACATTTTGTAGAAAAAAAACTGTAACATTTTCTACAAAAACCATTCTGAAAAACAAAAAATGGATAGAGCCTTTGACCTCTGTGAGAAAAAGCGATTTTTTCAACAACAAAAAAGACCTAACATTTTGTAAAACAAAAAAACGGATTATTTTTTAAATTCAGTCATTTACGTTGGTATTTGATTTCAGGCTGTCTTCGAGCGACTGGTGGATATAATTTGCGATAAGATGAGCGAATCCCTAGACAGCGATCCGACCCTAATGGCAAGTGGAGGAGCCGGGGCTGGGGCAAAGGGCCAGAGACTAACCGATCAGCCTAGTAACCCTACGAATGCAAATTGTAACTGCTAAAGTATATATGAAGCGAATTCCCTAGTACGTTGAGTGCCGATGGTAGTTGGCTAGTCCACCATCTTCGTCGTATCTTTTTTTCGTTTTCTCCTCTTCTTTCGTTTTTATAAATTATAGGTTTTCGACATTTAGGATGATTATTCTGTCCTGTTCTTATTCTGGTGTTCAAATTTCATTTAGTTCTTATGTATATCCCTCATTTCGAGATTCGATATTCCACTTCTAAGGTCGCTAAATTCCGATCTCTCTTGCCCCGTTTTGTTTTCGCGAATTTGGACCAACTTTTTGACCCCGTCCTAATACTCCGGAAGTATTAATTTCAGATGCAAAGACCCAGCTTATCTAATGATTGGCAAAAATCATTCAAAGTCAATTCATTTCTTCGCCAAAGTTCATTTCAAATTGTAATTCTAGTGTCTTATCTCGAAATACTTGCTGCGCGAATTTGAAATTAGACGAAACGTTGGTTTCTGATGAAGATTTTTCGAATTAAAAGATTGCGAGGAAGAAATGCCGTTTTGAATCGCAAGCGGGAAATTGAATTTAGAAAATTGTCATAGAAGATATGGATACGATTTTCCAAAATTCAATATTTAATTTTCACTTATTCGCTGATGACTCGGTTGAAAAAGGTGATTACCAATTTTCCACACTGAATTCATAACGTTTTATATTCCGGGCAATTTTTTACTTGAAGAATTTGAATCGTACCAACGATTAAAACTATATGAAATAAAATTTGGCAAAGAATTGTGAATTAATTTTGTGTTATGGTCGCAATTTTTTCAACATACACTGCAACATTATACCGGTCCTTTTTAACAAGATCGTCATATCTTAGTTCGATAAGTTATAGCTTTTTTTAAAATATATATATAATTTTAGTCAGATAATCATAGAGTTTTCCACTTAGTAGTAGTAATATATTAACATATGCAGCGATCTGCATACGCCTAGATACCGATTACAGTATTCGATGACAATTGTTAACAAACGTTTTTCGCTGCGGGTGTTTTTCACGACAGCTGTCTTTTTCTTGATAAAAAAAAAACAAAAAACAAAAAACAAACAAACAAACAAGAAAAAAACTAACAACACATACTATATGTATATTAGAATTTGAACACCAGTATAGATGCGTAATAATTTTATAACACTATAAGTATATAAAGTTACTGGAATAACAGTACGGTCATTGACGATGGTATGATATAACTGATGAGATTTTTATTTTTTATTTTATTTGTGTTATTTAGCTAACCATTAATCGTCCTGTAACCAATTATTATCTATTACGTGATATAGTTTCAGCTGTAGGTACATACATACCCTTACCAATTTAAATGAAAATCAATTATTAGAGGGGAAAAAAATGTCCACGTGTCAATTAAACCAATTTCAATTGGCTGATTAAAGAAAGAAGACAAATATATGCGTGATAGGTATATAGACACGCGTTGCATGAGATAATATGGTATATATATATATAATATATATTTCACTGCAAAATTGACGTAATAAAACAAGCCTTTTTTCAACAGGGAATTAAGGGCGTAATTAGTTAAATATACATACATGACACAATAACTAGATACTAGACTAAACACAATAACTAGATCCGCAAAACGATGTATGTTTGCACTTGACGTACCTATATACATAGATAACCAGTTGTGCGATTAAAATTTAGAAAGAAAAGAAAAAAAAAAGATAAATTATAAAATGAAACAAAAATAGAAAAGAAAAATGGTAAAACAAAAAAACCGTAACGTTATTCCATTGGCTGTATATTGTTACCCTAACTAGGCGAAATCTACCCTCTGTAAATAAGATATAATATATAATAATAATATTGAAAAAAAAAAAAACTCTGCGTAATGATATGTATAATTTAATGTAATGTATAATGTATAATGTACGCGTTACTATTATCCGTGTGAATTAAAAAGGGTCCATTCCGTGGCGGAATATATGAAAAAAAAAAAGAAAAAAAAATGAATAAAAAAAAAAACCCAAACGCAAACAGCAGCTGCCCCTTAATATATAATTACCGCCGCGTTTCGAATCGATTCGCAATTAACATAATTATTATATATATGCTTTCCGAATAATCGCGATTTTTTTGGAAAATTTCAAAACACCGTGCGAAACAACAAAAAAATAATAAATGAATGAATAAATAAATATATAAATGAATAAATAAATATGAGAAAAGAAGAAAAAATAAATAAATAAAAAATAGGTAATTTTCCTACATTTTACGTGAGACGAATACAGGAGATGAATTTACAGAAATGAAGAATAAAAAATAATCAACAAAAAAAAAAAAAAAAAACGTCGTTAAAATTAGTCCGTGACGTCGTGTATAACGGGTATATACAATACATATATTATGATATACGAAGAAACACAAACACACTCAGCGAAAAAAATAAAATAGGAAAATGACAAGTTGAGAGGATAAAGGAAATAGATGTATACAAAAAAAAAAAGGTATATATATGTATACATATTTATTAGGGAGGCAGGTGGATGGACACTGTATGTATGTATTGTATCGTATGTAACTATTATGCCTAATAATAATCTATTACTGGGACTTACTTCGTAAAAGTTACGTTGATCGTTTATAATAATAAATGTAGTATATATGAATATAAAGTTAATGTTTTCAGTGCTGTCTACACAATATTATAGCAGGCAACACTGTCGAATAAAAGTGTATAATAATTTAAAATCGTTATCGATATCTTGATTTTCAATTGCCGATTGCCACACTAATCACTAACGCGATTTTGCACTTGGAATTTTTTAGAGCTCTTTTCTCAGCAAAGATATATAGGATCAATATTAAATTGATAACAGTGATAAGGAAGAATTGAAAAAAGGGCCTGATACTCTTCGATTTTCAAAAATCGAAAAAAAAAAGTTCGAACGATTATCACTTTTGATAAATAATCTGTAAAATTATTGGTCGATTTTTGGAAATTGGAGAGTGTCATGTCCTTTGTTCTATTCTCCTTTATCTCTGTTGACAATTTTATATTGATCGGATATGTTTTCGCCGCGAAAATAGCTTTTGAACATCATGTTTCATTTTCCCCTTCGACCATTTTTTTTAACCATAACTCTTCCCAACGATACCATAGCAATCGTCTTTACTCAGTCGGTATGTTGCAATGAGAGATAATTCAAGGGTATATAAACATCGTACGTTCTGACTAAGTTTTTTTGGTCTTGCAATTTCAGTGGTGTTATGAGATTTCGATAGCATGAGTAACCATTTGTTCTGGCATTCTGTTTTTCAATCAATAGAAAAACTGTAATCGATATGTATCGACTGGGTGAGTCCGAGCATCGCATCGGCTCAAAGGGAAACGAAACGAGTCTTTTTTCACTTGGAATTTTTCGAGCCTAGTTTCTCAGCAAAAACACATCCGATTGATGTGAAACTGTTATCAACTATGAAGCAGAAATGAACGAAGAGTATGAAGCTCTTAGATTTCCAGAAATCGAAAAAAAATTTTACAGACTATTTACCGATGGTTTTAATCCGTATTGAACTTTCCACTTCTGTATTTCAATGATCGATTTCACCTAAATTTACTTGGCGCATAGCTCGATAGCTGGGCCGTGACAGGCTATATTATCGTCTCAGACAATGTTTTGCAAAATTTCGCGGTATTAGTGTATTTATGTAAATTGGGGTCACCGTGGAATGTAAATACACCGAAAGTAAATGTTTTTGCAAAAAGCTGGTTAGTGCGTTTTTGCTTGTTACGGTTCAACTGCAGAGCTGATTTCCATGAAAGAAAAACTAAACATTGCGCACTTTTTTTTGGGTCAAGTTTCTTCATTATTTATCAAAAACAGTCGATCCAAAATACCATCAGACAAATTCAGACCAGACTCCCCAGTTTAGAACCTTTGATCTTTGATAGTGAATAACAAAGTCTCTCAGATTAGCGAAGTCCGCATCATCGATTACTGTAGTAATCGTCTTCGGCGGGCTCTGGAGGTTCGCTTTCGTCGTAGTCAGACATCTCGATATCTTCAGACGCAGGAGCTGTTCCTTCAGGATTACGACGCTGACGAGAAGCAGTGGCAGCAATCGGAGGCTCATTGGTGATGAGTTTCGTTCTGTCGCACTGAACATCAGTAAAATAAGCTCTGGCGTGATTGTTTAGTGGGGTGACCGGGTCCTTTCCACATAATCGCGTCGCAGGATCACCCTGATCCGGCAAATGACCAATCTCCACATGTGTCACGTACGCAATCTAGATCGTAAAAAACAGGGTCACCAGAGACGACCATAGCGCCTTCTGTTCACACGGAAAGCTTTTATGCAAACGAAGATTAAGGCGATATGGTAGGAGTCGCTTTGAACCTAACCTGGCTAACTCAAGAAATATGCATCTGACTGGAATTCTATTCGGTTTTTCCAAACAGTAAAATACTCAGTCACTTTCTGCCGTGGTAGAACATTAATCTCCTGAGTTTCATTCCGGTAGATTGTTTAGTTTGGAAGAAACTACGAATCGCGTTTTCGAGGTGATAACAATTAAGGGAGTCTACTCGAAATTCTATTATCACCAATTTTCGTCACTTCGAAAACGCAAATCGTAATTTTTCGACGACTACCCAACCAATCCGAACGAACTATCGACGAATGAATTCAGTTTTTTGGTAGAAAGTGGCTAAGTATGTCACTTGGTCAAAAAACAAAAAACATATGTTTTTTTATGTTAGCTAGGTTAAGTTCGGAGTGATCTCTACCATATGACCTCCAGCTCTTGCAGGATGAACCATAAATTAGTAGCTCGCCTGACTCTGGGCTCCGCGGGGTTTGCCATGGGGAGTTTACTGCCGGTGAATAATTTAGATCTAATCAAGCACACCGTCACCACGGGAAGTCCTCATTCGTATTTTCGAGAATTAGCTTCCGGGGAACGGAACTTACCGTGTCATTGTTTTCGGACTCGAAACGCAACAATATTTTGTCTGGCTTTGTTATTCTCGGGGCTTTTTGATACGTTAGAAACACGTTGTCTCCGGCAACGTTTAGCAGCTTTTCATCCATCCCCAGGTTCAAGTTTGTTCGAAACATTAGATCCTCGCTATCCGAGAACACAGTAGCGCAAAACATCCCAGACAGTGTTATCTGCGGTCTATTTTCAGCTGGCTCGAGACTTGTGTCTTTTGCACTCAATGCTATGATTATCTTATAGGCAAACACTGAAATCCGCAGAAAAGCATTCGTCAGAAACGTGGAATAAAGTCGTAAACCAAACATGAAGACAGATTTCGTCACTTTACACTTCATCACAGTAAAATCAATGCAGAAAATAACTATTCGCTTCAGTCGGAAATTTAATTTCCATCGTCTAGGTTCTACAGTGATGTCAGAAATGTGTTGGTTCAGATCGAAAAATGACTGGCGAATTTTTATGCTCTCTGGAATTAAGAAAAAAAAAAACCATTTGACTGAAAGACGTCAGTCTATCTGTCAGTCTGTCTGGCTCTCTATCAGGCTGCCAAACCTGCCGGATGATTTCATCAAAACGGCTTGATGAGAGAATGAGATTTGAAAAATCCACAGAGGTTTACATTCACACGATGGAAATGAAAAATCGCCATATCCTTCAATGGAAAAAGCAACACTGATCTCTAATAATACTGTGATCATACTCTCAAGTATTTCCGTTGGTTTTTCATAGAGGGAAACCCAGTGGCCCAATTATTTAGCAAGAATCGAAAGTCCTCATGAAATTATGTGCAGAAAAAAAAAGGATACGAAACTTAGAAACGTTAGGTTCAGTCGTTATTTGGACACTAGAGACCCATAAACATGAAGCTCCGTTGGAATTACTGAAAGTAATTCGAGTCCGAACGAAGTCATGCTTTTTCAATGATTTCCTAATGGCTGTTCAAAAGCCCATAAGAAGTACAAAAATTATCGAGAATTATCTGAATATTATTGATGATACTAACTGCAATAGGGAGGACAGTCGTTGGTATCCAGAAAAAACTTTGTGGTTGAAGCTGCGGTGAAGTTGTTCGCAACAAGGTCTGCCGAATATCCCATAGGTGAGCAGGTGGAGCCTACCTTGCACTCAGTAATGCATTCACCACGTTTAAAGGCCGAGTAATCGCCACATGCATAACCCATCATGGTACATTTACTACTCAGCTCGTCGATACTAGCGGTAAAATACTTTGCTGCACGTTTATGGTTGCATCCAGGTGCGGTTTCACCCTCCTTTAACATATCCCGAGATATTTCATCGAGACTTGGGTAAAACTTGGTAACGTTGCATCCGATCTGCGTCAGTCCACCATTTGGGAAGAAATTCACGTGTCCGAAAGGGTCGCCGCTTCCTTGACCATGGTCTATATTCAATTACATGGTAAGTGGACGAGAAATGGACCAGTAAGGGAGATCGATGGACCGATGCTAATAAATTTGCAAAATGTCCAACGTAGAGAGACAGGGGTCTTAATGTGGCTGCTCAGAGCACGTAATGATTCACAAGCTATAGTAGTGACCAACCCGTATTGCATGTTTTTGACAAAGAACAGCTAATAATCATTGAATTAGACAGTGTTTGAAGATTTTCTGATCGTAGACTTCCAGTAAAATGTCTATGTTCAAGGAAAGTGCAATTCACTTGCAATAAATCAGGAAAGATCTGAGTAGCTGATGCAGTGGACCATCTCTCCTCTAGACTCAGGAAAGATGGTTCGCTTTCACAGTTTTACGTCAGAAAAATGACAAGAGTACACAAAGGTACCCAAAAGACAAATCAATATAAAACGTAGAAGGCAATGCAGCAGCAAGGACTACAAAATGTGATGGGTGGAGTGTGATCAGGTGCAATATGGACGTTATTAGGAATAGTCAAGTTCTTCGATAACTCGAAATTTCACGCAAACCTAGCTCATAATCGCACTGTCCACACAGACCCATGTCAAATGTCTGGAAAACGTGCCACGTAGAGGAAATGGACCAATTTAAAGAAAGTTCCCAAAAGTTTCCTCTACCTTCACATATACGGTGTTCAGCTCAGCTATACCTTAAGGAAGAGAGATGGTATTTTGCACTACCTCTGCCTTTGTATTTCTGCTTTTTTGAAGCCGTTAAATGACATTTCTGAACTGTATGTTTACCGAAGTAGTCGTAAAGGTCTGTTCTGAATGTGAGATATCTTTGGTAATTTTGTATCAAGAGAAGAGAAGTGATTTTGTCACTTTTTCGAAACGTGGTCCATCTCTCCTCTGATTATAATCCTGATTCGAGAGGAACGGTTTGATATTTCTGAATGAAGGAATTATTGTGGAAATTACTTGATTCAATGTCAGTATTTATGACGTCAACAAAGATGGCGTCCTGGGGATCAAGACGAGTCGAAGGAGGCATGTCATTGAAGTAAAGACCAACTGGGTCAAGAGCTGTAATTCTTCCAATGCCATTTATCTCCTGTCCAACGTACCTGAGGAAAAACAAACCGGGATGATAAATTGTTTATGTGGATGGGGGGTCCGCAGATAGTGAAGGATAAATCGATACCCTCCATTTTGTATCTTCTTCAAAAGAGGCACACGTACAATATACACGACGGGTATATTGATGTGGTCAAAAACGTTGTCTGGATAAAACGAAATGAAAAAGAGTTACGATATTTCTCTAACCCAGCTATATGGGCCCCAACTCCATGTCCAATGAGGTAAAACTTTCCTGGACTCATGCTCGAAAATTCTTTTAATAAGTTTTTCAAGAGGTTCGCGACTTCCAGGGCAACAACACGTGCATTTTGGACTGCAATCGAATACGGAGGTTCAGCACCAGCTGTCCAATCAACGCTGATGATATTCCCAGCATCAATGGTGATCAAAGATTTGACCAAGTGTTTTATCCACCCAGTCATACCGTTGCTGGTAAAATCGTGAATTATTAAATGCGTCTTGGCCTTTTTCTCGTCAAAATTTGTAGCCCGAATTTGTTTCCTAATTGGAGACAACGGCTCGGGGCTAATTGCTTGTCTTGAGTCTTTTCCTGAGCTGAACAATATGAACGTTGTTTTGATGATATGGCGTGGCAGGGGTCGTTCTTTGATCGGTCTTAATAACTGGTGGTACCAATCTTTGGTGTTATTTATGCAGCCCAAATCATCGTAACATTGACTCCATAGATCTGCAGGAAAAACGGAATACAAACGATGGGGATGGAGTCTGAGTGGACTTGATTAAAATACTGCTGAATACCTGGTGGGTATAACAGTTTTCATGAGATGGAAATACGCGTCTTACATAATGTGTCCGTTGGCGAGGAGCTGCTTTGGCTTTGGATTTTGCGTGTGATCAAAACGAGCGATATCATCATCAAAGGAAATACATTCATGACAAAAAAATATACGATAGGTGAAAAGTGAGGAGGGCGAGAAATTTGTCAAGATGAGTGGAACTTGAAGGGGCTGAAGATGTATAAGGAGCAAAAGGGAGGAAGGAAACTCAATCTTCTTCATCGCAGAACCATCAAATCTCATTTCGCGTCACTCTATCCGTCCAAAATGGCAGGTGACAGCTGCCTGAAGAGCAGAAGATATTGATTTTTGGTTAATTGCACTCTATTGTTTACCGATAATCGTCAATCAAAATTACTATCGTTGTGTAGTACCTAGATGGGTATGCGAAGCGTAGTACCCACTACGTCAAATCACGAATCACGTTAGATGCGATTTTCAAGCAGATGTACTGATATGACCTCGTAGTTCTTTTTTAATCAACGAACATTTCGTGTAATTAATTTATGTTAATTTATTTACAGAACTCGCGGAGGATAGATTTACTCACTTTTTTGGCTCTTCTTTTGTGTATAAAAAAAAAAAACAGCGTTATTTGATCATGTCACGTAATTACGTTTCAGAAATCAAGTTTCTTGTTTTGATGTACAGAGAAATTTATTTATTTGTTTCAACGAATTAATAAATTGTATACGTATCGTGATTTAGAATTATTCTGGGCGAATTTTTTACTACTTAGGTTGACTCTTGTCGAAATGGAGATTGAAATTTCCTCATTTCTTCCAAGATTTTTACCGAAAATGATTTTTTGATATCAATTTCGTTATTATTCAATTCTGAAAGCTATTTGTCACGAATTTCGAACCACTCTGTATACCGACGATCAGAAATATACATATAGACACTTCAACGCTAATATGAGAATAAACGATTTGTTTCAGCAATGGATAATTGGTCAAAGCTCGATAAACAATCTTACGGTACATCAAACAGCGAACTTTTTGTTAAATGAACAACGAGAGTTTCTAATTAGATTTTATGTAGTACATTATTTGTCCGATGAAAGCGGACTGATATAGAATCAAATTTGATTTGAGTACATATACATATATACGCTTTCGCCTCCGGCAAAGAATATAATAGTATATATATATATTCATTCGCATTATACTCACATTACTGTAATATTAATATCTTTAGTATACCCTGCAGCCGGTGAAATTATTTAATAAGAATCCTTCGGGGAAATTTGGACTTTTGCTAATTTTTTTACTGTAAATGTTGTAGTTTTTCATGGAAATTGTTTTTTTTTTCTTTCTTTCTTTCTTTCTGTAAATGTGCATATGTAATCATAAAATTGAGAAAGAGCTTCAGAAAACCGGTCATTTCCTGCACATTTTTACAATTTTTAATGCTCCGTAGTTGCACTGGATGTAGAATTTCATAAAATTCTTCTTTTTTTTTTCGTGTTCCACTAATGGATCTTCACCACGACCTACTGAAAAAATTCAACTTATGAATTTCGCAGAAAGAAAGAATTTTTCAATGAAAAAACAACAAATTTTTGTGAAAAACTACTGAAAGTCTGAATTTTTGCAAAATTTGTAGAACTTTCGTATCAAATAGTATATATAAGTAGATATTTTCACAAGTTATATTATCATCCTGCAGAAACAGCTCTGCACAATTGATTCATATTCGGTATGAAAAAAAAATTGTGATTTATGATAAAAAAAATTCAAGTTTTTCATAAAAAATCGTTTGTTTTTTTTTTTGGTTTTTTTTTTTATTTTTGTAGATGTAACTGGAAAAATTTCATCCATTCTCACGGTAAGTCGTACATATACCTGAATGACAAGTTTCAATTTCTCTGAAAGTTCAATGAAATTATTTCTACCAGTAAAATTTAACGATATCGTAAAATGAGGAGAAGAGACGAAAACGGAAAAAAGGGAGGAAAAAAAGTAGAAGAAGAAGAAAAAAAGAAACAGACTCGCGGTGAAAATTGAAATAATTTGGACGTTTGCGGTACCTTCATAACTGTATTATATATACATATATATATCGAGTGAAATGTGATTTCGCTGCGTCAACTACACGGGAGTTATCGACTTCTGAAGTTGAAAAGCTTTGAAGGGCTGGGTATAGGCGCGCCAAAGATAGATCTTTCTTCCCCCTAAGCAATCCCTTCTCTTCTCCTGACAAACTCACGGAATTATACTTTATTCAATACAATTGGATTCGTATTGATCAGCTCCTCGGCATCGGCACTATGCTATACATAGGTATATCTATATATTGTCAGTAAAAAAAAAAAGTTTGGTAACTTGACGCAGACAAATATTATGAAAGGAAAAAAGGATACTGCAACACGCACTCGAATCGTATAATGATTTATGAACGTGTTGTAGGTATAGGTATTACATTATTCGTATATTTTCACATCAGATAAAATAAAAGGAAAATTCAAATGATAATATGACGCGTGTCTGGATCTTCTCGTTATTATACAGGGTGATTCAGAATTCGTGATTAATATTCTACAGAGTGAATCCTTGTCAAAATTGTAGTAGTTTTCTGAAAACTGACATTTTTCATTGTAAACCAAATCTTTTTTCCTTTTTTTTTTACCCTCGGTAGTCACACCTATGTATAGAATCACGCGGTAGTCACATTGGGTCAAATTGAACTGACTGATTTTCAATTGACTGCCGTACAAAAAGTATCCGTCCAATTTTTGTCAAAAAATTATGAAACATACTTCGAACATTGTAGAATATGTGGCAAAAATCAATTTGACCAAAATTAAACGTCAAGGTGGCTAAAAAAATTCATGAACATGTGAATGTGCAAAAATTGTACTTTTTCATCGAAATATTCATACCTTTTTTATTTTCTGATTATTTCTAACAAAATTTTAGGGTAATACTCTCCAGATATGGTACTTTGATCAAAATAATAACTCAATAGTGTAGGTTTCAGAAAAAGTATTTATTTTGATATCTGAAAAAGGTCTATTTTGGAGTAGAAACAAAATGCATTATGCATTGTACATCGTAGGCGTAACCCCATCTGAAGCCATTCCCATAAAGGGTTCATTTATTTTTCAATGGAATTTAGAAAACATGGTGATGATGTTATGAATTTAATGAAATGAGAAGCGTATTGTTATGTAAACAAGAGGGGTATTGAAACGATTTTCACGTCAGTTGATGAACATTTGACGAAAAAAATTGAAAAAAAGGAAATTTCAATCTAGAAAGTCGTTTTTTAAAAAATGGCTAAGGAACTTCCGACTTCAATTATACCGACAAGGATTCACCCTGTAAGATATATTCGTTACGAATCCTGAATCACCTGAGACGACGATATTTGCTGTGATGATATCCAACCTCAAATCTTGACGAAATGAAGCCTTAATGCATGCACATAGATATAATTAATAGATTAAGAAAGTGTAGTCGATGAAAATGCGATAAGACTTGTGTTTTGGCTTATAATGTATGCAGACGCACGCCTCCACGGTGATTTTCCGCTTTAAATTATGTACCAACGCGTGGTGGTCGGTTTATATATTACGTACATACAACACCTTCAAAAGCACATACCTCCAGTTGTTCACAATAATTTGAAAAATATTTGAAAAAAAAGAAAAGAACAAAAAAACACCAAAAAACGGTCAAGTATCTAAAATATAATTATCGTAAAAAATGTATGCATCATTTTTTATAAAGTATATAAACATATATATACCTATGTATACATTGACGAAGGTTGTGAATTTGCCAACCGAAAAAAACTGTAAGAACGAAAAAGAAAAATTGAGAAAAAAAAAGAAAATGTTGACATCTATTTATAAAAATGATAAAAAAGCGTGACTCGCTCGTGGCTCGATGGCCTCTGGTTATATACCAACACGCGACAGTAATATTTCGTAATTTCTTCACTATATATATATTTTTTTTTTTACACACACACACACACATATATATATATATTTATACATACCGTGTACGTGTGACTGATTTTTGTGTAAAATTTTCTATTGCCATGGTCAACTAGAAAAGTGTTGAAAAAAATAAAACACTGAATTTGTTTTATGGATGTAGTGAATTAATAAATACAGTTTCTTTCATCTGGTGATTATTTGCAATTCTTCTGTTGAAAACCATCTCACGAACAGTCTTAGGCGTTGAATATTAATAAATAGATACAAATTAGAATCGACTAATAAACAAACAAACAAACAAACAAATAAAATAGCTCCGTGGCATCGATATCAACCGAGTAATAAATTCGCTGAGAAAATCGCATGCCAAAATATTTAATTGCCAGTGCAAATAGGTATACCTACATCCCGGCGAATTGTGCGCTAATTGCAAAATTCTCTTGGCACGAAATAATCAAATTACACTGCAAGAAGTACTCGCGTACGTATATCGGTATGTAGATTATCAGAAATGTCTGAGACTCGTTAGAAAGGCCAAAAGGGAATTTAATCTGTTTTCCTCTCGTACTTTTGCCAAAAACAAGAAAATATACGTCTATACCTATCCAGAATCATAGGAATTGAATTATTATTGGCCATAGATATCAACGAAAAAAAAAAAGTAGAAGGTCGTGCGTACTGGTAGATAGTACGACCTTTGCCATTTTTTTTTTTTTTTCTTCTTTTTATCTTGAAAAGTTCTACATTTCAACTCATCTATATAATATCAGGGAAACTTTTTGTCCGGACTAAAGCAAGTAAAAAAACACTTGACGCCATTTTGGTGTTCCAATAACTTTCTTAACGGCATCCAAGGGGAGAGAATTTCTTTTCTTTCTTCATTCTTGACTATTCTTCGGTCAAATTACACACTTTTCAGATTTGAGGAATCGTTACCTTTGATTTACGATTACTAAAATTAATGTCGTCTTTAAGAAACGAAAAATATTAGTGGACACGACGTTTGCGGTTAAAAAGTGCGAAAGAAAGAGACAGAATGAAAAAGCTTCAAGGTCCTAATCCGTTTAGGACTTCTGAACACGACTTCTTGCTGTTATCTTTCAAACTTCTCGATTTCGGTGAAACTGTACGTTTTTTTTTTTTTTTTTTTGTTGTTGTTTTGTGTTTGACAGCGAATACGAAAAAAAAAAGAATGAAAGAACCAAAGAAAGATCAGAAAGACGGAAAGAAAAAAAAAAAAAAAAAGAAAGAACCAAAGAAAGATCAGAAAGACGGAAAGAAAAAAAAAAAGAATCACACGTCTGAATCGACTTTTTGGTCCTCACATTTTTTTTTTTTTTTGCACACATGACATTTCGCACGGTTTACACACATATATACGTATGATACATTTGGCGAAGGTAGGTATAATATTATTATATATAGAGAAACTGCGGAACACGACCGTGTAGATACGAAAATCGTGTGATGACGGAAGAAGAGAAGTTGGAAATACAATGCAGGGTATTAATATGAACTGCTTTAGCCACAATTCGGGAAAATAAATACCCGAGTAAATACATACTCGAATAATACAGTTCTGGGTGTATATAATGGATGAACACGACCCACCTCTATGTACTTGTAACGTAAAACTGTCTGGGTTCAAGACGAGCAAACATTCAGTTTGTTTGAAAGATACGTTAACTCTTTACCTACTTACAATTAGACCACCAAGTGAAATGTTTAGGTATCCCGTTTGTTTAAAACGTTCAACAACGTTGGTACGGTTATGCCTTACTACGTTATACGTTTCGTTTTCTTATAGTCATCTCCGTTTCATTTACTTTCTGCAGTCGCTTTGGTTTAGTTTATTTTACCATTCCTCCCCCTTTTCCTCTACCAGTTAACTGGCAGCTAGTTAACTAACTGGGTTCTACTGTATCAACAAATGTCACAAAGTTTTCCCAGGGCTGGATTTCAAATTCCGACTTTCCAAAACTGCGAAACCTGCAGTAGTTCCTATGTTCATACTGCAAACTGGCTTGGCATCGGCACAGTGTTGGTGTCATAGCTGCCAATACTGACAACTACCAAGGGCCGAGCTTTGCCCAAGTCAAAATCAATATTGGGACAATTTTGGGTCGTCAACACCGGTTCAACTTATGGTACCGTGAATCAGCACGAAATAATCCCTAGCCAGTATAAAACACCATATTGACCCAGTGTATTCCCAGTACAGAACTGACTTCTGGCTGAGCCCCATACAGTACGTTCACTTGACAGATCATAGTCATCAGCATCGGCCCAACGTTGGGCAAATAATTTCTCTGTACTGGGCCAGTATTTCCGAACTAAATTTGACAGCTTTGCCTCGAACTTCCCATAAATTTGCAGATTTTTGGACTTTCTAAGTTTATAACTTTCAGATCTTTGAGCCGTCTGCATTTTGACCTTTCAGAATTTCCAATTCCTGAACTCTGACGTTTCTATAAACCCAGAATCGCGTCTCAAATATTAAATTCGGAATTTCGACCCTTCGAAACTTTTAAATTTCGGAACTTCAATCCCACCCTGGTTTTCTCCACGATCAAATTTTCTCTCTCTCTTTCTCTCTCTCTCTCTCTCTCTCTCTCTCTCTGTATGAACATACCTGCAGACTAACCTACACACGTTTCAACGTTAAATAGTTATTTACGTGAATGTAGCTACCTATGCGGGCAGGTATAAGAGGATTCTAGACATCAAATATGTATCTACAGTCGGACCTGGTTCTGCGCGCGCATCTTTCTATTACTCTCTCTCACTCTCACGTGTTACTCCCCTATTTACAGAGAGAGAGAGAGAGAGAGGGACAAACGCGCGCAACAAGCGTATGTACGCATAAATTTGCAATGTACTACGTACATACATACATACGACTTCACGTAGTAGGTACATAAATATATACATAGATGCGTGTATGTACATACACACATACATACATACATGTATATATATTATATACATAGTTATATACACCTATAAAGGCGTATGTGTGTGTATATATATATATATATATAGATAGATGGACAAGGGCGCGTGCGACGTTTCAGGATGTATATATATATATATATATATATATGTATATCTGGGATGAAAACTGTACGCGTTGGAAAAGCCAGACGGCAGTTATTCCGCGCCCGCCAGTGCCGCGCGAGCCCTCGTTGCGCGGGGACGTACTTTAACCTCCGATTATAATATACATCTCTGTTGTCGCGCTTATACTTACTACCTGCATATACCTGCTGTACAATCTCCGTGCGTGTGTTTCTATTTCACGCGATCTATTGCCTTATACTACACAGTTGCAAAAAAAAAAAAAAAAAGAAAAAAAAATCCACTGTGAGTTCGACACACCGTTAATTTTTTCAATATTAAACCCTCCCAAAAATCATCCTTCACATTCATCAATTCATTCATTCATTGATCAGATATTGCTCCGAAACGTTCGCCTCCATCCGATGTTTTTTTTTTTTTTTTTTTTTTATTCATTATCACATGTCTATAGATGATATGTATTATTTGTAGCAAATTGTGGATTTGTTTCATTCCATTTCATTAAACTCACGAGTATATCGCGTCCCTAATGTCATAAGGTCTTAAACGCCATAGATAAAAAAACAAAAAAAAAACAAAAAAAAACGCATTTTGCGGATACGCCCACAAGATTTTATATTGCATGAAAAAGATTTTGACATATGAAAAACCGACACGTTTTTTTTTTTTTTTTTCTTCTGTTTGGCTTGTGCTTACGACTTTATGGCATAAGGGGCGTGATATATATGAAAGCAATTTTCATATGTATGTATGTGAATGGAAAAGAACGTAGTATAAAAATAATGAGAAATATTGTTTACTCCGGGTTAGTTTTTCGTATATTATATTATGCAGAACGTATACGATAATATGCGTGTGTATAAGATTTATAGAATTTTATGAAAGTGGAGCACATAGGGAAGCCTGACAAGTTCTCGAGTAACGGCTCAGGATTTACATATTATATTTAACTAGTCGTCCACTACTCTTAGACATACATACAAACTTACTTACTTACTTACTTACATATACTGGATTATGTGTAAGTACGTATATTTATGCAAGAACATAACACTTAAGTTTTAGATATGACCAGACGTAACCCTGCGGTGAAAATAATCTTACCGATTTTTTTTTTTTCTTTTTATTTCGTTCCATTTCTCTCTTTCTCTCTGACTAACAAATTTTGAACAAATTACAAAAATTTCGTAAGAAATTATCGTTCGTTTTGAGACAAGTAACAATTTTCGTTCCATAAGAACTTAAGTTTTCTTGAAAAAATGTGTATATACAATTTTTAAACGGAGTAGAAAATTATCCTAGATTAAACTCGTTGAATTTAGTATAATCACGATAGGTTGTGTTTTAGCCATGGGGTGAAAAGGATTTTTATAATTTTTTTAAAGGAAAAATTCATAAACGATTCATAGAAGAGGATAGATAGAATGAGGTTTTGAATAAATAGTTCAATGGCGCTACTTAGCGGCCTGGGTCTCTAAGTTTTCCTATCCCCTCTAATATAGAGTAGCCGACTATATATAGCGGGTGTATAAATAAATCCTAACTGAATATTTAATGCTGCCAACTCTTAGCTGACCAACCCCCTCTCTTCAATTTTCATCTTCCATCTCACGCGTACAGTTTCTCAAGTATTTTTATTTCTTGTCGTACATAACACAACACAAAACCGCAGAATATATGTCGTTGAAGAGATGAAGAGAAGAAAAGAGAAGAAAATATCGTCCTCCGACTGTACTGATTTTTTTATAAAAACATACATACATAAATTTTTTTTTTCCTGTTTTTTTTATACATTTTTTTCATTGTGTATTCTACCCCCGCACCGAAATCTCCCACAATTTGTACCGCACACCCGGCCAGCAAGTTGTAGCCAAAAAGTAGTAGCTTTGCTAAATTTTACGATCATTTTTGAATTTGAATTTGAATTTGAATTTTATTGAATTTTTTCAACTACACACGATCTCTTTCCATTTCGATTGACATTTCTGCAGTGTATCTTTTCTTTCTTGTATTAAGGGGGTAGATACATGTAAATTTTGTCCAAAGTCGATTTTCTGGTTCTTTTTTCATCACAAATAGATAGTTCAACATGTTGAAAATATTGTTTAAAAATTGTATAGCGAAATGCTAATCACTGTAGATGCTATGGCATTAGAACTGGAGCGACCAAGCGCCGGGAAACGAGCCCTACTCGTACCTTTTACACCTTTGGGCGACAGCAAATAGTTGTTTTTTGAGTAATTACGTAGGGTATATTTGGATGTAATTTTATAAGTTCACTTCATGGTCTCGGAATGGCAGAACAGCCTAACAGTCAGCTACCGGAGACTTTAATTTACCTTTACCTGGTACTTTGAACGCGATTTGCTTGAAACTACGTTTTCAAAATTTCTGGCAATGATGGAAAAGCAAAAAACTATTCAACCGATTGATTTGAACCAATCAAGCTATTTAGACACAAAATTGCAAACCCTCGTCGATAAATCTTCATGTTCAATGAAAAAATGTGAATTGAACAATCAGTTTTTGGATCAAAAAGATGAAAATTTAATTCTTTTTCTCTGAGCCCTACCATTGTTGAAATATTCAACTTTGTTAACTTTTTTTTTGCTTTATTAACTGTGTATTTTCATATAGGATGTAATTGTTCTTGGAATTTTTTTTCGGACTAGAAACAAGAGAACATCGCGGAGGAAATTAGTTCAGCAACAATTTGCCACAGGCTTCTGCCAAATCAATTATTTTCAACAAAAAAATTTTTTTTTTAACATCTTCAAATATTTAACGAACTACCCTATATAAATTTCAGGACCATCCGACAAGTATTTGCATTGAAAATCGTGAACAATCGTGAAATTGAGCCTCATTCTCTACCATTTACATGTATCTCACCCCCCCATCAGAGCCAATTATTGCTTCTCTTCGATTACTATACTAATTGGCGAGATGTTATACAAGCTTTTGACTTTCCCCCAATATTTCTCGAAGCGATCGCGAACGCGATATTTTATCGTTGAAGGTGATGAGACGCGAGCTAGAAGTGAAGAGATTTCTTGCTTTATATGTACGACAACTAAAATTAGATTCTAGTTTGGTAGAGCCACGCAGGAGAGCTTCGACGTTATTTTAATGGTTCTATTAATGCCCGAAGGAAAACGTCATGTATTGTTTTTTTTTGTTTTTTTTCTTCTGATTCACAGGTGATGGAAACACGCTAGCCTCATGATAGTACTGGGACTTAGATAAGCTACATATTGTAGCAAGGGGTGATTTTCTACCGATTATTGTGAAGAATATATAAGGGGATTATACCTTTGGAGCAAACCTGACAATCGAACCCATACAGGGATTTTGGAGAAAGATGTTTTTCACGGGTGGAACAAATAATAATAATAAGATAAAGTATAATATATACGATAAAGGTGCGGCTGGCGGTGGATGCAACGATCATGAATTTGAGGAGGAAAGAAATGGTTGCTCTAGCGAAATTAATAATAAATTGGTCTTGGATCGGGCATGTACGTCATCTATCCGGCAGAAGAGCTCCTTAGAATCTATGAAGGCCCAGAATCCCGGAGATTCAAACTGACTGGAGGAGACAGTCGTCATCCGCATTGCCAAGTCTCTAACTGGAGTCAGATTGACTATTCGAACAATAAAGATATTACTTCAGAGAAAATTGAAGATAAAAATAAAAATAAAAAAGGGAGTATATCCAGTAGACTGCAGTCGTTCAGCGTTAGGAAGAAAAATATCCCCAATAACAAAGTTAACGGTAATACCGGCATTACAAGAGAACGTAACACAAAAGAGATTATGCAAAATAATCGCAACTCGAACGAGGAGGGAGCAGCCGCCAATCCCCTTAAGGACTTGACACACGCATCCCTCAGCGAACCTCTCAAACAACACAATGCCAACACCCTCAAGCTCGTGCAAACCGGTCAGTATCATCACCGAATACTCAAACTTACTTTTTCATATCCCTCAACAAAAAGAACCCTCAAACCTCGTATTAACCATACCTGAAATTTTTGTTCAAATAACGATATCTTTTGTATCGATGAAAGAATCCTCTCGCAACTTGAGGGTGTGATAGAGGGTAGTCTAACAAAGAAATCAAGCCATCACAGACCTCTGTGTCTCAAACCGTTAATGAGTTACACTAGTTCTACCGAACTTGTGCACTGTTCACTCTGACCATGATCACAGTCACAGGGTGCGACATAATTGGATGATATTTTCAGAGCATGTTCACCAAATGTGTCACTGTGCTACTGTGCAGCGGTTTTTTGATACCTTTATTGTTTCCGAAATGCCGGAGTATTGCCGGATCTACCCGTATGACACAGAATTCTGCAGCCGGAATATATCGCGAAAACTGTATACAAGTTCGATAAAACAACCATAACTTGGTGATGGTTTGAGATGCAGATGTCTATCAGAGCTTATTCTCTACGTCGAAATATTCTCTTTCAGTACCCTCAACTGTGGAACAGTATCTCTATCAATACATGAACAGGAGTTATAGCTCTTCGAAAATATCTTCCAAGACAATCGGTATCCTCTTTATTGATCAAACGAATGTCAAAGAGCGAAAACAAAAAAAACAACAACAAAAAAATAAAAATATCACCCCGCTTTTGTTGAATTCGCGGGGCCAAATGCCGGGAATTGCGTAAAGTTTTGTCAGTGGATATCGCGTGTCGGTAATTGACGAAGAACCAACCACGAGCAGAGCTACTATTGTTCATTGAGCTGCAACAGATCAATTTACCCAATGACAGATCGTGTCGACGTAGATACAATAGCAATATCTGTGTTTACTGGCAATTTCTATATCACTGATCGCGTTTAATGGCGTACTTTATGCAATGAATGTATCACATCACGTATTATACCGTCAGGCAGGGGCCGGTTTCCTGCCGCCGTTGCAGGGGCATTAAATTCTCTTGACTGGTTGCGTTAATGAGGCTGATTATAACGCCGATTTTCTCTCTCATAATATACCATTCGCAATTTTGCATCCGAGAGAGTTAACTCGGTTATTCATTATTACTGGGTAAAGTCAAAGTGGGGTAAATTTTTGATAATTTCCGGAAAGCTCATCTCCGGTTACATACCTCTCTTCATTGTATACTATCCCATTAATAATTAAACGAATCCAATCCCAGTGAAATTGGTCCGAGTTACAGATACCTGGTATTCCATTATTGTTATCATCATCATCATCATCATCATCATCATTGTTGTTGTCGTAGTCGTTTTATTCTCCTGTGTATCTAACAAGGCGCCGGTATATAACCGCAGGGCTATAGCGAAAATTCGCGTGGTGGTGGATTGTAAAGGGGATGTGTATATAAATTTGGATCTGTAGCGATAATTCAGGGGTAGAAGTTGCCAGGTGGTCGTCTTTCGGCTTGGTCTTTGTTGTACTTTTATTTTCTTTAAATGATTATTATTATGATTTTTTTTTTTTTGAAAAATCGTTCAATTATCGGTACTATTCTCGTTATATTTTAATGTGGAAGGAGTCTGGTTGCTATGGTAACTACGAGGTGAACAGGCAAGGTATTGATCTACCCCACCTGAATTCAGGTCAACCCCTGACTAAACACCTTTTCTATATTATACAATCTTTGACAAGGTTACATTCATTATGCATATTACCGGCTTAGATTAGAGAATCAACCTTCCCTTACCTTCTCTTCCCTTTCCCTAACCTTCCATCCCATTTTCCTACCTTATAGTACGTCGGGCGTCATTATCATATCCTAAACCTGCTTTCCTAACCTGCAGGTAGCCTAACCTCTACCTAATCCTGGTGCAAACTTATAATAATAAGACGCACTTCGGCCCTTTCTTAATTGAGAAAGTAACCCACATAAATTTCAATTAATCATCATCCAGCCCATTCTGCAGATTTCAGCCAAAAGATCAAAAGTAAAAGCTAAAGCAAATGAAGATAAAAATGTTTTTCGTGATCAGGTTTTCCGATGGGAATTTTTTTTTTTTTTTTTTTTTCTTACCTTGATTCTCATACTCCAATTAGCTGACACGTACCTTCACCTGCGTATATACGGAAATGAATTATGGATTTGTATTTGAAATAAATGGCCAGCCCCCCTCGAAGGCTCTAGGGGATCATTAATCGGTTCAATCTTGATATTAATAACATGTCGAGCTCCCGGATACAGAATTGCGAATTTTGTGTTGGAAATTTTTGTCCCAATGGATTTTTGGATAATTATGAAAACTGGTTACGAGGTATAACAGTCGGTTGGTTTTGTCACCTGGGAAAAATTGAGCGAAACTCATATTCTGCAGTAAAATATACCTTTTGGCCGATGAAATTTGTCCAAGAATTATTTTCGTTCAGCTATGCGTGTGAATAAAATCTCGAATAACAGGGTTGCCTCTCAACTGAAAAAACTAGCAGACCGAAAAGTGTCAGAGAGTTCGGTTTGACGTATAGAGAAGTCAGGAAAATTTCAGGGAATTTTGTACCTGCTCAAGGAATTCCTATTCTTGAACGGTAGAAAAATTGCTATTTGTTCGAATTTCTTTTCGCGTTAAGCTATCTTAATATCTCTGTGCAATGAAAAAAAAAAAAGAAAAAAAATTCCGGAACGTATATGTAACTCCATCAATTTTTCGTAGCAAATTTTCGTCCTCGCTCTTCCTTGTCGCGAATTACGTTACGTGAGTTTTGTTCCATGAGTAGCTAACCGAAATGCATCTAAATCGAACATTTTTACTGTATCTTGCGAAGCGGAAAGTCAGGGGAAAACAATAATTTCGCCATTTCGGTCAGGGAAACAGGAAAAAGTCTGGGAATTTTGAAGTCAAAATTGAGTGGCTACCCTGAACTACTACCCCCTCTGTATTTGATATCCGAATTTTACCATATTTGGCTGTAATAGTTGCTGCGCTAAAAAATATCTTGAATTATAACCAACTGACAAAATTTAATCGAAATCGTATGACCGATTCGCGAGTTATCGGCATTTTTGCAAACTTCTCCTTGCTGAGAATCCCAAGCCGCAAAAAATCAGGGAATAATCAGACAATTTTGAAGTCGAAATTAAAATTCGAAAGTCCCTCGATCAATTCTTCTCAAATTTACAAATTGTCGAGATCGGTATATAGACTAATTCAAAATTTATTCTGGCTGGATCTAAAGCCTCAACTTTAATCATAAGAGCCGGAGGGGGGGTTGCTGTTCAGTGCTGCAGACTGGGTCTTGATTGCCTTTGCAAATTAGCTGATCAAGGCATTCTAGAGGCCGCGACTGCAGAGGGAAGGAGGTCGGGAGTAATTAGCAATTACAAAGCAAATTTGCATAATTCTGGTGTTTGATCCACACGCGTCTCGTCTCTAATATGCCGTATATGCGTCTGATGGAATACGATGATCCGATGCAACGACGATTTCACCATTAATGACAATAACTTCTTATAATTTTCTGATCACCAGTCTCGGAGTTTGCTCAAGAATTGGGAGGCGCAATGGAAAGTCATGCGGCTAACGTAAGACGTTTAGTCGATGATTTTCGCGGTCGTTCAGGTGAACCCCGAGGCGATGCTGGCGGTTTACGTCGTGCCTGGGAAAGCCTGTTGCGGCAGGTCGAGGCTGATGCTGCGGCAAATCTCGATCTTGCCGGTGTCTTGCAACAGCAGCTTTCGAGACCCACTCAAGAGTCGAGCTTTCATCGTAAGGTGCAATCCAGAAAGGTACGTTTGCCACGCATATACGATAAAAATGAATAAAACCCCCCCAAAAAAAAGCAGAAAAAAAACAAAAATCAATAAATCGATCTCTATAGGAACGATTGGGGATGTTAAAGAATAACTTTCGGATCCTTACAATTTTTTGTAAGCAAAAAGTTTTCTGTACATACGACAAAGAAAAAAAAAAAAAAAAAAAAAAGACCCACTGTATAACCAAAAAAATTTAGAATTGCAGCCCATTGCACATACGTATATCGTGTGACTGATGGGAAAAGGGCGTAAGCGACGAAAAACAAAATGCGATTTAAATGACAGAAGGGCGTGTGATTTTTAGGTTTTTACGTCATTCCATAGGAAAAGGGTTGAAACGAAAAAAAAGCCGGTGTTTTTATATCGAGACGGAAATTTCATGTTTCACTGGAATTTTTTGTGTTTTACAAAATGATAAACTTTTTCCGAGATATAAAAACGCATTTCCGACGAGAAAAATTAACTTTTCGGTAAAACATGAATTTTTTACGGATACGACCTTCCGGCATTGGTGGGAGCGATTTTTTTCCATTCTATATAGCCTTTCTAGATGAATAGCACAAAAACACACAAAAAAAAAAAAAAATTCACGCTCTTCAGCCTTCAAAGATCGCAAAAAGGCGTAAATGAGATAATTCATTAGTCACGCGATATGTAGTACATGTATATCACAATCATCAAATTAAGACCGTGTATCAGACTCTATCTCATTAGGTTTGAAAAAATAATGACCTTTGTAAAATTGGATATGGACCTTGTGGAAGAAATAGACGAAGGAATAAACAGAATTGGCAAAAAATCAAATTTTCACACACGTATATAATCTCTACGATCAAAGATGCGACGTGAAGTAGAATTGTATTTTAAGATACAGGGAAGTCGTATCTTTTTTTTTTTTTTTTTCTTCATAGTCTAAAGTTTTTCCGCGAACAATAATTTTGCATGAAATTCATTTTTATTTTATTTTTTTTTGTTCTGTTTTCTTCTCTTTGTTTCTCATTCGTACCTATATTGATTAGCAATTAGAGTTGATAGCATCGTTATACATACAAGACTCTGCAGTTAGGTACGAGTTCATAGAGAACTTAGGAAACGCGGTTGGTAATTTGTCCGGAAACGTTTGTAGGTTTCGTATATATATATATTAGTACTAATGAATGACACTCCATTAACAATAGCTGATTAATGTTTGAGGATAGAGTCCCTTGGGAACAAATGTAACATTGAAAAATTTAGATACATAATATCACCGGAAGTACCACTCCTAAGCTATTTATCGAGACTCTAAGAGAATAGACAAAAATTCGGTAGAAATTAATACAGAGTCAAGATTCAAAGTCAATATAATCCCCATTTTCGAATGACGATTTGTTACCACTGATTGCTGGATATTCTTTTCTTGTTTTCAAAATTTGCGAATTGTTTCTCATTCGGAATGCTTTTTGGTGCTAAAACTTTTCGCAACGACAGGTCGATGATCGCGATATTTAGTTACAATGATGAATAATTATTCAAAGCAGCAGATTTCCATACATGTATAGAGATTTTGAATTTATAAAAAGGTATATTTCCTCGACGATCAGGCACGTATTATTTGAGTACCATATAGTTGATATCCACTTTCTCGCAAAGTCTTTGATGAGCTTTTAACACCTCCGGTGATATTCTGGTGAGCTTTGTAAAACTGAACGGTCTTGAGGGGATAATTCAGCGGAACAGAGAAAAAAAAAAATATCAGATAAAATTAAAGCAGACCTCTGTTAGTCGTTCATACTTGCTAATTTTTTACCGGTTCAGTTTAATTCCAATTCCGAGAGACCGAGATTAGCGGAATTAAAGGCTTAACAGGATTTTGAATCGACGGGAATTTCGTTATTGGAAAATACCGAGTATTACTAATCAGTTCAAATCATTTTGTTTTTCTCCTTTTTCTTTTTTGTCTATTCAGTTTTTTTTGTTTTTTTTTCTCTCGAACTACAGAACTGGAGCAATCAGAGAAAACTTCTGTATTTATCGACGTGAAAAAAGTTTCTCGACGTAAAATTATCGCAATTTCTTGATCTCTCGAACTGCAATAAACAAAATTGATCATTAATATTGTTGAAAAGTGTTTAATTGTTTAAAAATCAAGTCACAGGATAAAATTTGGGTTTTAAATCAGAGATTAGTGGCAATTTTTCGAGAATTTCGGAACCCCCGTGCTATGTGTATTGCCGAATTCTGTGTATAGACTTAGTCGAATATAATGAGATATTGATTTTGGAAGTAAAGAAATAAGCTGAGAAATCAATTTCTTGAAGGTTCAAACTTGTGCGTGTTTCTTCGACCTTCGCGGACCCTGCTGTCACCCACTAAACTGAATTTAATTGAATCGCTTCGTGTTAAAAGAACATCAGTTACAGAAGGTGAATTTGTGGAAAGTAGAGGCAATAAAAAAAGCTACGAAAAGGCTACTATAATCGCATGAACATTAGCCTGACATTTACAATATTTAAGCTAAAAATGAACAGGAACAAGTTTCATAAAAAAATGAAAAAGCGTCTTTCAATATTGAATTGAATTGTTTCATTTTATTTTATTCTTTATCATGATCAGTAATCGATCGTCTTAACGAGATTCGAAAAATTGTACTCAATTTTATTTTAGTAAGGCCAACAGAGCTGAAGGAAAAATAATAACAGATTTTGAGAAATTTTCAGAAAACCTTATTAACTATACCTTTTGTTCATTTAAACGATGTCAGTATGTGATCAATACTTTCAAAAAACTGAGTAAAAATATATATAATACCAAGGGTGTGATAAATTTTTGGGTAATATAGAAAAGGGTCAAAATCGAAAAATTGTAAAAATAGGAAATCATCCCTTTTTTGATTACGGAATAAAACAAAGCTGGGTGTTGATTGAACCTGAAAATCAAAGGACCCGAAGTAAAAAAGGTCAGATAATTTTTGGACTCGAGGTATAAAAGATGAAAAAAATCTGGAATAAAACAAAAAAAAAAACAGAACAAAAAACGTTCGAATCAGTCGATTAAACTGAAAATGGGATTTATCGATCCTCGGAGGGTTTTCATCACTCCGCGGCGCAAGTAAAGTAAATATTGGATGAACAAAATAAAAGTATAAAATGAGATAGAAATGGGGTTTATATATATATTTTGAGGCGGAAATTGTGGAAAGGGCAGAAAGCCGCGCGGGTAATTTGATTTCGAGGTTTCAATCGGCGCTCGGTAAAGCGATGAAATTACATTCTCCCGTAGGTAATTTTAACCGAATGATGAAATCCAATCGAGTACAATTGAATAGAGTACCTACCTACATATAAAATAGAATTCGATTCAATTCTTGGCTCGTTTTGTGAAATTTTTTCTACAGATATTTTCTCATCGAGAAGCTTACGAACAAGCGGTAAGCAAAAGTGAAGAGAAACTCCAAAGGGCCAGGGTTGATTATAAGCGAGCATACGCGGCATTGTTAAGTGTCGATGTTGAGGGTGGTGGAGATCATCAGGGACTAAAACGTGCCTACCTTGAAGCCCACAATTCATACGTTCTTCAGCTTAGGGCTACGAACGCAATAACCGAACGATATCAGCTACATTGCCTGCCTAATCTACTCAAAGAAATGACTGAAGTATACGAGGAACTTTGCGGATTAGCCGGAAGCTGTATGGCTGGAATTGCTGAAGCTGGTGGTGAACGTGCCACGGATCAGGCACGTCGGTATCAAAATGTTGCTAAAGAAGCCCGTGCTGTTGTTCCTGCTAATGACTTACAGCTAATTGCTAGAAGTCTTGCACCAACTCAGGTCTCACGAAAACCACCAAGACGTCTTTTCGTACCACCATCACCACCTGAACAAGTTCCAGTTGAAAGACTCTCACAGGTACCTGCCCTTAGAGATGAACTTGTACCTACTGGGACCAGCACCATTCCGCTAATGGAAGATCTCAGGAGAGAGTCCGATCGACTTACTCAGGAAATAAGCCGACTTCAAGATTCTCTAGAAGCACTCGTACGCATACAGCGCAAGTAGGTGAAATTCTTTAGGGCTGGGTGCTGTTTCTGATTGTTTTTTTTTTTTTTTTTTTTCTTTTCTACTTTTGGTAGGGGGAGTGGGATTGAAGTTCCGGATTTCAAAAGTTTGGAAAGGTAAACATTACGGATTTATTTGAGATCCGATTCTGAGTTTCTATAGAAACGTTAGAGTTAAGAAGTTGCGAATTTCGAAAGGTCGAAATGTAGAGAACTCAAAGATCCGAAAGTTGAAAATTCAGATAGTTCAAAAAACCGCAAATTTGAGGAAAGTTCGTGATAAAGCGGTGAAATAAACGACGTTGCATCTCGCTAATTCCGAGATTCGGAATTTTTATCTTTCGCAGCTTTTGAAATTCGGAATTTTGAACTTTCGGTGTTTTTCCATTCGGAGTTTTTCAAATTGGCCACGTAGACTTTCGGGGAAATAATCTTTCGAAAAACTGTCACTCGTTAGTATAAAAGTCCAGAATTTGCACTTTTTGCAGCATTTCAAATTCGGAATTTTAATCTTACCCCCGCTAGGCAAAGCTGCGAATTTATTACAGACGTTTTTCGGACTTACGAGGGACATCTGCGAAGTGTCCGGCTTCGATTTTCATAAAACTTGGCAGGAATTTTGAGTACTTTGAAATAATTGATACGTGATTTTTGTATATCGACTGAAATTAACTTCAAGGGGCTGAACCACCACCCTGAAATACTATTCTAGACGATTTCTCTGCATAATAGGAATTAATGTACAGATTACAATAAGAAACTTGATATCTCCGCGTTTCTGACACTTTTCTCTTCAAATTTGAAGTCCAAATTGAAAAGTTCAAAATGGCGGAACCAACGTGGCCGCGACGTCAAAAAGCTGAATGGTACCAAATCTTTCCATCGTCCTCGAAAACAGCTTTAATCTCTTTGTGGTAAAAATCGATCCACTTTTATTCTTCGAATCCGTTATTTTGAACTTTTTAATTTGGACTTCACATTTGGAGAGCGCCGCGTCAGAAGTCCCCAGGAATCCAGTTTCCTTGTAATCTGTACATCAATTCCTATTATACATGGGCAGCGTAAGAAAAGCATATCAGGGGGGGGCTGGTTCATCCCTTAAAATTAATTTCAGCTGATGTAAAAAAAACCACGTATCACAATTTCAGGGTGCTCAACATTCTTGCCAAGTTTAATCAAAATCGAGTCCCTAAAAGGTCGGAATGCAGACCGTGCAAAGATCCGAGAGGCAAAAACTCAGAGATTCTAGAAATTCGAGGATCCAAGGTAAGAACGCCGTTTCGAAACATCGAATACATGACGCTGCATCAACGAATTTCTAGTTACGGAGGTTTCACCTTTCGGATCCCAAGCTTTTGGAATTGTTATCCTCTGGAAGTTTTTGATTCGTAGTTTTTATAAATTGGTCACCTAGGCTTTCGGGAAATAATCTTTTCAAAAACTTCGAGTAGCTAACACCAAAATGCGGAAGTTTAAAAATTCACAATTTCAACCCGGTCCCAGATTATCATTATTCAGCATTTTTTTTTGTTTCCTTTCGAGTAGATAATTTCTCCATCACAGAGTGTCATTTTGGATTCTGATTCAAGATTTCTTCCCTCCAGATTTTTCTTTATACACTTGCCAAGCGGTCTAGAATTTCGCAGAAAGGTACAAGATCGCGTGTCTGAAGGCATAAGGTCGTGAGTGACATTATACGAATGCCATTTGGTATATTTTAAAAGTTAAAATTAGTTTCGTATAATTCTTTTTCTTTGTATTCACGCGAGAAATATTAAAAAAAAATATACTAGACAGGCGTTGAAATTGAAAGTCGGTTGATTCAAAGCAGAACGTCGTAGTCCTGACGTCCAGGACCTTTTGAACCGATAATTGACTGGAAAACGATCAGTAATCTCCTGAACTGATCCTATAGGAATTCGCAATAAGCGATAAGTCGCGCAATTTCGAGTCAATCGCGAAATAAAAAATACTTGAAAAAATCTTGAAAAATATGAATAATTCAAAAATTAAAAGCAGAAAACGCAAGTTAGGTGAGTTCTGGCATTCACCTTAACTTACTGCTAGATACGACTTTCTCTCTCTCTCTCTCTTTATCTTTAATTTGGAAAAAAAAAATTCAAATTAACGAACAAAAAAACTTTAGAGCAGGCAGACTTGGCGAATGTTGAATTTTTTATATTTTGGATAATTCATGCTGCGCTTTCGTCACCCCCACCGTAGCGAATGGCAAAATAAAGAGAAACCATACGACCTCAAGTCACTAAAATCCCCCTTTTAACGTTACGACCTCATGCCATTTGACCCGCGAGACGTCGCCTCGTTTTTTTGGTTTTTTTTTTTTTCCAGCAATGCTCTCCGGGCATTGCTGAACAGAGTTGATGAAATTCCGAATTTTTTACTTACACAAAAAGCAACCTTTACCAGACGTTGTAACAGCATTTCGAAAAAAATCTTACGAAAAACGTGTAAAAGATATTTTTGTTGAAAAAAAAAAAGTGCAGAATGTATTTTTCGGTCCAAAAATCGAGGCCAATTTTTCTTCCGAAAAAATTACTGCTGCAGTATTTAAAAGAGACAGGTTTACGAAGTGGAAGACCGTTCAGACTTTTGGATTGGGGTTTTACATTTTTTTTTTTTTTTTTTTCAATCATCCTCGAAATTTGTGAATTTGGACGAATCGCGTTGCTTTTTTGGACGTTGAAAAATGTCTACGTTATTTTTTTTACATAACGTAGCTATAATTCTTTCTTCGTATGCATTTTATTCTTTTTTTTTTTTTCTCGAAAGTTGAAAATATATATAATGTCAAAACAGTAATTTCTTGCCTTTTGCCACGTTCTCGCGAATGAATTTTTCAAAAATTCTCAGCTTTCGTGGCGCAAGAGTGCAAGTCTACCCTCTTAGGGCGACATTACATTTCGCTTGAAGTTTTCGACGAGTTTTCGAGCCGTACTTCTTTTCGCTTCCAGGAGTGCCGAAAGCAGCCTGTACACCAAGGCTGCTGAACTACAAGAGGATATTTCAATGAAGCGGTTTGACCTGGGAAACGCTCACCTCCAACTAGCCGCCGTACAAGCGCAGGTCTCTCTTTCATGCTTATTTAATGTTAAATTACTTCTATGCCAGTTTTTCGTTTTCTTTTATGCTTTTACACCACTGCTTTTTTTTTTTTTTTTTTGCCAGAAGCAAATGCGACTACAGGTTCGTTTGCAATTTTTTGCCAGGAGCGTCTCGCTCGAATACATTATATGCAAAAAAAAATAAAAAAGCAAATACGCAAAACGAGGTAAAGAGTTAGAAATGAAAAATGATCAAGCCGAGGGGAAATTGAAACCGCTTACTTACGCATCGTTTAAATTGAAGAAGCTTACCTCGTTATTAAAGTATTTGCTAAATTTTATTACTTCATCCCCTGGTTTTTTTTTTTTTTCTACTTTTTTTTTTCTCTTGCACTGATTGCAATCAAGCAAGATTGCTAAACAGATAAGTTTAACTCGAGCTTTTTATATACTTGACGTGAAATCTTCGTAGAATCTTTTACCTTATCTCTTTTTCAAATTCATTTAATACTTAAAGCTATAGGTATATAATACGTATATATATATATGGATCTGATTGCTGAAAGGTGACGGTGATCAGATTCTGGTAAAGAATTTAGGTAACGAAATTATTTCTTTATATAATATATTCGGATACATGACAAGAGTGTAATTTTGTTTGAGGGTTTTTTTTCATTTTTATTTTATTTTTATTTTCTTTTCTGGTGGTTTTTCATCTTTTGTTACCAGTTTTTTTTTTTTTTTGTTTTCTTCTTTTTTCTTTTGAGAAAGAGATGTTTGAATGAGGACAAAACTCGTGTTTGGTTGAAAGAATTTTGCGACTGCATCAGAGTGTGGAAAATTTGGGGAACCACCACACCGCGATGAGAAGATTCACAAGGGTGTAATATAATGGGGGAGGGCAAACGCGGAGGCAGAGAGTTCGCTTTGAGTGTACATACATACATACATATGTATATACATATACCTGTAACATAATAGAACCTTTTTATAATTCGATCAGTGAAAATTCAACTTACACCTCGTGACCTGCTCAATTGAATTGTCCCATCTTTCCCAGAGAGGGTGTCCAAATATAGACTATACATGTATATATATACAGGGAGGTTCAGAATTCATCACGAATCTTTCACCTGTCAAATATATCAACCCTCGTAGATATGCAGATCAACATTTTCTCTGTAATTCTTCGTGAAAAATTATAATTTCAGTTTTTGTTTCGATTGAAGATAAAAAAAGATATCTTTGCATTTTTTTGTTTGATTATCGTCGAAATTTGGAGCCATTTGGCCATTTTGAGAGTAGACTTTTTTCGTTCTCCAGTTCCAGGAAATCAATCCTTAGAATTTCATTTGAACGAAAGTAGCAAGAAAATCGAATGAAAAAATTTGTCACTTTTCAACTCTTTTTGAATACCCTTCGATTTTCAACACATCCAAAATCTGTAGATACTTTTAGCGGATGAACAATCGTGGTGAACATTACTTTTCCAAATTTTTGTTCAAACGATCGTACGGAACTTCCAGCACATCAGAATTCTTCCCTTTTTTTTTTTTTTTTTTGATCATAATTGAAATTAGAATCAAACGTTTCTGTATCATTTTTTAGAACAATTTTTGATGCTTAAAGCTGGTTTTTTTTTCCCGAGTGACATAAATAATGAGATCGATTTTTCTCTGGCTAGTTTTTGCAAAACGGTTTGAAAGAAAACCGTGTTTTCGATTTGTTGTTCTCTTTAATACTCGTTAGGATTGTGATCAGAATAATTTGAGGCATTTTTTGTTATTTCTTCTTGTCAAGAACCAATTTTCGTCCAATTACCAAAAGACAGAATTTTACCGTTGTTCACTCCTCGCTTTATCTATTTTGAAAACATTGAAAAACGAAGAGTCGTTTACTTAAAAAACTGGCTAAAAAATTTCTAAATCAGCTTAGACACTAATCGACCTGCCTGCTGGAAATTTTGATCTGATAAAACATATAATGTTATAAACAAAATCATTATTTCATTTATAATATGATTTATCCGATAAATTTGAACAAATATATGAAAAAATCACATGATAAACCACATGAGCATTGCACATCAGATAAAATGTATCAAAAATCAGATGTTCAACCATGTATAGTTTGATTATCATGCAATTTGTTTTTTATTACCTTTGATGAACCATGCCATGTATAATTTATTATGTGATTTTTTAAATATTTGTTTAAATATTTATAAGATGAATCATATGACGAATGACACGATGATTTCGTTCATAAAATTATATGATTTATCACATCAGGATTTGCAATAGAGTGGTGAAAGTTTATTCAGGAAATTCGAATCACCGTGTATGTAAAGCGATGTACATACTCGTATATATTTGTCGCGGGAGAATAATCGGAGAACTCGCAAGTAGGGGGTCGATTTATCGAGTTTACCAAACGAAAATTTCTCGCTGTTGGATATATAGATAGAGAATTCGAGATAATATACGATATATTCAACCGATGGCAGCCTGGCAGCCTGGCAAGCCTGGCAGGTAGTAGACAGGCGCCTGTGCCGCGTCATGCGCTTTCAAATCTGGGTCAACATGGCTCTGATATTGCAAAAACCAGTCCCAGCCGTGTCTACCTAGGTCAGGGCAGGTCTCGTGTCAATATATTTCGCAATGGGATGGACTACACTCCGATCTCGTATTGTTAGTATTATTAACATAGCCCTCCTCATCATTTCTCGAAATCATTACAGACCATCATTCACCCCCCTTTCATCCCCTATTTCTCTTTATCATTTCACACCCTGCACGAGGCGCATATATCAATCTATCGTTATACGCCACATCAAAGCTTCATCATGCAATATCATCACGATCATGATCGAACTACGTGACATGCCATCAAAATCATCAATCAAATTATTCAGGGTTCATCTCTTCGAAGAATCACCACTCGTTTCATCACTCGAGATTTCGTATTTCAAGCAAATTTGAATCATCGTACTTAGAGATAAATATAGTAAATGGGTTTTTTTAGGTCAGAGATGATATAATTTAGGTCGAGTATAGATTTTCGTTTGATCAGATGACATCGGTTGTGAAATACGTGATTAGTAATTGATTTTAGAAATGATTTTTTGGAGTAAGAATTCAAGAGATTCATTAACGTTTGGTGGATAATTGGCAATAATTATGGTTTTATAGAAGGAGCTTTTTGGTGGTGGTGAAGCGGGTCCACCGGATGGTATAAACGATCGTAAAATGTCTAACGGATCAACAGGAAGCACGAAGCACAAATGGTTGAAAGCTTTTAAGAGTTTGAAAACGAGCTCTCCAACGAGCACGCCAATACCAGCTGAAAAGTAAGTAAATATATACATATAAGTATGCGAGGTGACGGTGATGATGATGGGGATGAAGTGATGTTTATAATTGTTTATCTATACTGCGCGTGGTGACGAAAAATCATTGTCAAACAACATATGACAAGACAAGTTATAAACACATTGCAGAAATACTAATTGATCAGAAAAGCTTTATATCGATGGGCTAATTCCGCTTGACATTGCTGTGGATTTTATTATTAGATATTTCCATTTGTTGATGTTGGGGTTTTAAATTTCTAACGTCGAGGGGTCAATCATTGGTTGATGAATTTTGGCGTACAGGTACATACATCAGATTCCGGGATTTTTAAATTTTAATAAATTTCATACGATTTCAGAGAGTCCAAATCTTTTTTTTTTAGAGAATTTCAATGATTTCGGAATATTTCAAATTATAGCACACGAATTCCATTTGATTAGACGTGATTTCACGAGAATACAAACAATTTTCAATGGTGCTGAAGGATTTTCAACGATTCGCACGTTTTTATGATCGATGAGGTTTCCACGTGATTTTATTCTGCTTGACGTGATTTTACAATATTTCAAGAATTTCCAATGATCATTGGACCTTTGAAATGATCTCACGAATTTTCAAAACAATTTCCAGAGTTTCTAATAATTCCAAAGATTTAGGATGATTTCAAGGATTTCAAAGATTCCAAATGATTTCACACGATTTAAAAAATTACCAGTGATTTCCAAGATTCGGAATGATTTCACACGATTTCACGAGATTTTGCATGATTTCGAAACGTTGCCGAGATTTCAAACCAGTTCATTGATTTTCAATGACTTCGAAAATTTCAAACGATCTATGAAACATTTCACATGATTTCGGAAGATATCAAAGATTTAGCGAAGAGGTTTGCAGTACCAAATTACAACATCGACTGACCCCTCGATGAACGCAATTTCGTTGCTTTTGCATAAATTTGTCATATTCAGGGATATGAAATTATTCGACATTTACCGAGGAATTCAATGTTTGACAATTAAATCGTTACATGCGCTGCATATTTTAATATAATTTCATACTTCTAATTTATTGATTTATTGATTTGTTAATTTATTTGATATTTCAATTGGTTTGAAAATTTGTCATGACTAATTCTATGTATATATATATACAAATACATACATGGTACATTCATTTAGCGGCTTTACCTATACCATAAAAAAAAAAAAAAAAAAAAAAAAAAAATCACTCAACCGATATAGTTGGTATAATTTACAAATGTATCGATTGCCGATAAGCAATCACATCTCAATCATACAGGCCTGAGTTAACATATACATAATACATATATAGAAAATAACATTAGTGTATCAATGTTTGTGAATGCTCAACTAACAAAGAGGAAAGCAAGCGATGTATCATGCCGTGTCCACCGTCGTCGCGATGTCCAGGTAATCTATCATCCCCCATCCCTAAGATCTGCTAAAATCCCCTGATCATCCCCATTTCACATCCGCATTATTTCTATCACCCAATCACTCACTCAATCTGTCTTTCTCACTGTCTCTCTAAACGGCACCGCAGAGTTAGCTAAACTGCTGAATTATGTCTACGTATGGGGTATTCCATATACTAATTTGACTCGGGCCTGACCGTCGACCACTCAGATCTGGTCCACGATTTTTTTTTTGTCATTCTTCCGACTCCAAACAATAAGTTGAAATTTTTTCAGATTTTTTAAAATGAATTTCAGCGAGTTATGAAATTTTAAAGTTTTTTTTTTTTTTTAACAGCTTGATATGGTCGTGGTAGAAGATTCTGAAAAAATTCTCAAAAACTCTGTGTCAGGTATAAAAATTGTTAACCAAAATTCATGATGTAGAGGTTTTTGATTTAAGTTGTTGTTTCAACTTTTTGAACGGAAAAAAGTGAAATCGCTTGAAATAAATGCCGAAAAAATATCTAAAAAAATTTTTCAAAAATCTTTGCCTATCGTTATAAGAATATTCGAGCAGCAGTCTATAGTGTATTGATCTCCACTTCTATTTTTTCAAATTTCTTTTGTGCAACAAAAGCTAAAGAAACATGTTGAGGCAACAGCCCAGGCATTTCTAATTTTGGTTTAAAAATGTTCATTTCCGATACAGAGGTTTAGAAAATTCTTCGACTTTTTTCGATCACGGCCATCGAGGTATTAAGAAAACAAAAATCTTAGAAAATTCATGTTGTGCTCTAATTTATAGAACAAAATCTCAAATAAAATTTGTATTTTTTTTAATTCATCATAATACAAAAAATCGTGGACCAGATCTGAGAGGTCGAGGGTCAGTTCCGGGTCGACTTGGTCTAGAATGTCGCATATTTAATTGAAAGAAGGAAAAAAAAAAAGAAAAAACCACCCACCTCCACACGCATAATCATATCTACCTATACGGAATGTTGGGATCCTAAAAAATTATCACGTTTTCAATATATTCCTCACGACATGGATGGCTCGCTTAATTTACACTTTTTTGCTTATGAAAATGTTAATTCTTTTTCGCAGCTTTTTCATGAATTTTTTTTTTCCACTTCTTTTTCTTACATTTTCCTTTCGTATTTCTTATTACTGACTTTATTCAGTTATGCTAATCGTTAAATATCGTCGTCTTTTACAAGTACATATTTATATTCTGCAAGAATTTTGATTATCATTATGATTATTATTGTTATGATTATTATTATTATTATCATTATTGTATATCCGTCGGTTATACATAAATTTTTGTCGGCATTTTGTTACACTGAAATGCTATCTTATTCATATATATACACACGCGTTATACGCAGCTCACTATTATATATTGTAATCGTGAATGTTAATGTTGCACTCCCCTAGATATATTATCGCTTTATGTGAAGAAAATGTATTCAAATACTTGAATATAATATATATATATATTAAGAGATGAAGAAGTATTTCTATCCGCACCAAATGGTCGTTATCCCACGCGTCAACGAAATACGACGTAAAAGAAAGAAAAAGAAAAAAAAATGGTAAAAAAAAATAAATAAAAAATCGAAATAAGAATAAAAATGTAGGGGTGTCCATTTCTCTGCTATTTCCAGAGGCGGAAAGATATTCCGTCATTTGTCGTAAGCTCGTCACTTTATAAGGTTCGAAATATCGTTCAATTTTATTCAAAAGTGATACCACATGAATCGTTTGGTTCAATCCACCTGGACGATGATCGTCGAAAAAAAATAATTTTACTACCGGCAGCAATTTTGACGATAAAACTGCGTCGTATATTATGTCTCGCGAAGAATTTATCCCTTTTTTCCCCGGATGACTTGGCTAGGGTTGAAAATAAAGAAAGAAAGATTTAGATGCTTCTGATATTATATAGGTAATAAATTCTCTTTGATTGGCCGATTCTGTTCGAAATTCCTGCTAGAATGGCCAGTTTTTTGAAAAAATTACTCAAGACATGCGGTTCTTCGTGGAATGACATTTTTCAGACAGGGTCGTTTCGAAAGAAAAGTCCGGGAACATGGCCAGTTTCAAAATGAAGTTTTTATCCTCGAAATGTAATTTAGAAACGGTTAAGATTTCTCATGAAAATTTTCAGCAAATTAAATTCTAACGAGCCGAGTATTAGTCGCAGGGGCATTCGTTGTATCTTCAATGATTTGCTACATCTTTGGATTCACGTCAGATTTTCAGACCCAAGAATTTCCGACATCTGCCCCGAAAATAACCGAGAAATTAGAAGTTCGAAATGCCATTATCGTACCAATTGTTCTCACCTCGAAAACGGGAATCGTATTTTCTCGACGACTACCCAACCCATCAGAACAAACCCTCGACAAATGAATTCAATTTTTTAGCAGAAACTGGCTGAGTTTGTCACTTGGTCAAAAAAACCGATAGGATTCCAGTAAAACACATGTTTTTTTATGTTAGCGAGGTTATAAACCCCTTAGCAGTCAGGCCAACATGAAATTTTCGTGCCACTTTTGTGTCAGAAAAATTTCCGATTTCAAATTCGGATTCAGCGAGCTCAAAAACGATAATTTACCAAATTACAGTCACATATTCGATGTAGTAAAAACATGTTTTTTTCCCAAATGCCCACACATATCGCGTAAATAAAAGCAAAAGGGCGTAAGTGCCAAAAAAAACCATGTTTTCTAGTTGCCAATATACCCACAAGGTTTCATAAACATATTTTTTTTTTTATGCTTACGCCCTTCTGCTTTTAGTCAGGCAATGTGTCATGACACAAAAGTGGCACGATTTTTTTCTGCCCATGTGTGTGTGTCACTGACAGTCAAGGGGTTGAATTTGAAGCGATTTCTACTATATCAAATGAAATTCTCTATTCAATCAGGAAGAACTTGGAATCTGAGGGTGGCCACGCATGGAGAGAATACACATACCGAAAGATAACGCCATGCGACGCTTGTGGTCAAGTTTTACGAGGTCACAGTAGACAGGGTTTCCGGTGTAGGGGTTGCAAGACAAACGCTCATGCCGATTGCATTAATTCCGTACAACCAGCAACCTGTCCAAGTCTTGGGTCAAAACGAGGCGGTGGTATTCCACTTCTAAGACGACAGCGAAGCACCGCGTCCCACACAGCTGAAGACACAATAGCCGATCACAGTAAGTTAATTTTTTATCAAATTTTTCAACTAAACTAAGAGTTTGATACGGAACGTTTTCATTGCCACTGGAGGAAAATCCAACGAGAAAAACGAAACCAAATTCGAACTCGAAACAATCGGATCCTGAACTGCAGTCTCACATTATTCGCAAACTCTGGACAAAGAGGAGTTTTCACCCTTCTGCTTTTGAGCTTCTTACAGTCATAATCATAATTATTATTCAATGATCAGTACAGGTCATTTGAATCGATGGATTTTCGCTCATGGGTGCGATGTTGGGTTGTTTATTTTTGGTCAATTGAGCTGACAATGAACGGGTGATGAGGACCAGCCTATAGCAAATTGATATAAGCGCATCATCATCATCATCATTCATCATTCATTCATTCATCATCATTATCATCATTATCCCTCTTTTTACCCTAACCAAATATCAAATCCTCCGGAACCTCTCTGTGCTTGTTGCGTATTTCTACAATGGTGCAGACGTGGACGCGATATACCAGGTGCTGAAGCAGGCTGGTGAAATCAGAGGGAACTCAACGAATTCTCCACCAACACCTCCTACGGGTGATCATCCCCCTTCCGGTGCAGCAGCACCCTTGGCTACGAGGACCTCTTCTTCTTCCCAACCCTGTTCCTCGTCCACCTCTGGTAAGCCACCCCTCTACTAACCGCGATCGCTAAAAAAAAAAAAAAAAAAAAGGGGGACATGACTCGCTCGAAACGCATCCGCATATATACGTCGTTTTATATGAAAGCTTTTTTTATTTTTTATTTTAACACGCCACGTTTCATCTGCACCGGAAATACTGATGAGGGAACGATCAGTGGCTGATGATGAAAGTGAGAATGTGTGAACGAACGTGAAGTGACTAGGGTTGTCATGCAGACGAATGCTTATATTATACGTTGCGCTCATGTGGAACCGGAAGTCTGCCTTTAAGCAGCTTAAATAACGAATTTTATAACCACCCTTGTGATGTCCGTTGAATTATTTGACGAGCTTTTACAAACAGATAATTCATGAATTCTTTGACTTTTAAGAGATTCGTTTTTGGTTTTTGTTCAGTCGTAGGGGCGGAATTGAAATTTAGAATTCGAAAAGTTCGGAAAGTTCGAAATTCCGAATTTATTTGAGACGCGATTCGGAGTTTCTATAGGATCTTTAGAGTTCGGAAATTGCAAATCTCGGAAGGTCGAAGCGTAAACGGTAGACGAAAGTTAAAAACTCCGAAAGTCCAAAAATCCGCAAATTCAAGTAAAGCTCATGACAAAACTGTAAAATAAACGACGTTGCATCTCGCAAATTCCGAGATTCGGAGTTTTGGTCATTCGAATCTTCAACTTCCGGAATTTTGAACTTTCGATGTTTTTCCATTTGGAGTTTTTCAAATTGGCTACATATAGACTTTGAGGGAAATAATCTTTCCGAAAACTCTGAGTCGGTAGTATAAAAAATCGCAATTTTGACCTTTCGCATTTTTTAAAGTTCGGTATTTCAATCCCATCCCCATCATTCGTCTGGATATCAATTAATCCATAGGTAAATATAATCGATCGTAATGAAAATAAATTCATGTTCGGATCTGTTTGACCAGCTCGTCATTTATCACCACTTGTTTCTTTCTCTAGATATATCCTGGCCTTACATCCTTTTCACTTGTGCTTGATGCTGAGTGTTTAATTATATCTATTTTCTAACGCGTATTACTTTGCAGAGGATTTATTTCTTCGGGGTTGGAACCAAACCGTTTTTTTCTTTTTCTTTCATTTTCTTCACTTCTTCTTGTTTTTTTTTTTTTTGGTTTTTTTTTTTTTTTGTCACGGAATTTATCCGATCATTAATTTAATAATACCCTGCCAATGTGGACAAATGTTTGTCCCGTTAAGAGATTAGGGATAGAAGATGATCGTAAGTTTATTGTTTTGTTTTTGTTTTGTTTTTGTTTTTGATTGAAAAAAAATGTGACAACTATGGTGTTGAATTGACCTTATGTTCAGTAACACCTAGGATGGTCATATCACAGAGAGCCACGATTCATACTGTTATATATGCCTACACATTTGAACATATTGGTTCTATTGCAATCAGTCACGAATCTTTTCCACAAATGTCGAAAATTTTTCAACATATTTTCATTAGTTTTGTAAAGATTTACCCCACATTGAAAAATTTTGACAACGAAAAACGAAAAAGGATCGACAAAATAAGTAACCGGGCGCGAAGTATCCTAAAATTACAGGACCGAAAATTTTTGTTTCAAACAATTTGACAAGCATAAAATTTTGTTTGAATCAAAAAATTATTAATCCTCACCTACGTCATGGGATTTATGTCCTTTTTTTTTTGCAATGACTAGAAAATTTCATACCCAGTAGGTGTGTGAATAATTCTGTTGGGGACTAATATATAGTCAAAAACAACTACCCTTCGAAGATTTAAACACTTTAACTTGTTGGGCAAGTTTTTCGTAATTAAGTGATAGTAATGATAATAATAATAATAATAATAATAATAATAACAATAATAATAGTAGTAATAATAATACAACTACATACATTCATAAAATGACGGTGACTAACAGAAATGCAGTGATGAAGATTTACCCCCTGTATATGGATATATTATGCCATCGAATGATATATTTAACGATGATTAAAACTACTTACAATATATATATGATTATTAGACTGCCCCTTGACACAACTTTTTTTCTTTCATTTGCCCCTCAATTTGTTTCCAAGTGAATAGAAATAAATTATGAGCACAATTGGAGCTTTCCTTTCTTAGGGTAAAGGATATCCGTAAACATTGAGCTTTTACCCATTAGTTAGAATTACATGGGATTTTGGCAGATTCTGGTTTTCATTAAAAAAAATTTTTTTTCAAATCCCAGAGACATTCAAAAAATTTTAAGATCATCAGGGTCTACTCTATGTATATAATAGTGACAAACGTGGGAAAATCTTTGATTGGCTCTTCGTGCAATGATTTACGCATTCAGAAAAATGCTGTTTTGGACCGAATTTTTTTTTCGATTTCATACATGCGTTAAAAATTTGTATAAAATATTGCACGAGGAGCAAAATCAAAATTTTTGTCACTATTATAAAGCACATTCTGACGATTTTAAAATTTTTCGAATATCTCTGGGATTAGAAAAAAAAAATTAGCAACCAGAATATGCCAAAATCCCATATTATTGTAATGGGCGAAAATTTACGCTAACTGCCCACCCCTTATCCTTAAAATAAAATTCTTCATTTGTGCTTATAATTTTGTTCTATTCATTTATTGGAACCAAATTGGGGGGCGAACGAAAAAACGTTATGTTAAGGGGCAGTCTAATACATAAATATATATAGATATACATATTTTATGTGTATAATATCAGTACATTATGACGAAAGTAATTATATAAATAAATCAAATAAATCAATAAATAAATAATCTAATGAAAAAAGAAAAATAAAGAAAAAAAAAAAAAAAACAATAACTAAAAAAATCAAGAGAAAATTGACGAGATTCGATTGGTTAGGACGGGGTAGCGGAGGATCAACTTCAGGCACTCGACCTTTCGGACAACCTCTGGTTTTGATGGCTCGAGGGCCAACAAATCAATCCACTCCAGCAACACTGCAGCTTAGGCGTAAATCCACCACCAAACGTCGATGATATTTATTCAAATATATCTCATCAATCGTACATACATATACCTATGTAATCTGAAATTTTTTTTTTCTGTTGTTTTTTTTTTTTAATTTTTTTTTTTTCTTTTGTCGTTCAGTCGACCGAAGCTCACGCGTTCTTCAAACTCACGCATATTCTTATGCCTATAGGTGTAGTGTAGCCCCTCCACGAATTATTATTATTATTATTATTATTGCTGTTATTGTTATTCTTGTTAATATTGTTGTTATGACTGTTGCCATTGTTATTATTATAATAATTTTATCAATATTATTATTTGTACGAAACATGGGAAAAGCCATGTAATGAATATTCCGTTACAAGAAACTAAATTCATGAGCAAGTGTATGCGAGATTTTTGATCAGAAAATTCGTTGTATGATTGATTATTCCGAACTGGTTAATGAGCGTAATTGAAAATCAACGAATGCAATATTACGAATGCGTAATCAAAATCTTGCGAAATTCATTTTTGGAATTAGGATTCAGATAACACACGTGAATGTTTTATCCGTGACAATCATACTATACCAGAAAATATCACGGCAGTCACAATTGGTCGATTCTATACCCAGTCAGTTTTCAAAAAACGATTGTGAGCGAATTATTACTCCGAAGTGGTTCACAAAATAACTGAATATGCTACGGACATTTTAGATCATGTACGGAAAATTGATTCGAATGAAAAGAATCGCGAAATGTTGAAAATAATTCATATAGTGATGAAAACGCAGAAAAGACACTTTTCTACTCCAAAATTTAGAACGTTGTCAATGTTTAATATTTTTGGTTGAAATTTGAACCTGATGCCTCTGAGATGTGCTACTTTCAGTAAAAAAAAAAAAGTAGTATATTGCGCGTTTTAAAAAAGGTATTCATTTCGTGCGAACGTTGTTGCTCATTCGGTTGTCAGGACATCACTGACACTTCTTTCAAATCATTAACCGTCCTTTAGGAGATACTCCAAAGTCCAAACTCAAGATAAATAAAACCGGAAGTCCCGTTGGGAACCAGGAACTATTAAATATTTACACCAAAAATTGATCGATGGGTCGATTCTACCCATTGTGACTGCAAAGGGATAATCCGAATTTGGGAAATTTATTGAAAACTGTTACGGAGGCCTTCCCATTTCGATTATGTGTTCTTGAATTGCCTTTAGACCCTCGATTACCGATGATATATATTTTTGATAAAAATTTGTTGGACGGCTGCAATACCTATAGTGATAATATAGGATATGAGAACTAATCTGTGTTATATATAAACTCGACGAACAACCGTTTGTCACTGTTATTTCAATAATTAAGCAATGTATATACTGTAAATAAAAGATTTTATTTTCTTCAAGAATCGATTCCACTTGACTTATTTTATTTATTTATGTATTTATTTATTTACTCATCTATGTATATTTACTCTTCGATATTGCGAGTCGTGTCCCAGCTCTCTTGCGGTATGCTCGTTGTACGTATGTCAGAATTGCACGCATATATATTGTGAAATTGTGAATATTTCTTTGTTCATATAATATATTCTACATGTATAATAAATACTTAAATATATATAGAAAATACTATGTATAAAAAATTCTCTAGTCAAAATCAACGTTTCGCTCGCAGTCGTTTGTCTCGTTTCGTATCATTATAGCGTTTTAGATATCAAATCCTCCGGTATAATCATTGTACTATTCTGCATGCAATATATCGCTGTGATGATTCTATACACAAAAAAATCGTCATCAACATCATTACTTAGGGTTCAGAGCCATCAGGCTACTTCCACAATCATTCGATAACCAATTGGGTTAAATTGCGATTGGAATTTTCACACGACCCTGTCGTAATCGTATCGTCATTATCATATCGCAACGTTCGTTTTTCAAACAGGTATTATCCTTGCTGATGAAATGCTGATGTGCACTTCCTGATTGTTTTTCGTTCGGTAATTTAAAATCAATTTTCTTCTTTTGTCTTATTTCTGCAATTACGAGTATATATTTTGTAACGGGACAATCGCAAGCCGATGCGAACGTTGAGTGGATATAGATAATGCTAATCGAATTGATATCATGAAAAATGAAGCGCCCCATAGTCCCCAACGTCGGAGGGAACGGCTCAATTTAAGGATGAAAAGCTTGAGCCTGGATTCACCGGAAGGTTCTGCTCACACTCGTCAACGTCCTCGTGATTATTATTCAACTGGTCCCAGGGAATCTACTCCTCCAAGATTATCCGACAGTGGAGGCACCAGCCGATTATGTACGTATCAATGATCGATGATTGAATTATTAATTATATCTAGACAATGGTGTGCCTCTGAATCAAAGATATTTCAATTTGATCCTATTTTCTATGGAAATTATTGTCATCCCTTGATCATCCCTTCATCCCTTGATTACAGCCCCTTGTAGCCCAAGCCAGGGTCATGGTGGACACAAACTTCTTCGAAGTACCATGAGAATGTCCAGCATGGAATTGCCGGATGAAAATGAAAAGTCATATTCATCAGCTAGCACGTCACCTTGCCCTTCTCCACATGCGGCAAACGCGAATCATTTGAACCCTTTTCCACCTGGAAAACGCGTTTTACCACCAAATAACCTTTACGTGGTTTTGTACAACTTTAATGCCCGTCATCGAGATGAGTTGGACCTCAAGTGAGTGGGCTTTGGAGTTTTTGATTGGAACTGGAGCCTATTTTTCACTTTTTGACTCATCGCGATTTATTTTTCATCTATTCTAGGGCCGGATACAAAGTCACGGTCATTGACAGATCCGATCCTGACTGGTGGAAAGGCAAATGCCTTGGAGGTCGTGCTGGCTTTTTTCCAAGCGCGTACGTAATGCGTGTCGAATCTGGCCAACGGACCTTGCAAGTTACTCGAAACCTTCAACTGGCTGATCAAACTACTCTGCTTCGAGACCAGGTAGATATATTCATCACGCTTTATATCAATTGGTATTTTATTTCAAACTACTGAAATTTCAATGAAGGTTCCTTAGAGTAGCTGAAAATTATTTAAAGTCATTCTCAAATTACTGAACAACTTCAATTATGCGATAATGAAGGCCATGAGTACCAGTAGTTGGACACCTTGATGATGGTACTACTGGGTATCAAAGGATTCTTGATCAAAGTGCATTTTTCATAGCTGTCCAGCTACTGGTACTTTGAATTTTCAATCAAATCCAAGTACTTTTTGGAGTGGGATAAGATATACGACAAAAGTATCAGTACCTGGAACCTTAGGATCATATTAGTTGTGCAACAGCCTCAGGAAAATAAGCATCAATGGACCAGAGTGTATTTCCCAAAGCTATCCAGTGCCTACTATTATTATAGGACGTTGTCCAGCCACTGGTACTTTGACCTTAAATCAAATCGAAGTACTTCATTAGGCGAAATGGTTGATATCATGGCTAACTAGTTAGTTCATGTAACTGAACATCTCACCCCTCAAGTTCAAAACGTTTCGTTGATACCCTAAAACGCAAATGTGGATCTTTTTCGTCCGCGACTCGTTTTTCACTAACTTAACGGAGTATGAAAAATCTATAAAAATTCTTGAACCTTTTGCTACGACGCTATGGAAGAAAAGTTCTGAAATAATTATTTGCAATATTTTTTTATCATGCGCATATCGCACCGGATACGTGATACGCAACGTTATCAAAGAATAATCATAGCTTTTTTACCGAAACGTATGGACACACAAAATCAAACGTGAAATTGAAGCTAAGAGATCGAGGAATTAACGCACCAGTAAAATGTTTTGAAAAATTGTGACCAGATGGTCAAGTTTCCACCATTAAAAATCGTAATATTACGGTACCAATACACCGCAGTTGATAAACTATTCTCGTCAGAATCATGATCGGAAAAATTAAAAATCCAAAAGCTTCCGGGTTTTTTTTTTTGCTCCGCAAAACCCACTTTGTTCAAATAACTGTGAAAAAAGGCTGAATGTGCGAGTCATTTGGGATCTCACCGAAGAAAATATGGCTCATTGGGATCATTAGGAAAAAAAAAAACACCACGAAAGTGAAAAATTAAAAAGTTCTAGGCATTATTTACCCAGCGAAACCAAATTTTTTTCCAAAAACTGTATTATCAATCGGATTCCGCGATGAGCGTTTGGAAAATTGTCATGAGAATGTGTGTCAGGAGAATGTTGGTCATTGAAGAGTAAAGGATGACAGAAATGAAAAACCAGGAAGCTTTCGGGCTTTTTTGGCCCCACAAATTAACCCATGGCAAAAAGTCAAGAATCTAAAATCCACCCTCATTGTTTAAAATTATAAATTTCGGCTAACAAATCCGGGTTCTTACCTCGTTGAAAACAGATAGTAATACAGATCGGAGAGGAAGTAGACGGAGTGGCAAAAGTGAGATGTGCTTCAAACGTGAGCACAACCGATCAATTGGGAAAGGAGACTGAACCAAGATTGAAGGAAACCCTTTGCCCATTGAAGTATCTGCAGGAAGTGTGACCCCCGCCTTCACAACGAAGCTTTCGTTTCATCTCTCAACAGCCACCATCATGTGGTAATGCGAATCTGGAAAGTAACCAGCTACTTCCTTCGCCTTCTTCCGGTTCCGGTTCCGGGGCTGTCGTAGCTTTGGGGGTAAATAATCCCGGTGAAAAATATTACGACTGTTTACAGTGCGGTGAAGAATGCCGTCATGTTGTTACCAGGAGCAGAAGCAGACTGTCCGAGCTTGCAGGACTGAACGTCAATAACGTGACCAAGCAAAATCAAAATCAAAACCAAAATAACAACAATAACAACAACAATAATGATTCCAATTTACTCTTGTCGTTGACGCCTGTTAGATCGAAAATAGGGGGTCGAGATTTGTCTCGTCCAGCTTTGTTTTTGGCTAGAAAACTTCCTCAAACACCAGCCAAGAAGAGGTCGTCTTTAGCGAGGCCGGTTAGGGTACACGATTCGTTTGTCCAGCCGCAAATAATGTCCAATTATTATCAACAGCCTAATGATAATAACGCCTATAACAATTTTGAAAGTAACGATACTCAGCAGTGGCCTGCACGGATCAGACTTGAAGATATGATCGACTATTCGCTACCTCATTCTCAGAGTAAAGATAACAAGCGGAGCTTTAAGGATACCGAAAAGTTGCTTAAGGTTATTAGCAACAATAACGTGGACCAAGATTTAGATAGCGTTAAACGGTGTTCCCTTATGTGAAAGATATAAACCACTTATATATTAGGGTGTTCTATGATGAGGTCGAATTTGAATGTAGCCAAAAGACTAGCTTCCTATTAAACTGCATTTTTAACTTTACACTTGAAAAAAGAAGGAAAGTTGTTGTAACCCTTCGTGGCCACTATCGGTAAATTTTATTAGTAAAAAATATTTAACAAATGCATTAGTTACGATTTTTTTTTTTAGCAAAAAAGTGCATTTTTCGCACTTACTCCAAAATCGATTCCCTTCATACGTCGAAACAAATACCTGTTTTCAAACGTGCACTATGCCACTATTTTTTTCCTAGAAGTACCATATCTGACGAGTATTTCAGTTAAAATTTGACTTGAAAATATTGACAATTCACAAAGTTGTGATTTTTTTAGTGAAAAGGTGTATTTTTTAACCAATTTACCTATTTACGATTTTTTTTGAACATGTTGTGATTCGAATTTTGGACACAACATCTTTTCACACATATTTTAAAATGTTCAAAGTATTTTCAGTATTTTTTCGATCCCAATTGGACTGATAGTTTTCACACAGTAACCATTTGAAACTTATTGTTAGCTGGGTAAATTTTACCCAGTGTGACCACTAATAATTGTTATTCCACATAAGTGTGGCCACGTAGAGATAATCACCCGAGAAATGAAAAGTTGAGTCACCAGATCTCCGCATTTCCAGGTCCACAGAATAGCTTACGACCATTTTGAGTAATTGAGCCAACAAAATTTTACAAAAAAAAAAAAAATCAAATAGTCATATCTCGAGAACGAATCAACGGATTTTGATGATTTTGATCTTCATCGATGGCATTCGCTCTAACTTAGAAATGACAAAATTTTGAAACAGATCGATTCACTAGTTTTCTATTGTTCGAACTTGAAAGATCTGGCGCATCGTGGTCAGCCGATATATTGTTAGATATTCCAGCCCACCTGTGGAACGGAATTCAAATTCGACTTCATTGACGACCACCCCACCTATGTACCCTTCCAGCAATACTTGTACTTGTCTGTATATCCATCCCTTACCGCGTATAATATATATATATATATATTATACCAAAAATATTACGATTAGGAAAATTTTTTATAGGAATATATAATATACCCACGCCCTGACGCTGCAGGCATTGTTTGTTTCTTTTATCGTTCGACTGCAGGATAAAGGTATTAAAGAATTTCATACTTTGGGTAAAAACGATGATAAAAAAAATGGTTCTTTTTATACCGATCGATAAAGAAACAGCAGCTTGCGTCACGGATTCCTCGAAGTTATTTTCAAAATCTGCACTCTATTACCTTGATCTTGATGTTTCAAGAGCACCCTGATGATAATCAACAGACTATATTTTCTATCTATCTGCGATACGTGCGGGCTCGGATATTCTCCATTTTTATATATATATAATACATCCCTTCCATTCTTTGAAATTCTAATGCATACCTAACTGTATCAGGTTTAACAGATTTTTCCATTATAATCGCACTGAGTATCCGGTATTTGCAGAAAAAACATATTTTCTGCATTTCAATTAATAAATAGATACCTACGTATTGTTATCAATAATATATTATACGAGTGCCCTTTCCGAGTTGCGCCCGTACATACGTGCATACAAATACATACATACATTATATTATATATTATAGATGTATAAGAATTCTCCCACTGAAAAAAAAAAAAACAAAAAAAAAAAAACAAAAAACAAATTGAAAAAAAAAAATCAATAAAAAACCATGCCCAGTATTTTTTAAGTATTAAGGGCAAGGAAAACTTGTATCGTTGTGCCCATGTGTTAGATGAATATTGTATATCTGTACTGTGTACACAGATTCGTGTACATCTATACGTGCCTATCAAAGATTATCAATTTCAAAATCTGATGGGATGGAAATAAGGTGAAAGAATTAGTTCGAAACGAAATTTCTGATTCAACGATCGAAGCGAGAATCTTCGTAGTCGTACGAAGTTTTTATTAAATATTTTCTGATTATATCAAAAACGAAGAAGTTGAGGAACAAAAGTAGGTATATATGCATTAGAGAATTCGTCTGTGGGTATAAGAATTTGTTATTCTCATTTTTCTGGTCGCAGGCAAACGACACGAGTCGAATCAAGACGAACAAACCAAGACGCAAAAACAGTTTCTATTATTTTTTGTTCTATTTTTGATTTTTTACACGATATTCTTGAGAATCAGTCTAATTGCCAGAAATGTTAAAAATTACTAGTTAGTATACGTATAAGTGACTACTAAATATGATCAAAATTTTGTAGACGATTGCTAGTGGGAATTGCAATTTTTTTTTTTTTTTTTTTTCTCGTTCCTAAAAGCATACGTACAAATCGAACGAGAGATAACAATTTTTCGAGTCTGTATGTTGATAGGAAATTTTTTGAATTTCGTATATTTTCAACCACCCATTTTCGGAATAATCGCGCGCGTTTGAATTTATGAATTAAAAAATGAAAATAAATCCAACAATATCCTGTGATTGGCAAACCGATGTCTCGATTGCGGAAAAACGTCGTTTTTCATTTAGAAGGAGAAAGAAAATTTAGCTCGTAAGTCAAAGATTGAAAGTTGAATTTTTTACCGGTAGAAACGAACGTTCGAATTTAACGGGATCACTAATGACAATTTCTTCGTGTCCATCTTTCGCGTGTCAACCTCTATAAATTTTAAGTATTTTCATATCGTAATTCCTGTTATCATTCGGCTAGATACAGTTTTATTTTTCAGAGAAAAATTTTTCCGAAAAGCTATTTCGCTTTCCAAAGTACCAGAGGGTCGGAAAAGGTGGAAATTATCTCAAGTCATTTTTCGACCAAAACCAATTCTTTTTAAACCGGAGAGTTGACGAGAAATAGAAAATAGAATTATATCGATATCTTTGAATAATTGGAAACACGTAATCCACAAATGATTAAATAATGGGGCCCGTGACCTACTCGTTTCATATTTCGATAAAATCAGATATATTGTATGAATTTTGGTGCTGCGTGTGAAATCTTTGATTGTGCATATAACGTCGTAAGCTGTTGTATAGAAAAATGTGTTTACATATATAGGTATATATTCGAATAATAGACTGCACGAAATATATACAGGTATGTATACATACATATATACACTAACAATACGCTCATATTGTAGATGATTTTGAGGAGAGAAGAAAAAAAAAGAACAAAATTGGAAAAACAAAAGAACAGAATTATATACATAATATATATTATTATCATTAACATTATTATTATAATTATAACTACGCTGATCACTGTCAATTATACGTTGTTATATTCAAAGCGGAAACAGTGATTTTTATCAACATGTCTGAAAGTGCATTCACATATTATTATATGTCGGGATAAATCACGTGATCAATTGAAAAAGGGCGTAAGTGACGTACTTAACTTTTTATTTGCAATTCTAAAAGGTTGAATGGCGTAAAGTTTGTTTTTTTCGCTTTATTTGACTAGAAAGTCTTTGAAATGGAAAAAAAACGTGAATTTTACAATAAAAAGTGAGAAATTTTAGTGGATACGCCCTTTTGGTACAAACTTTATTGAAAAAAATCATCCCTCGCTAAAGCTAAAAGGGCATATCCGCCAAGAGTTCATGTGTTACCAAAAAATTCACTTTTCTCATCGGAAATGCGTTTTTATGCCTAAAAACGTTTATCTTTCGGTAAAACATGAATTTTATGCTGATACGTCTTTCTGCCATTACTGGGGGTAATTTTTTTAACAATGTTACAAAAGACTTTTGTCATTGAATCTCCGTCTCGAAAAAAAACAGCGTTTTTTTTCGTTTCAAATCTTTTTACATCTACAACGCCGAAAAGAAAAACCAAAAATCATACTCTCTTTTTTGCCATTCGAATTGCATGTTTTTTCGCTCACGCCTTTTTTCCATTGATCATGTAATAATTTCGTTAAGTTTGTATTTACTAGATTTTAACCAATGTCTGAATTGCAATAATTGTTTATCTATAACGTTTCTAGTCAGAACCTATACTATGATTGTTATAATTACGTATGATACCGATAGTGTAAAATTTGCTACACAATCGAGGAAAATTAAAAACAGCAACAAAAAGAAAAAAGCAGAAAATTGTTAGTAAAATTAATACTACTCGTATCTTATCCAAAATACGACGTACATACCGAGCATTCGATAATTTATAGCAGCAGTTTGATTTTGATTGAGGTATAAATTTTTCCCCATTTCTTTTCATACTTTTTTTTTTCACGTTTCCAGAGTTATCATTCGGAATAATTATTATTAACCACTTACCTCGAGCAATGATTTATTACATACTAGGGTTATAAATAATATATGATATGAACTATAGGTGAAATAAACTGGGCTGAATTCCAGCTTGAAAAATATTTATACTTATTAAATAATAATATATAATTTTTATTCTAAGTTGGTGGAATTTAGAGTATATATATATATAATATTATATATGATGAAATGTTATATCGTAATAACGTAAACTGCTTTATATACGTACCTACTAGGTTTTTTTAATGTGTTTTCTCCAGAATATAATTATATATATTGTGAAAAATGAATCCTTATACTTTCGGAATCTTACAATTAATATATTACTCATATCTTTGGATTAATTATTGTAACAGCATATATATTTCAGAGCAAAGATGAAGCGCGATATTGGATTTATATAAACAAAAAAATGAAGGCCGTAAGGATAATTATGAACACTTTATGTACACATGTGTGTATATCTTTTATGCGCAATAGATCTCTAATTACCATATCCATATAATACCTTATATATTTGACAATCACCAAACGCGCCTCGTTGTATAAAAATATTTATTATTAACAACTTTATACACACGAAAGATTCTAACTGATCATCAGAAAAAAAATCACCACAATTTTTACCGCTTTACTTTGCAGCTTTTGTATTGTTACTTTCAACAACTCGTTTTCAAAAATAAAACTTAAAACTCTCTGATAAAATTTTAGTCTTTATTATATACTATATGTTTTCTTGAATTACCTAATGATCATTTCTCTCTCCTTTCCTCCCACGTCCGATGAAAATCATAAAAAACTTTGAAGAAAAGCAGAAAGTCAATTATTTAAGTACCATGAGGTGAGTGGATCGGTTGATTCTCTTTTAAGTTTTACACAAAAGTCTAGAAACTATAGGTTATAATATTTTTGGAAAGAACGGAGTAAATTTTTTTAAATACTCGTTTTGGATTCACCGAAGGGCTGGCAAGAGATTTATCAAAAGTAGAAAATCGAAATGGTCGCCTTTACGTCTGTAAACTTATTTTTATTTATTTTTTTTCAATTCTGACACTAGGAAGAAAGTTTGAATGAGCAAAAATTCCATTCCAAATTTTATTAACACACAGGATTATTATTACATTTACAAATTTAGTTTCCTTTTCATCCTGTAACGAAAAAAAAAAGGATGAACAAGAAAACACACAAAAAATTAACGACTTGATTTCAATGAGTTAAATTCGATAATTGAATAAAAAAACTATAGTAGCCTCATTAGTAAACATGTTTCAGACTTGGAATTTCGGAATGAACGTGAAACGATCAATCGCCGATTTTTCCGGGAGAATATAGTCTCATTTATTCCCTCGCAATTTGCTGATGAAAAATAATAACTTTTTCATTCACAACTTGTACTTGACAGCTCTGGTGATCGGGTATTTATCCCCAGTGCAGAAGCCCCGGAAATCGTCAAGGGAAATATCGACGATCGCGACACCACCGAGTCCCTTAGCTTTTACATAAGTTGCCTTGTTTCCGGCAGTGTCCGGGTTTTCATATGACAGCCAAACTCCATCAGATCCCAACTTGTGATTGTAGGATTGGTAAGCATAGCTTCCGTACTTTTTCGAAGGATCGTTCACGTGTCTCAAATAACCAACTGAGGATTCTGTAAGTCGAGTGCAAACCTCAGTGTAGGACATAATTCCAGGAATTTGGCTTTGGGGACCAGGAGCTCCTGGACCATCAGCATTAACTGGAGGAACTCCGGATATCTGGCTATCGGATGTCAACTTCCAGGTTCTGGCGTAGGTAGGAATTCCAACGATGATTTTGGACCCAGGAGTACCGTGGGCCAGCCAATATCTGCGAGGGTTCAGTAAAATTCGAATGACCAACGTGTTAAATTTTCTACTTGAAGAATTTTGGGAAAAATTATTCCAACTGACTTTGCAATTTATCTTATAGAATGAGGCCATACCTGACTTCGAAGTCGATGTTCTCCTGTGGATCGTGTCCATAGCTTCCATATATTGGAGCAGCGTAATCTGCATGCTTAGGGTTACGTTCAGGCGATTTCTGATCGAAGGCGAAGATGTGAACTGCGTCGATATTGGGCACAAGAGATCTGACGTCGTAGTAAACTGAAGAAAAATCATTTTTGAGGTTAAATCAAGGAGTTCCTAGAAATTTATCATTTTTCCCTGAAGATGTAGTCGAGGAATGAAATTCACTTACCACTGGTGTTCACGTGGGGAAGGACAGTCAAGGTCATATCTTTGTTACCTTTCGGTTTCAAATGGTTCTTTAGATCACGAACAAGGATGGTAAATCCATCACGGTGCTCTACCTCCTTTTCATCCTTGAATTTTCCATGGCCAAATACCTTCTTGAAACCGTGCCACATACCGCCAAAGACACCACGGTCTTTCTTCACTTTAGTTGTTGGGAATTGCCAGGCTAGATCAACACCGTCAAAGTCGTATTCGGATAACAGACGACCGATTGAATTCACGAACTTTGCTCTGGCCTCTTTCGTCTCCGTCTACGTAATGAACGAGTTATTAGAATTAGAGTTTTCGTAATTCCATTATAGACGTTTCTTTTAGCCCTATATTCCCAGTGATAGTACCTGCATGTATAAATTGCAAACTGGCTTGGCATTGGCACAGTATTGGTGCCATAGCTGCCAATACTGACAGCTACCAAGGGCCAAGCTTTGCCAAAGTCAAAATCAATGTTGGGACAATTTTGGGTCGTTAACACCGATTCAACTTATGGTGCAGTGAATCGGCACGAAATAATCCCCAGCCAGTATAAAACACATTATTGGCCCAGTGTATTCCCAGTACAGAACTGACTTCCGGCTGAGCCCCATGTACGTTCACTTGACAGTATTAGTCATCAGCATTGGCCCAACGTTGGGCAAATGATTTCTCTTTACTGGGCCAGTATTACCGAACGAAATTTGGCAGCCGGGGTACGGCCAATTCTGTGCCATGTGGGTAAATCTGGCAATACGCTGGGATCGGTACATGGGTAATTCTTATTATTTCTTGAAACTCACCACGAGTAGATATTTGTGAGTTCCATCATAGGAATCGTGGTTGCCACCGATGCACAGGTAGACCTTGAGGTGAGGGTAGATCCTCTTCAGTTGAGTTACCGTCCTGTAAAATGCGTAGCCAGCGCCAGTGTCGAGATGTGGATTAGAAACAGTAGCTTCATGAGTTTCGGGATTGATGACAGCATATCCATAGACGAGATGAGTACAGAGTGAAAGAGCTGGGCGTAAATCATTGATTTGGAATTTACCAGGGCCTAAAAAAGACAACCAGTATAATATACCATTAGTTTCTGCAGATCAATTCTTCAACGTTGCATATAATTAAAAACAGACAAAAACCATTCAACGGTAACGCATCACCTAAAGTATACCAAAATTCAAACTATACGGTCATGAATGATAAATAATTACCGTAACGTTCGAATGATGTTGAGTTCCAGTAGCAGACGAGCTTTCTCGGAACATAGTAATGTTGTTGGGCAAACGTCGCCACGCATAGCACTGTCAAAATTCCCGCAGTGATTAACTTCATCTCGAAATCTGCGGAATGAAATGATTTTTGAAACTTTTCATGCAGTACGATCTTCAAAGATGAATCGATTTTTAATCGCATACATGAGAACCGGAAAAAAATCGAAATGAAATTTTCTGCACGAGACAATTATTAGAGAACAACAATTTTTCATTGAGGATTCAAAAGCTCAAAAAAGTCGAGTTCTTGTTTCTTAATATTCTCCATCAGCCGATCGATGAAAGAAAAACACAGGGATCTCAGTTTTTATAGTGATTCATATACTGAAAACGAGAGTTCCACTTACCTTATCAACCAAGAGACGAAGACTGGCCAGACATTCGCAGCATAAGCGGATCTCGAATGCTTCAAAGCTGCGTCTTTTTATTCGAAGTAAAGTCGATGGTGGGGTCGACTTGGATAACGTCATCAACGCAAAAATGAGTAGGTACACATAAATTAGCAAGACTTTGTTTCCACATCTGTCCCCCGATTAGATGTACACACAAAAAGTAGTCAGGAGTAATTAGTACGCCGTTCGGTCCACCTTATCAATTTCATAAATCTCGCTTATCGCAGAGATTCGATCAACTAGCTATGCCGAAATTATTACCATTTTTTCCCGCATTCATCGGTTGCTTATTTTTCGGCTTGTGTCAAAAAGGCAATTTGTGACAGTCGCTTCAAACAATAGGAACGGATTTTTGTAAATTTTGGAACAAATCGAACAAGCTAGTTTGAACAGGCGGTCAAAATGGATCGATCAAATGCATCATGGTATTGAAAATACTTTCAAGTGCTTCAGGTCACCCCGTTTGACGCCATTGGAGAATGTTGCTCGACTCAGCACAGTTGTTCACACATAATGAGTATATCTTGTCCAAACATTTGGAAGATATGAAACAATACCGCATTAGTAGATGATTGATATCTAAAAATAGCAACGCCTGTTGCTTATTCGAGTCAATATTTTTGCTAGTTTCAGTATTCATGGTTACGTACTTTCGATTGGCAATTCTCATCGTGAAGATTCTTTCCGATCCTCAAAATGCCGAGTACTTGTAAAGTAAAGATTTTAATTTATACACACGAGCCTCCATCGCGAGATCTGATATTAGCCCTTCAAAATTTTATTCCGAACATATTTTAAGTGCGAATTAAAATTCAAATTTCGACTGTAGATTTTCCGTATCCTAAAAGAGGGAGAAGTAGAAGAAGAATGAATAGCTGGTAAAATTCTTCATGTTCCAACGATAAGGCAGGTAAGGTGAATCCATCGTTCTGATAAATAAATTTGGAACTTCCTACTGTAGTCCGAGTGCAGAAATCATTGACTGAGTCTCGAGGGAAGATCGTTCATTACCGATTGTCAAGCATAAGTGGAATAATGACTTATAAGTCTCGTCGTCAGTCTCACAATTAGTATAGAAAAGTCTTATGGTGTCAGTAGTCTCGGTTTTTGTCTTGGCATATGACTTTCGTGGATACTGATAATTAACAAGAATTGAATATCATCTGCTAGGCTTGTTCGTAAATTCGAAACCGAATCACTGTGTCGGAAATCTTGAATTAAGTAATCAGTCGACACATGAAACGTGACTCAGATGTGTAGTAAATTTCTACACGGGAGATATCACACGATATTAGATAAAAGCAAAGCCCCAACGTCCGGACGACTTTTTTTCGCAGTTCGGAAGAATCTCTTGAATCACGGAGGACAATTGAGTAAACGTGCAATGCAAAAGGATACAAGTCACACCTGAACGAATCTTGGCAATATGAAAAAAAAAAAACCGATGAAGATGAGAGGAAAAAGGATATCCAATTGAAGTCTTGCGCTTTTTGATTTTTGTATACTGCATCTGTTTGTTAACCAAAAATTTTGGAAATACTCTTGCGTATGTGTGTGTGTGACAGGTATTTTGATGTGAGACTATATTTTACCTTATAGTGTGAATTGAGATTGGGTGAAAAAATGAAGAAATCCTGGACTGAGTATACGCTCATTTTTTTCAATCGTGATGCACTAGTCTCTTTAACGAAGATTCAGAGATGTCACATTCATTGAAACAGCTATTTTCTCGAGTACTGATATCATAGAAGGCTTTCAGAAGTTAGGAGAATATAAAGAAGACTCCACTAATAACTTCTTTTGAGGTTTAACAGACAGAGAGATCATGCTTATTGTATTTTTGATTTGTTTCTTTAACATTGCGAACAAATTTACAGTCTATAGTCTATCAGAAAATATATTGAGAGGAGTATAAAAACAAACTTTTTAGATCTGTCACCCGTCTAACTAAAATACCCTAATGTACCACATTTCTCCACGACCATGAATGGAACATGGAAAAACATCTAATTCTAATTTACAACTCGTACTTGACAGCTCTGACAATTGGATATTTATCTCCGGTGCAGATACCCCGGAAATCGTCGAGGGAAATATCGACAATCGCGACACCGCCTAGTTCCTTGGCTTTGGCATAAGCTGCCTTATTTCCGGCAGTGTCCGGGTCTTCGTATGACACCCAAATTCCATCAGCTCCAGTCTTCTCATTGTACGATTGATAGGCATAGCTTCCGTATTTCTTCGAAGGATCGCTGACCCGTATGAAATGACTAACTTTGGATTCTGCAAGTCGATCGCAGACCTCGGCGTAGGACAAAAGTCCAGGAGTTTGAGTGTCTGGACCAGCTACTCCTGGACCAGCTGCGGTAATTGGAGGAACCCCGGATATCTGGCTATCGGATGTCAACTTCCAGGTTCGGGCGTAGGTTGGAATTCCAACGATAATTTTAGATCCTGGGGTGCCATTTTCGAGCCAGAGTCTACAACGCAATGTTCAATAAAATTAAAAATAATCGAAGAGAGAAATAAAATTGAACATAAAATGGAGAATTCAAAAACAGGAATCACGAAATCGAACTGTGAAGAAGTATTCCGTTTTTTTATTGTTTTTTCTTTAATTGAAAAAATTTCAGATTCAGGATGAGTCAGATTGGCTATACCATTTTCAATTTTGGGTATGAGAAATTCTGAGAAAATTTATTCGTAATGATTGTGAATTCGATTGGAATTTGTTCAGAATTGTCGAAGTTATATCGATATTGTCGGAATTTAATCAATCCCAATTTTAGAATTGTTGACGTGGAAGGAATGAAGATTTTATTTTGTGTATTCTTCACTATAATAACATGAATTTGTGTATGAATGTTATGATAGTCGATCGGGTCATTTTTCTGTAATCGAAAATGAAAAATTATACCCGCATGTGAAAATATATTCAGGAATACATGCCTGGAAATTCCAAAATTGAAAAAAAATAAAAATGGGAAGAAAGTGTCCACCAGACACCATGTGGCTCAAAAAGCAAAATAGCTGAAAAAATTTTGGAAACCGTTAAAAACTGTGAATACTTGGCTTAACCATACCTGACTTCAGCATGAATATTTTCTTCTCTGCCACGTCCGTAGCTCTCATAGATTGGAGCGGCGAAATCTGCATCCTCGGGATTGCGTTCAGGGGATTTTTGGTCAAAGGCGAAGATATGAACTGCGTCGATATTGGGACCGAGAGATCTGACGTCGTAGTAAACTGAAGAAAAACGATTTTTGAGGTAAAATCAAGAAGTTACTAAAAATTTTTCATTTTTCCGCGAGGATATAGTCGAGGTAAGTATAGATTCACTTACTACTAGCATTAACGTGGGGAAGGACGGTCAAGGTCACATCTTTGTTATTTTCCGATCTCAAATGGTCCTTCAGATCACGAACGAGGATAGTGAATCCATCACGGTGGTCTACTTCCTTCTCATCCTCGAATTTTCCATAGCCGAAGACCTTCCTGATATCGTGCCAAATATTGCCGAAGGTACCACGATCCTTCTTTACCTTTACTGTCGGGAATTGCCAAGCTAGATCGACACCGTCAAAATTGTATTCGGATAAAAGATGCCCGACTGAAGTAACGAACTTTGCTCTGGCCTCTTTCGTCTCCGTCTGCGAAATGAACAAGTAAATTAGAAATTCGTAATTGCATTGCGCACGTTTATTTTGGCCCCACATTTCCAGTTAATCATGGCAAAGCAATAAATCCAAAACTAATTCCAAATTTTTTTTTTTTCTTGTGACATTATGAATACTGCTCTTCTGTAGCTTGAACCACAAACCGCAACGTTCGTGAGCCATCAAAATTATAATTAAGGTGAAAATTGTGAACAGACGAGTCGCTGAACTCTGAAATCGCTTCCAATTCCACCAATCCTGTTTACTGATCATTCGAACAATTTTCAACAACTCCAAAATGATTAGTTTTCTAAAATTATATCCCAATTTTTGATTTATTGACACTCACCAAAGTCAGGTACTTGTGAGTTTCTTCATAGGGATCCTCGTTGCCTCCGATGCTGAGGTAGACCTTGAGGTCAGGGTAGGCACTCTTCAGTTCAGGTACGACCTTGAAAAATGCATGACTAGCCTGAGTGTCGAGATGAGGATGAAGAGCAGTGACTGTATGGCTTTCGGCATTGATACCAGCGTATCCATAGACGAGATGAGTACAGAGTGAGAGAGCTGGGCGTAGATCGTCGATTTGGAATTTAGCGAGACCTGAAAATTTTCCAAAATGACTAATTTTCATTTCGCAATCGATTCTTTGATCTTCCGTACATACATAAGTGTATACATACATAATTAACACGAACTACCTTCATAACAATACAATACAATGAATAATTACCATGGCGTTCGAAGGAGGTCGAGTTCCAGTAGCAAACAACCTTGTTGTGCTCGTGATGATGCTCGCTACGCTCGCGGTGGGCTGACGTCGCGACGCATAGCGTCGCTAAAATTCCCACAGCGATCAGTTTCATTTCGAAATCTATGGGACGAAATGATTTTCAATTCATTTTCATGTTGTATAAAATCTAAAGACGTCTCGATCCTGAATCATATGAAGGAAGAAGCCAATTGAAAAGTAAAAATCCTGATACGGGATGAAAGGACAACTAAATCTTGAATCAGTTACCAGAAACTTACGCAAATCTAGTTTTTTCGTTTGCAACATTCGCCGTCAATTGATCAAGAAACGAAGAAAGGATCTCAGTTTTTTGTAGTTCTTTCCGGAATCGCGAATCACACTTACCTTATCCACGAAGAGACGTAGACTGGCTGAGCATTCGAAGCCAAATGCATCTCAAAGGCTTCGGATCTCATAATCAGCGTTCGTCTAAGGGGCAAATCAATGGTGGGATTGTCTTGAATCGAGTCTTTACCCCGACAGTACGAATTATTTGGCAATACCATGTTATGTATAAGGAATGTGTTATATACAGATCTATTGCTTAGAAGAAGTATATAGCCATTGATGTATACAGGAGGGAGAAGATGGAGAAGTCGTTTCTGCAAATCGCAATTTCTCACTCTTCGTATAGCCCCGTTTTGCGTTCTTTTCAATAGAACGGAGATTTTTTTTCCGCGACAAACAAGATATGATAATAACACGATAATGGATTCTCAAGGCAGCTTTATATGAATCTGATTTGAGCTTTTCTCGAGATTTTTCTACGTCGATTAACGCCTTGGTGCAAATTGACGGCGGGAGGTCGGATTTTAATGTCGATCTTTACCCTCAATTTTCTACTTTTGCATTCATTCGGAAAATTAGTTCGGGAAACGAAAATTACGGTAGAAAGCTGTACTTGGACGGTTGACGGGTGAAGGAAATTAAATTACGTGCTCAACCCTATCTCTCGCTTTTATTAAATTGCTTTTCTCCATTGGATTGCAGGGAATCTCTTGTCTTCTGTTTGCTTCTTTACCCTCGTTTTCGTACTCCCATCCTGCTGATTGAAATTCACTATCACCAGATTTGTGGAAAGGGTTTCAATTCAATCACTGAATACTTTTCGTGAAATTTATATTGACTATTAATTAAAACTCCCTCGGAATCAATAGGTGTAAAATTTCAAAACGTTTCACGTTATCTTTCGACGCTGTCTAAAACTCACTCTTTTCTGGTCTTTCTGTGGCCCAGGTTTGGTCAACATGTGTCAAAAAATCGATCACAACGATAAAACGGAATTACAAATTTTGGGAGATAGCAAAAATCTAGTTTGAATACTCGGGCAAGCAGATCAGTTGATTTTAGCATGAAACTGTAGGAACTTCACGGTACACCTTCAAAAGAAGCATAGCCAGATGATTTCATGTAAAATCAGAGACATAAGATTGGTCGAAGGCATTCTTTTTTCCGATTCCAATACACGAGAATCCGCTTCGACAATCTCAACGGAATCAGGAGAATGAAAAGAAAATGCCAGGAAAATTTCATTTCATGTTTTATTGTCACATACTTTCTTATTACTGCGTTCAAAATTGACTTATTCTTTATCTTTTTGCTAAAGCATTCAAAAACAAAATCAGCGTCACGAATCCCGCTGAATCGTGAAAAACTTCATAGTCGAATACAAAACCGTTAAACTAATCATTAAATACATTTCTACATTAAAATTTTGCAAAACACCCGACGCAATCCGTCACCGAATTTGCTAAAACCTAAACTAATTTATTTCTTCGGTTTCACGAATGAGAAACAAAAACTCTTTCGTTTACAAATGGTGTTTGGCAGCTTTAAGGATTGGGTATTTATCTCCGTTGCAGGTTCCCCGGAAATCGTCTAGGGAAAGATCGACGATCGCAACACCACCGAGTTCCTTAGACTTGACATAGGCTGCCTTGTTTCCGGCTGTCTCCGGGTTTTCGTATGAAACCCAAATCCCATCAGCTTCTGTCTTGTAGTTGTAGGATTGGAAAGCGTAGCTTCCGTACTTCTTTGACGGATCGTTCACGTGTCTGAGATGACCAACTATGGATTCTTCGAGTCGATCGCAAACTTCAGGGTAAGACAAAAGTCCAGGAACTTGGGTGTGGGGACCAGGGGCTCCTGGACCCTCGGCGTCAACTGGAGGAACTCCGGATTCCTGGCTATCAGATGTCAACCTCCAGGTTCGGGCATAGGTAGGAATTCCGACGACGATTTTGGATCCTGGGGTACCATGCTCAAGCCAGAATCTACAGCAAAATGTTTGATATAAACTTGAAGATAATCGGAGAGAGAGAAAGAAAAAGAAAAATAAGACGGAAAATAGAAAAGCAGGCATTATGAAGTCGAACTGTAATTAATTATTCGATTTTTTATCGAAAATCGAAGATTTGGGGCTCCAGGATGGGTCGATTGGCCACTATTTTTGTTTTTGGATGTGAAAAATTCTTAAGAAATGTATTCTGACTGAATTTTATAAGAATTCATTTAGGATTTTCGAAGTTATCGATATTGTCGGAATTTCAATGATGGCAATTTTGTAATTTTTAACGCGGAAAGATTGGAGATTTTCTCTTATTCATCTTTACTAACAACGTAATTTTATGAAAATCGATCTGATTGTTTTTCCGTAATCCAAGATTGAAAGTTATGCCCACATTTGAGAATATGCTCAGAACTACATGCCTAGAAATGCCAGAAATGAAAAGAAAAAAAAAAAACAGGGACAAGCCGTCGACTGATACTCTATTTGGCTCAAAAAGTACAGTAACCAGAAATATTTTGAATACCTCAAAAACTGCAAATATTTCTAAATCAACCATACCTGACACCGGCGTGAATATTTTCATCTCTGACGCGTCCGTTGCTCTCGTAGATGGGAGCAGCGTAATCCGCATCCTCGGGATCGCGTTCCGGGGTTTTTTGGTCGAAGGCAAAGATGTGAACTGCGTCAATATGTGGATCGAGAGATCTGACGTCGAAGTAAACTAGAAAATAAAAAACGATGTTTAAGGCAAAACGAAATTGTAGATACGAAATTTGTCTAAGATTTTTTCCCATTACCACTGGCATTGATGTGGGGAAGGACGGTCAAGGTCAGATCTTTTTCATTTCTGGATCTCAAATGGTTCTTCAGATCACGAACAAGGATACTGAATCCATGACGATGCTCGGCCTCATCCTCATCCCTGAATTTTCCGTAGCCAAATTCCTTCCTGATATCGTGCCGAATATTGTATGTTGGGAATTGCCAAGCTAGATCAATCCCGTCAAAGTCATATTCGGATGCAAGACGGCCAATTGAGTTTACGAACTTTGCTCTAGCCTCTTCCGATTCCGTCTGTGCAATGAACAACTTCGTTAGAAATTTGTAATTGCTATTGCATGTTGTTGTTTTTTTTTTTTTTTTTGGCCTCACCTGACCAGTAAATCATGGCAAAGCAATAAATCGAAAACTAATTCAAAATTTGTTATTTTTCTGTGACATTGTGAATACTTTTTTGTAGCTTGAACCAAGAACCAACGTTCGCGAGCCATCAATCGAATTCTAACCATTAAGGTGAAAATTGTGAACAAACGAGTCGCTGAAGTCCGAAATCATTTTCAATTCCAATTCCAATCCAACACAATTATTATTCGAACAATTTTCAGCTACTATATAAAATGAATAGTTTTGGAAAATCATGCCCTTAGTACTTTTATTTTCATTTTCATTTTTTTGACACTCACCACAGTCAAGTACTCGCGGGTTTCTTCATAGGGATCGACGTTGCCCCCAATGCTCAGGTAGACCTTGAGGTCAGGGTAGGCATTCTTCAGCTCAGGTACGACCTTGAAAAATGCGTGACCAGCCTTAGTGTCGAGATTTGGATGAAGAGCAGTAACTCCATGGTGTTCAGCATTGACACCAGCGTACCCATAGACGAGATGAGTACAGAGTGAAAGAGCTGGGCGGAGATCGTCGATTTGGAATTTAGCAGAACCTGGAAAGGTATTTAAAAAAATGGCATATTTGTATTCCACGATCAATTCTATGATCTTCCATACACACATAAGTGTACGGAAAACGCTAATTAACACCTAACTACCTTCATAACAATACAATACAATGAATAATTACCATGACGATCGAATGAAGTCGGGTTCCAGTAGCAAACAACCTTGTTGTGCTCGTGATGATGCTCGCGACGCTCAGGGTGGGCAGACGTCGCGACGCATAGCGTCGCTAAAATTCCCACAACGATCAGTTTCATTTCGAAATCTATGGGACGAAATTGTTTTCAATTCATTTTCATGTTGTATAAAATCTAAAGACGTCTCGATCCTGAATCATATGAAGGACGAAGCCAATTGAGAAGTAAGAAGCCGGGTACTGGATGAAAGGACAACTAAATCTTGAATCAGTTACCAGAAACTTAAGCAAATCTAGTTCCTTCGTTTGCAACATTCTCCGTTCAATTGATCAAGAAACGAAGAAAGGATCTCAGTTTATCGTAGTTCGTTCCGGAATCGAGAATCACACTTACCTTATCCACGAAGAGACGTAGACTGGCTGAGCACTCGAAGCCAAGTGCATCTTGAAGGCTTCGGATCTCATAATCAGCGTTCGTCTAAGGGGCAAATCAATGGTGGGGTTGAATTGAATCGTGTCTTTGACCCGACAGTACGAATTATTTGGCAATACCGTGTTATGTACAAGGAGTGTGTTATGTACAGGTCTATTGCTTAGACGAAGTATATAGCCATTGATATGTTCAGAAGGAAGAAGACGAAGGAGTCATTTCTGCGAATTGCAATTTTTCACTCTTCGTAAAGCCCCGTTGCTTTCTTTCAAAAAGAACAGAGATTTCTTTCTGCGAAAAAAGATGCGATAATAACACGATAATTATTTCTCATGGCAACTTTAAGTGAATCTGATTCGAGGTTTTCTCGACATTTTTCTCCATGGATTACGCATTGTTGCAAATAGAAATCTTTTGGTCAGTGGTACATAAGCCACGGTGGCAGGTTGGGTTTTCGGTTGGATCTTTCCATCCAATTCCCAGTTTTGTATTCATTCGGAAATTTCAGATCTGGGGGTAGAATATTCGAGAAAAAAATAGTTCGGGAAGCGTGAATTACGGAGAAAAGTTATACTTGGACGGTTCACGGCTGAAGAAAATCAAATTACGATCCCAACCCCATCCCACTTTCATTAATTTGCTTTCCTTCATTTGATTTGAGACGCTCTCTTGTCGTCTGTTCGCTTCTTTACCCTCGTTTTCTCACTTTCATTCTGCTGATCAAATTCCACTATCATTGGGTTGGTTCGAAGGGTTTGAATTCAATCGCCACATAGTTCATTCAATTAAAACTCCCTCGGAATCAATAGGTGTAAAATTTCAAAACGTTTCACGTTATCTTTCGACGCTGTGTAAAAGTTACTCTTTTTTGGTCTTTTTGTGGCCCAGGTTTTGTTAACATGCGTCAGAAAATCGATCACAACGGTAAAACGGAATTATAAATTTTGAGAGACAGCAACAATCTAGTTTGAATACTCGGGCAAGTAGATCGGTTGATTTTAGCATGAAACTATAGGAACTTCACGGTACACCTTCAAAAGAAGCATAGCCAGATGATTTCATGTAAAATCAGAGACATAAGATTGGTCAAAGGCATTCTTTTTTCGAATTTCAATACACGAGAATCCGCTTCGACAATCTCAACGTAATCAGGAGAATGAAAAGAAAATGCCAGGAAAATTTCATTTTATGTTTTATTGTCACATACTTTCTTATTACTGCGTTCAAAATTAACTTATTCTTTATCTTTTTGCTAAAGCATTCAAAAACACAATCAGCGTAATAAATTCCGCCGAATCGTGAAAAACTTCATAGTCGAATGCAAAACCGTTAAACTAATCGGTAAATATATTTCTATATTAAAATTTTGCAAAACACCCGACGCAGTCCGTCATCGATTTTGCTAAAACCTAAACTAATTTATTCCTCCGGGTTCACGAAAGAGAAGCAAAAACTCTTTCATTTACAACTTGTTCTTGGCAGCCCTCAAGATCGGGAATTGATCTCCGTTGCAGGTTCCCCGGAAATCGTCAAGGGAAAGATCGACGATCGCGACACCACCGAGTCCCTTCGCCTTGGCATAGGCTGCCTTGGTTCCGGCCGTATCTGGTTCTTCGAACGATATCCAAATTCCATCAGATCCGTCGTTGAGCTTCCAAGCACAACTTCCGTATTTCTTTGATGGATCGTTTACGCGTGTTAGACGATTTCCTGCAGTGTTCGAGAGTCCGGTGCAGATCTCAGCGTAGGACAAAAGTCCGGGAGTTTGGGTCTGAGGCCCTGCTGCTCCTGGCCCATCTACGATCACTGGGGGAACCGCGGAAGGTTGACTTTCCGCTGTCAACTTCCAGGTTCGGCCGTAGGTAGGAATTCCGACGATGATTTTTGGGCCCGGGGTTCCCTGATCGAGCCAGTACCTACAACGACATGTTTAATTAAATGAAAAGTAATCAGAGAGAGAGAGACAGAAATCGAGCTGTGAGGAAGTCTTCGATTTCTTATTGAAAGTGAAAAATTTCAAATTCAGGATGAGTCGAATGGTCAACGTTTTCAATTTTTGATAGGAGAGGGGCGGGCAAAGTGGGCCTGTTGAGGAAATAATGTTAAGAGTTCAGATTTTGATCGTTCAACTTTCTCATTTTGACCAAACAATGAAAACCTGACTGAAGACGAGTGTCTGCTAAAAGTAAATCATAGATAAATCTATAAAACACTTCTTTCTCTTTTAGAAAAATACGATGAATTTCTTGACTTTGCCCAGTTTGCCCGGCGGTTCCTTAGCTCTAGTGATTATATATAGATAATTTATGGTCAAGGTTCTATTACGCAGGTAAATGAATAAATCTATGATGTTCGTTATTTTGAAAAAATTCAATAAAATTTCAGCTGGAGGGCCTACCTTGCCACTTTTTTTCCCTGGTTTTTGTAAAATATATTTAAGTTGTAGTTAGAAGTCTTTAGACGCAAGTATATCGATCATCAGAAAATTTACAATGCTTGTTAATTTTGGAAAAGTATACAACAAATTTTCAGGGGGTCCCTACTTTGCCCCACCCTATAAGATAATCTGGGTGAATTAATTCCTACAGAATTGGATATGGAAGTTTATCCACAATCATCGGAATTATCGACATTATAGTTGTGATTCAAATGATCGTGAACAAAAATTATTCTAAACACTGAAAGTGTGATAAGCTTTTTCTGTTCCATCTTCACTAAGCACGTCATTTTTCTGTTAAAATTCGATCAAAATCGATCCAGTAGTTACATTGATTTTGCCCGGAATTTGAGATAAAAATCACGCCAGCGGCTACAAAAATTTTCGAAATTACAGATTTAAAAATACCAAAAGTTGAAGGGAAACTGGCAAAAGTAGAAAAATTAGCCTCTTTAACTAATCGCAATTTAAGGCTCGAAAATTGAATGATCCTGAGAACATGTCCATCCTTGAAACGTGATTTATGAATGAATATAGAACGTACTTTACTCCGGCGTCGATATTTTCTTGTGGAACACGTCCGTAGCTGCTATAGATTGGAGCAGTGTAATCCGCATGACTGGGATCGCGTTCAGGGGATTTCTGGTCGAAGGCGAAGATGTGAACTGCGTCGATATTGGGAACGAGAGATCTGACGTCGAAGTAAACTGAAGAAAAATCATTTTTAAAATAAAATCAAGCAGTCCCAAAAAATTTTTATTTTTTCACAAAGATTTAGTCGAGAAACGATTCACTTACCACTGGCATTGATGTGGGGAAGGACGGTCAAGGTGACTTCTTTGTTATTTTTCGGTCTCAATCGGTTCTTCAAATCACGAACAAGGATGGTAAATCCGTCACGGTGCTCAGCCTCCTTTTCATCCTTGAATTTTCCGTAACCGAAGGTTTTCTTTACTCCATGCCAAATACTGCCCAAAGTTCCACGGTCCTTCTTCACTTTTACTGTTGGAAATTGCCAGGCCAGATCAACACCATCGAATAGATAATCGGTCAACAGACGTTCGACTGAAGCCACGAACTTTTCTCTAACCGCGTTCGTCTCGGTCTGCAAGAAACAAATTCGTTTAACATTTTTGATTAATTTGTAGGAACGAATAAACCGCAACGTTTATGCATAAAATTCAAAACAAGTTTGAAATTTTTCATTTTCCGGTAATTTTAGTAACACCCTTTTACAGCTTGAGTCAAGACTTCAATTTCAAGCAACAACAAAAATAATTGAGTAAAAAAAATTGCGAGCTATACCGAGTCTTCGATAGTCCAGAATTATTTTAGAATTCATGCAAATTCAACTGAATTGCAATTTGGACAATTTTCAGTAACCAAAATATAAAAAGTTTCGGAAAATTATGCCTGTCGCGATTCTTCACTCTTTGACACTCACAGCGATCAGGTACTTGTGGGTATCTTCATAAGGATCGTCATTACCCCCGATGCTAAGGTACACCTTGAGTCCAGGGAAGTTGTCCTTCAGTTTTGGTACAACTCTGAAGAATGCTTTATCACCTTCAGTATCACGACGGGGATGAAGTGCAGTAACTTCATGGGTATCAGCCTTGATACCAGCGTATCCATAAACGAGATGAGTACAGAGTGAAAGAGCCGGTCGTAAATCGTCTACTTGGAATTTGGCAACTCCTAGAAAATAACCCGAAAGTGATTATTTTCTGATCCTTGATGAATCCTCCGGAGTAACATGATTACAACCATGCAAGAAAAAAAACAAAAACCGTTCAACATTGTCGCACAGTTTCGCATGGACGCGAACTAGGCTAATAAGTAATAAAAGATCACCTTGGCGTTCAATCGAGGTTGCGTTCCAGTAGCAAACAACCTTGTTGTGAAGATTTTGCTGTTGAGCAAACGTCGCGACGCATAGCGTCGCCAAAAATCCCGCAGTGATTAGATTCATCTTGAAATCTATGAGAGGAAATAATTCTCAATATGCATTTTTATGCAGTGTATAAAAATATGGAGACGTTTCTATCTTTGATCGTATGAACAAAGGAGGAAGAGAGGAATACATTTCTCGGTACGTTATAAGGATGAGAGAATTGCAAATTGTTGAATAAATTACCATTAAATCAAGACAATCGAGTTTCTTATTCATAACAGTATCTGTGAATTGATCAAGGAAAGAAACAAGAATCTTGTTAGTTCATCGTGATTCACACTGACGATCAGGAGAACTGCAGCACTTACCTTGTCCACTAAGAGACGTAGACTGGCTAGATCTCTACAGCTTTGTGTGACTGGAAGGCTTTGAAACTGCGCCTTGGCCCTCAAGGCAATAGTGGATGGTGGGGTTGACTTGAATTACATATTTAACTTATCAGTGTACGTAATTTGGCAAGACTACGTCACGTATATATACGACAAGTGTGTTACGTACAGGCCATTGCTCAGGCGACACGTAGCCAGTAATGAAGAAGGAGGGGCCGGATTGAAGTGCCGAATTTAAATGATTCCAATAGGTCAAAATCCAAAATTTTAATACTACTGACTCATAGTTGCAGTCGTTTTTTTCCAGGGAAAGTCCAAGTCTACAGGCGATTCCAAAACCTGAGAACAAACATCGCCAAAGGTTTAAAATTCCGAAAACTGATGATACGAAAGGCTGAAACTAATCTGTTCGACGTTTTCAGACTGATAGTTGAAGATTATTTCCCTGGAAAGTCCATACAGACGATTCCAAAAATTTGACAATTTAATATCGCCAAAGATTCAAAATTCCGAAAGCTGAAGATACGAAAGGCTCAAACTAATCTGTTCGACGTTTTCTTTCTCTTCGTTAGTCTCCCCTTCAATTTTTGTACTTTTAGAACTTCTGAGCCTTCACTTTCGGAACTTTGAGCTTCCTGCATTCCGATCTGTGAGAATTTGGAAATGCTGAGCTCTGAAATTTCTGTGAGTTTGAAATCGTTTCGAATTGATCCAGAGCTTTGACCTTTCGGATTTTTCCAAAATTCGAAACTTCAAGCCAGCCCCAAAATTTCCTTTAGTGTCTTCCACATCGATGACGGTAAAAACTCAGAAAGGTTAGATTTTGGGGCTGACCTTTTCCATCCAGCTATTTTTTTTTTTTTTTTTCTTTCTTTTTCTTTGTATCGATTTAGAAATTTCGGACTTTGAGGTAAAAGATTAGTTCAGCCAGTGGAAATCACCGTCAAAAGGTGTACTTTTGAACGTTTCAAGGTGGGAAAAAAAAATCATTTTTCAACTTTCTGTCAGTCCCCTGGTTGCTTGATTAAATTTTGAAGATTTTCTCATTACCGGCTTCCTTTTTGGCTCTCATTTTCATTCGAATCCACAATGCTAACACCGGAATTCATCCGGCATCACGATGTCTTCATCTTTATTGCTTTTTATTCCCTGTGTAGATTAACTTGTCTTTTTCGTTGTTTTTTTTTTTTTCTTTTTCTGTCACAATTTGGTACTCGCACAGCCCAATCACAACTCGTCGAGTTATATTTCAAATTGTCCAGTCTAATACGTCCACTTGATAATCCTATTCATTAATTTTTACAGCTCAATTTTCACTTGTCCAAACAAACTCCCGCCTACCCAGGCCAATCCACTTGACACAGCCCAACCTGGAATCGCTTAGCCAAATTCACACTGGCCTAGCTCAATTGCCAATTGTCCAATAAAATCCGAATTTTTCTAGACGGATTTTCACCTGCTCAGCTGACTTGTGTCACCCCCTTAACCTAATCCGTATTTTTTTCCACCGAATTCCATTTATTTACCTTCATTATTGGATACAATTATCCTGTAGTCGCACTTGTATGATCAAATTTTCACTCTCGTAGCATAATTCCCACTTGCTTTGAGCAACTTCCACAGGCTCTTCAGTCTTCTTTGTTTTTACTCGTCAAGCCGCGCTTCTTCCCACTTGCGAAGTCCAATTGTTGGCTAAATTGTTGGCTCTCAATTGCACATTGTTAGCTAAATTTCTACTCGTTTCACTGTGCGAGTATTTTTTTTTATTTTTATTTCTACTCCACCGCTACGTGGTGGGTACAACGTACGTTTTCGAGTGGAAATAATGTTTTAATTGCTCACCTCACGCAATGTCACGCTCGACCCTATAGTTATATCGATCGTGTTTGAAGTACGAGTGAACTATAGGCTTGTGTCTATTATTTTCAATAATTTTTCTATCGTATCCACATTCAATTATAATGATCACCGAACCGCCTCGATATGGAAATATTTATAATTGACGAGTTTATGAACGAGAACGTGTCATTAGACGCGAATCCCTTCAATTTCTGACACTATTTCGAAGCGTTTGAGTTTTTGCTGTGTCAAAATCAATTTTTAAAAATTTTTTTAAGATACTTCGGCTTGGAACTCTCGGATACAATTTTTCGCACTTAATTTCCCTGAAACACATACTTTTCTCTTTAATCCTCATGGCCACTGAGCATGATCGTGTTTCTTCATGGTCGATGTCAAATTTCGAATTCGAAAGTACTGAAACTTTCCATTCCAAAGTTTCTATACAATTGACAAATTAACACGGAAAATAGAAAAATATTCGAAAAATCAAATTCTTTCACTCATCCCGGAAATTTTCTACAAATTATTCTTCTTCTATGAAATTTCGATTGATTTTGATATGAAAATGCAGGACTTTCAAGATTCATCTTTACAAGTAATCAGACAATCGTGTTTCTGATTTTTTTTTCCCCTAAATATCAACATGCATCAAGAATTATTCGGAACCATAAGATTTTATGGAAAAACAAAGACGTTACATCGATTGGAGGAATTACTTTTTCTAATACCGTTAAATGAAAATCTGCTTCGACATTCTCAACGGAATTAGGAAACCAGAAAAAAAATGCCAGAAAAATTTCATTTGAGGTTTTATTATCACATACTTAATTATTATTGTATTAAAATTGTTGTCTTTTTTTTCAGCTAAAACGAGTAAGAATCACAATGAGCAACATGAACTTCTCTAAATCGTGGAAAACTGTACAGTTAAATATACAAAACCATTGAACTGATCTCGGAACTGATCGGTAAATCGGTACATCAACATTAGGATTTTAGAATGTGGGAATTAAATCCAACGCTGATTTTTGCAGAACGCAATCTCATTCATTCATCTGCGCTCTTGAATAGAAAATAAAAGAAAAATCATTTATTTACAACTTGTACTTTGCAGCTTTGACGATCGGGTATTTATCTCCGGTGCAGGTTCCTTTAAAATCGTCAAGGGAAAGATCGACGATCACGACACCACCGAGTCCCTTAGCTTTGGCGTAAGCTGCTTTGTTTCCGGCAGTGTCCGGGTTTTCGTATGAAATCCAAATTCCATCAGCTCCGGTCTGTTCGTTGTAGGATTGGTAAGCATAGCTTCCGTACTTTTTCGAAGGATCATTCACGTGTCTGAGATGACCAACTGAGGATTCTGTTAGTCGGGTGCAAACCTCGGTGTAGGATAAAATTCCAGGAATTTGAGTTTGGGGACCAGGAGCTCCTGGACCATCAGCGACGATTGGAGGAACCCCGGATATCTGACTATCGGCTGTCAATTTCCAGGTTTGGGCGTAGGTTGGAATTCCGACGATAAGTTTGGATCCTGGAGTACCATTCTCGAGCCATAGTCTACAACAGAATGTTCAATAAAATTTTTAAAAATCTAGAGATCAAGAAAAAGTAATATAAAATGAAAAATCGAAAAACAGGCATCGTGGAATCGACTGTCAAGAAGGATTAGTAGAAGAATAACTGTTAGTGGTCACACTGGGTAAAATTTACCCAGCTAAGTTTCAAATAGTTGCTCTGTGAAAACTATCAGTCCGATCGGGATCAAAAAAATACTAAAAATACTTTGAACATTCTAAAACATGTCTGAAAATTGTTTGTCAAATTGATTGTTGTGTCAAAATTCAAATCACAACATGTTTAGAAAAATCGTGAATAGGTAAATTTGTCAAAAAAAAAATACACCTTTTCAATAAAAAAAATCATAACTTTTTAAATTTTCAATATTTTCGAGTCAAATTTGAACTGGAATACTCGTCAGATGTGGTACTTCCGGGAAAAAAATAATGGCATAGTGCACGTTTGAAAACAGGTATTCATTTTGACATGTGAAAAGTATCAATTTTGGAGTAGAAATGAATGCGGATTTATCTGGAAGTTATAGGTGCGAAAAATTCAACTTTTCGATAACAAAAAATCGTAACTAATGCATTCATGAAATATTATTTACCCAAAATGAGGCTTGGATAAAATTAACCCATGGTGGGTTAGAAGGGTTACCCCGGAGGGTTAAAAGTAGAACATTTGGGTTTCAAGATCGGTCGAATAGCCACCATTTTTAATTTCGGGTGTGAGAAATTTTCAGAAAATACATTCCTACCGAATTGGATGGAAATTTGTTAGAAATTGTCAAAGCTGTTGATATTTTCAGAGTTCAAATGATCGCAATTCTGAAATTTCTGCAAAGGCTGACGGTATAAAGATCCTTTTTTTCTTTGCTCAATTTCAAATCGAATAAAAAACCGTTCTAGCTGTCAATTTGAAAAAAAAAAAACCTACACAGCGACGATGTTCAAAAAAAAAAAATTATAACGCTCGTCTTTGGTCCATATCCATAAAACTAGGATGTAGCATCCGCATGTTTTCCTCATCCCTACAGATTCATTTCGGAATAACCCCCGATATAAAAATCGTGAAAAAAGGACGAAATGTCAAATCGATACATAATTACTGTACAACAAAAAAGAAAAAAAAAAAAAAAGAAAAATCACACTAACCTGACTGGACCGTCGATATTTGCATATCCCTCACGTCCGTAGCTCTCATAGATAGGAGCGGCGTAATCTCCTTCCTTGGGGTTGCGTTCTGGTGTTTTTTGGTCGAAGGCAAACAAGTGGATCGCGTCGAGATTAGGAACAATAGATCTCATGTCATAGTAAACTGAAGAAAAATGATTATTGAGGTAAAATCAAACAGTTCCCATAAGAAATTTATCATTTTTTTCCTGAAATCGTAATCGAGGAACGATTCACTTACCACTTGAATTGATGTGGGGAAGGGGAGTCAAGGTAAGATCTTTGTTATTTCTCGATCTTAGTAGGTTCTTCAGATCACGAACAAGGATGGTGAACCCATCACGGTGCTCTACCTCCTTCTCATCCTTGAATTTTCCATAGCCAAACGCTTTCTTGATTCCGTGCCAAAGACTGCTGAAGGTTCCACGGTTCTTCTTTACTTTTATTGGTGGGAATTGCCAGGCTAGATCGATACCATCGATATCATAATCGGCTACCAGACGACCGACTGAAGTAACGAACCTTGCTCTAGCTTCGCTCGTCTCAGTCTGCGAAAAACAAATTCGTTAGAAATTTTCAATAAATTTGTAGGACATAATAAACCGCAAAATTTATGCATAAAATTCAAAACGAGTTTGAAATTCTTCATGTTCCGATGATTTCAGTAACACCGTTTTGCAGCTTGAGCCAAAACTTAAATTTCAAGCAACAACAAAAATAATTGAATAAACAAATTGCGAGCTATACCGAGTCTTCGACAGTCCAGAATTGTTTTCAATTCATGCAAATTCAACTGAATTTTAATTTGGACAATTTTCAGTAACCAAAATATAAATAGTTTTGGAAAATGATGCCTGTAGCGATTCTTCACTCTTTGACACTCACCAAGGTCAGGTACTTGTGGGTATCTTCATAGGGATCGGCATTGCCTCCGATGCTAAGATACACCTTAAGTCCAGGGAAGGATCTCTTCAGCTGAGTTACTGTCCTGTAAAATGCGTAACCAGCACCAGTATCGAGATGAGGATGAAGAGGAATTGCTTCATGAGTTTCAGCGTTGATACCAGCCCATCCATAAATCAGATGAGTACAGTATGAAAGAGCTGGTCGGAGATCGTCGATTTGGAATTTACCTGGGCCTAAAGGACAACGAAAAAACCATTATCATTCCCATATCGATTCTTTGCCTTTACACAATTACAAACAGGTAAAATACCGTTTCGAATTGATGCAAACTATAAATTTATTAAATAATTAGAAATCACCTTGACGTTCGAATGAGGTTGAGTTCCAGACGCAAACAAGCTTGTGTGGTGGTGCGTATTGCTGTTGGGCGAACGTCGCGACGCATAGCGCCGCCAAAATTCCTACAGTGATCAGTTTCATCTCGAAATCTGAAGGAAAAAATAATTCTCAATGTATTTTTCTGTTGTATAAAATCCGAAAACAACTCAATGTATAATTTTATGAAAAAAAAAAAAAAAAAAATGATGTAAAGAGAGTGAAAAGTCTCGGTGTACAGAATGAGAAAATACCAAATTAAATTTAGAATGTTCTACATCAATCGAAGAATTGAAATTATACAGAAATTTCAATTTCCCGTGATTCGTATGTACTGAAAACACGAACAGCACTTACCTTGTCCGCTAAGAGACGTAGACTGGTCAAACGTCCGCAACTAAGCGTTTCTCGAAGGCTTCGAAACTTCGCCTTGGTCCCCGAGGCAAAGTCGATGGTGGGGTTTACTCGGATTACGTCACCAACTCAACAGTATACACATATAATTTAACAAGACTCTGTGTTATGTGTCCAGATTACGGATTCTAACTCTTTGCATATAATACAAAACAGAGATTTATTTTCCTCGGTATTACTGCAGAAAACGCCAAAATATTCTGAGATAGCAGATTTTCTAATCCCAGCTTCATCGTCACCAAAATTATCAATCGATGAAAACGAAGCTGTAGATTGAAAAAAACAAAAGAGCTCCATATATTTCTCCATCGATTCTGAGCTGACCCGATTGCTCGTAATTCTGCGATTCCAAAGACCAAAGTGCAAAAATATAATCATACGATTTCCTCGAAGCTATACGAACATCACCGCGTCTCTGAGAAGAACTACTTGTTGACCAAGTTTTCTATTTATCAATCGCGAAATAGAAGGAATAGACAAATTGCTATGCAAATATTCGAATTATTTATTATCATTAATTGAATAGCAATTCGTCCAAAAGTTTTGTTTTATTCAACTGGCGAATATTCGGCGAAATAATTAGCAAGGAAAATCAAACCGTGCAAGCAAAAACAGCGCAAAAACTTGCCAAACAAATTCAACAGTATATCTGGAGAGCTCTGATGCGAATTTCGTGATATCTATTTCATGTAGGCGCGATTAGTTATGTCAGAGTTCATATGATATCCGCGATTCCCCACTTGATTGAGCTAATTGCGTAATCGTTACAACGAGTTGCAGAGATCGAGGAATGAAATGAACTTTTTTTCGAGAGAAGCTTGAAATAGAATTTTAGAATTAAATTCGAAGATTATCCACGCGTGATAAAATCAAATCGTTACATACCGTCGAGCAAATTTTCCCTGTCGAAATATCGTCGCGTATGTTGACTTTCCAGGGTATTCTATGGGTAGGTATGTATGCTATGTATGTACATAAAAGCGTAAACACGAACCTCGAGTTCGTCTGGCAAACAAAACCGATGGCTTTTATTAACAGGGTGCGAACAGCGTGGGGTGAAGCTTTAACTTTGTGCTCTACTGTACCTAGCCAGGAAACCACCCTTGAATTAATTGTTTGAAGTTTTGCTAAAAATTATAACGCTGTTACCAATGGTCCGCATCATTTAGGACTAAATACAGTTTCCATGCACGGTCAACAATTCATGCTTCGACAAATCATCGAGGCTATATTAATATAATTCGACACGCAATCATAATAATCAGGTTTCGCGATGCGAATCGAATGTCCGTTAGTTTTTTGATTGGTTTTTTTTTTTTCTTTTTTTTTTTTTATTCACGAACCAACTGTTGTTTTGTTATTTGAAATAATCGGTTCAGGTCTTTGATTACAAGATGTCAAGGGGTTACCGTGCCTGTTTCAAACTTTCAACGTTTCAAATTTTTTTTTTTTACTTTTGTGACAATTTATGTTTCAATATTGAAATTGAATATTCTAAAGTTAGGTAATAAGCTTGGAGATCATGAAAAATAATGGTCAATTTTTTCAGAAGCCGAAGAATCAAACATGCTCTACAATTTTCTGCTGAAATGCAGCATCAATCTTCGAATTTTTGTTGCGATCGGTTATCTGGTTTGCGAAAAACTACAAACCGCGTTTCTCAGGCGATTATAATTACCCTTCAATTCCCTGGTGCAAATTTTCGGTCTTCTTGAGGTTTTAATTAGTTTTTGAAAAAATTCCAATTTTCGCTAGTTTCTCTTACGACGTTATAGTTTTCCATGAATCTGTTGTTGTCGTGTTACCAAAGAAACTACTCAATACGATGATTTTGTAGAGTTTTGACATTTTCACGATTTTGATTCTTATTTCATAGATTGTCATACAGTATCATTGGATGATTTGAGTTCATTAAGATTTCTGATTTCTTATAATCACTCCATACAACTGAATTCGTGTGATTTAATCGAAACTGTGAAAAGTCCTAAAAATTTATCATTCGCCTTTTTGTAGTTTTTTTTTGTTCCTTTTTTTCAAAGGCACTGACTAATACTTTGGAAAAACCACACCTTATTTTTCGGAAAACTAAACTACATAGAACGGAAGTGTGAACGAAGGTATAGATTTCCTAAAATGAGCAGAAAATGTAAAATGAAGTAGAAAAACGATTCCTATTCAAAATTTAGAAAGGGGATCCACTGAAAAATTCGAATTTTTTTCAACACTTTCTAAGTTTTCGGTGAATCCGTAGGAATTTCGCACAGATCCGAACGAATTTCCACAGTTTTGCGGAACAATCTCCATCAAAAATCGTCAAGCTATTGAAAAATCATCATTTTCTGGATCCTGTGGATGCAACTCATTGTCCAAGTCGCTTTGAGTCGGTATTCCAAAGAGTAAAATACTTAGTCAATTTCTGCCGTGAATCAATCCTGCCTTCAATCTTCTGAGTTTCATTTTGGTAGGTTATATACGTATAGTTTGGAAATTTTGTTATTATAAATTGTCGTCACCTCAAAAACGCGAATCGTATTTTCTCGACGACTACCCAACCGATCCAAACGAACCCTCGACAAATGAATTCAGTTTTTTAGCAGAAAGTGACTGAGTATATCAATTCATCAAAAAATTGATAGGATTCCAGTAAAACTCATGTTTTTTATGTTATCTAGGTTAAGTTAGTAGTGATATTTTACTATATCACATCAATCGCCACGATAAAAATTTTACATCAGGAGTACGTGTTGAGATTTGGAAAAGGAATCAGAGCTGATGATATGATTTGGCACCAAATGTTGTCAAGTTTGATGACTGTGAATAGTAGTGACGATTTCATCCTGATGTATGTACATATTTGAGTACTAGCTACGTATAGCAGATAACACACAATGTCTGCAGGTTAATACGACGTAGGTACAAATATACTTATGTATCGAGAGAAACGAGTTACCAAGAAGTGGATTGAAGGTCGATCGCGAGAGGCATCTACCTATACCCAACCGTGGTTATATTGCCAGATCTCGTTTGTTGACGATGCAGGATTTGTCCAAGTCGATAACACACTCCAGAAAATTGTACTTCCAATATTATGAAAGCATAACATTACCATCTCTGCCATCGAAATCGTCGTTTTCCCGCATAATCCTAAACCAACTTCCATCACTTGGTCACTGTTTCGACTCAACACGGGCTTGAATTGATTAAAAATTGTTCCCTGGAACGAGGTTGATCGCTTTCGATCGACGCAGAGAAACTGGACTGCGAAAAAAGCGCAGGTTTGCAAAAAAAACAAAAAGGTGGTTGAATTTGAATAGATATAGGATCTAGGATATCACATGGGTTTATATTAGGGAGGAGGCAGAGATGGTGACAAATTTGCCAATTTGTGGCAGACGTACGTCATATGTGCGTAGATCTGTATAGTTATACACGTTTCCTGGAGTGAGGTAAATAGTTCAATTTGGTACGGTTGACTATGAGTAGGATGATTTGTAACGTCGACGTGACCAGCTCTCGCAGCCTTAGAATAAACGCTTTGAATTATCTCGTTAGCATCCTCTCAAGCACGTCTTTTGACTCGCGAAAAATAACAGATTAGAATCATCAGCCTCTTTGTCTCTTTCAACGTAATGGGTATTACTCATACGGCTCTACACTCTATGTATACTAAATGTTATTCGTATAGATTGAGCGGGATTGAAATTTAGAATTTAAAAAGCTGCGAAAGGTGAAAATTTCGAATTATTCTACTGCCGACTCAAAGTTTTTAGAAAAATTATTTTCTAGAAAATCTATGTAGCCAATTTGAAAAACTCCGAACGGAAAAATACCGAAGGTTCAAAATTCCGGAAGTTGAAGATCCGGAAGGCCAAAACTCCGAGTCTCGTCGTTTTTTTGACAGTTTTGTCACGAGCTTCGACTATGCGGATTTTTTTGACTCTCTGAGTTTTTACTTTTCGGAATTTGCAACTTCTGAAACTCCAACATTTCTAGGAACTCATTGTCAGAATCACGTCTGGAACGAATTCGGGATTTAGACCGTTCCAAACTTTTGGACTGAGATTTTCAATCCCACTCCGTAGATACGGAGTTTAGAATGAAAAATGAATCGAGAGATCCAAACAATAAACATCCAAAATTGTATTCAAAATTCGAGAGTTATTATTTTTACTCTTTATCGCGCGGTCTTTGCACTCGAATTACATCTGCAAAAATTTTTAAGAGAATTCAGATGTTTCGTCGATTTTCATTAGATGAAATATCGTGTTTCGTAATTATGGATCATGAAGAAACTGTTGTTTCTTTCCGGTAGTTTTTTGTTCAACATCGTGAGATAACCGAAAAAAAATTATAATTTCCCCGAAAATTTGCAGAATAAACTATAAACACATGATAGATTTTCGTAATTTTTTTGCTTGAAAAATCGATTTTGTCATACTTAATCCAAATATAGAAAATAATTACAATTTGCCTGAAAATTTTCTGAGAATCCTGAGGCAAATCGTAAATTTTTTATAATCGTTCATAAGAAATGGTAGATTCTCATAGTTTTCCATTGGAAAAATTCGTTATTTTGAAAAGTGACAACATCCCTGCAAATTCGTAAAAATACAAAAATTGTAGATGTTTCGATCTAGTCCTTCATTAGAGGAGAAAGGTAATTTTTGTGGAGGAGACTAAAAAAAACTAACAATTTCTTTTGCAGAAAAATTGTACGAAGCGATCCGATTTCTTCAAAAACTTCTAGAAATTTATATCATTTTTTTCGAGACAGTAGCATTCGACAGTTGAACTATGGAAATCGGGATGATCGGTGTTCCCGGTTCGTTTATGTATTTTGTTATTGTTCAGACACTCGACCAAGGTGAGTATTATATTATTTATGTATATATGCATGAGAGTTGAGCGTGGTGATAAAAATCGGTATATCCCCACGGCATCAAATACATCAAACACGTACACAGCCATTCCATACGACCAAAGAACGAACGAACTCTATATATACACAAATCACAAAAGAGTATAACAAAGGTCAGAGAAATCTGCAACCTCCAGATTTTGCCAACGACTCACGAGCATGGCCGATCTTTCGAGGACAATCACCCGATCCCAATCCTACTACATAGTGCGATTCAATCCTTCAAAATTTCTGATCGATGAATTATCCCACGATTTTTTCCCGATCTAGGTAAACGAAATGTTTGTATTCTGTTTAATTATAATTTCGACGTTTAACCACGAATTGCCGATTTATTTTCCATGAGTTTTTTCAAATTAATTCATTATCTTCTTCTTATTCTTATTCTTCTTCTTTCGATTTTCATTTCCGTTCGATTGATGTAAATTCAAGTACAACGTATCGAATGCAGAGATAGTTTCAGTGGAAAAATTAGCTTTCATGAAGCGTCAGCATGATGCTCACTGGTAAAATATATAAGCCCAGCTAGGCGAATTTCGCTCGGTATACCAACAATATTTGCCACAAATCGGTGTACGTAAATATTGTTCATGTGTGAGTCTCACGTGCGATGTTCGTGAGCAAACATTCGAATTTCTATACGTTTGTAAGCGAAAGAAAGCTTGAGAAGCGAAATTCAAGAAACTCGCCTCGCCCCGAGCAAGTTTCATGATTACTTCATAGCTTCCTAGCCTTCTTTCAACAACGTGTATTCTCTTAACTAGGTATACTCCAATCACATTTCTCTCTATAGTTCTATTTATCGCATGCATATACCTATATACATATATACAACGATCAGAGTGACAGATGTCTGTCATATGTTGCATACTATTATTTATTATGTAGAACCGACCCAGAGGCACTCGTCCCATACATCCCCTCCACCTGAACTTGCAAGATGCATTTCTGGTTGCGAATAAATCAATAATTCAATAACTAGATGAATAAATAAATGTATAATCGCAGCGAATCAATTTTGCAAATCAATTTAGTCTTCAACACACATTTGGATTATAGATTTCCATAGTATATAATTGAATTTCGTTTGCCAGAAATTTTATCTTTTTTTCGCTGTTTTTTATTTTTTATTATTATCATCTGAAACGATTGTCTGAACTATTAGTAACAGTAGAAAAAATATGACGAATTATTTTACATCGTACATGAAGAATAACGTCGGTTTGAAATCAAATGGCATTTGAAACGCGCGCCATTTGTTACGTCACTTTACAGCATGTCTAACCTTGCCCCATTTACCTAACCTGCAAAACTTGACTATCCTGTTCCCTGTATACCGCCATCTAGAATATTATCGTGACAGTGACGTCACGTCCAATCAAAAGCGTTGAAATCTCACATGCGGTACTTTCTAGAAAATTTGGATTATTTTTTATCTACGAATTTGATTCGTCAAATATGGTCGTTGTATTTGAACTCGATTTCAATGAATTTGATGTTTAGGAACAAAAAAGTTCTCTTATATTTGATATTGGTTCTTTTTTGTTTTCGTTTTTGGTGAACTAAAAACCGAATCAAACGATGAATGATCCTCTGTACCTAATTTCGATAGTAAATAAACACGAGATTCTGTTTTACTGTGCGGTTGGAAGATGAATATATAGAAACTTCAGACGGATCAAAGCAGCGATTCCTAGGGTTTTGTCTTGTTTGATAGTTTATTTAGTTCTAACCACACATTAGAGGTAAACCCTAGAGGATTTATAGGTAATATAATACAACGTATATGGATCCAGGCTGTTTTGAATCGCATAAATTTTTCTCTGGCAGCGATAGAAGGAACCAGAAATTTCTTGTCAAATTATATTATATACACATGTATTGATGTGTGTACACAAATTTCTAAGAATTGTTTACAATGACGTCGGTTTGTCTTGGCGGTCGAAGATTGATTAGCGGCTTTGATACCGGCAGATGGGTTTATAGTTCAACGATAGTTCAAACGAGACTGAATTATCTCTGGCTATACTAAGATATTATTACATATTGCCCTCGGAATATATACGGGAGTAATATAAACAAAACTATCGACGTCAGATAAGGCACGGTACTTATAAAGATATGCAGTAATGCAGCTTTCTGTGAAAAACAATACTCCAAGTATATAATAATAACGGTCTATTTTTTACTCGGACTAAACAATCGTGCGTGTCATTTTATCGGACTCTAATCTTCTCACGTGTTTTCCTAATTTGTTTCCATTAATTATTCTTTGTTTTTTTTCAAGTAGACAAGAGATTTCAAAAGCTTCGATTATTTCTATTTCTAGTTTCCTTCGAAAACTTTGTTTATCATCAAAAGGTCGAGCAGAGAGTACGACGCCACTAACATAATATCTAGAAGACCATACATATTAGGTTAGATGTTCGAAAAAAATTATCGACTAAAATCCGAGCTGATATACACGTAGATTCTTCTTGTTTTTAGCGAATATGGTTTGCAAACTTACGATTGGTAAAATATACTTCAAGAAAGTTCAACAAATTTCCATGATCAGAGAGACAGAGTCATACCGAAATGTTTAGGGGAGGGTTAAACCTATTGTTTATTTCGTCAAAATCATCAAATCATTTGGTTCATAATTACCGAACGATATAATACTAGAATTAAGTATTCCATCATCATCTTCCTTCACTTCGGATTTGCCATATCTCATTCAATTTGATTGTGCAGTATTTTTACTAGAGAAATATTGGCTTTTAATTTTCAACGAGCAATTGCCAATGATTATCTGAACATTTCCTGCAATTGAATTATTGAAAAATTGAAGTATGGCGATGAAAATTCCGGTGAAAAATTCTGTTCCACATAGACTTGCACCCTTTCGGATAAATAATCAGCCATAGTTTCCACGTAGTGTTGAAATCGGCTCGAGTCTAATCAATCGTACAAATTTTCCTGGTATAATAAATTCCCGGTATATATAAGACCTGATACAAATACCGATGACTTTCCTCATGCAGCACCGCTCGACTGGCATCAAACGTACTGGAATCGTACGAGAATAGATATTATTATGCACGTGTGTTTTCTCGAATGAGGACGTGAGGAACGTTGTGTAAAATCAAACGACTTCAAAGGATATATATGAAAGCTCTGCACACAGAGTCACTAAATACCGAATAACTGCATACAGCTGTCGAGGATAATCACTTCGATCTCAAAAAATTGATCTTCTTGATTCACAGACAGTATACTTGTGAAAAAATTATACCGTATTCGCTACTCTGGGTGGGATTGAGGTTCTGAATTTTTTTAACTCCGAATGGTCAAAATTCTGGATTTATTTAATACGCGATTCTGAGTTTCTAGGAACGTTAAAGTTCAGAAGTTCGAAATTCCGCAAGGTCAAAATGCAGGAAGCTCAAACGCAGGAAGCTCGTGACAAAGCTGTGAAATAAACGACATCTCGCATCTCGCGAATTCCGAGATTCGAAGTTTTGGCCTTTCGGAATTTTGAACCTTCGGTGTTCTTCCATTCGGAGTTTTTCAAATTGGCTACGTAAATTTTCGAGGAAATAATCTTTCTAAAAACTCTGACAATGAGTCAGTACTACAAAAAATCAGAATTTTTACCTTTCGCAGCTTTTGAAAGTCTGGATGTCAATCCCGCCCCCGCTACTCATACACTTTAACAACTAGTTACTTAACAAGTAGCACTAGCAATGAGTCAGGCTAATTATTAACACCTTGCGCGTGGGTCTATAACGCACTTCGCATGTTACATATGTCATGTGTACATACATACACCTGCATATGCGATGGAATAAACCGAATAATTTATACACACCGTCTGTCCAAATATACATACCATAATGTATATGGGCTTGTAAGAATAACCATCACACATTTGCACTGTACTTACTGTATAATATATAGATCAGTCTTTATCAACTACTGAGCCACTTTCTTCCCTAAATCTTTTAGACATCTTTCATAATATACACCACTCGGTGATACGATTTGAGAAAACATTCTGTGGGTTTTGAAGTGCAATTTTCGTTCGATTTAGATTGTCATAAAAAATCCGGATCGCACAATAAATACTGCCTTGTATACTGTAATGCCTACTCTGTTCAGTTTTTTTTTTTACGACCTGAAAATGAAGCAAAAGTTTTGAACCTCTGCCAGAGAAATCTATAAGACAATATTATACTGTTCCGTCTATACGATTAAATCTCATGATGATGAAAAGCATTTCTATCGGCGATATAAATGAGTTTTGAATCCTGAAAGATCATGAAAAAAATAATCTATTGGGAAAAAATCACGCCCTGAGCGTTTGTATTTTTATGTTCAATTCTAGTTTAGAATGTATTGAGATAGCCGAAGTCTATAACGTGGGATTAATAATGAAAGAACTGAAAGCTGGACGGATCAATGGCATTGCATCGGATTCTGCAAACTGTTCTGAAAAATAGAATTTTCACCGGAAAAAGTGGGGCAAGAAAATAAAGATCTACGTTTTTTTTATTTTCCTCATCAAATATCTAGAGAGGAAAAATTTTTCGCTCGGGATCAGAACCTTCTTCTCAATTTCCATGACAAAGAAAATCAGAGGTGAAATTACGAATAATCCTCGACGTTGAACCGTCCGGAAATTTTGTAAACACTCTTGAACAGCTCAAGAATCAGGTTTCAGATTTGGCCTTCGAATCCAAACACTTTTCCTTTATGGATCATGGTACGAACATGGTACGCCCATTGGCAATTTCGCGACAGTGTCAATGGCCAAAACCAGTGATTGCGAAGCGGTGATTTGAGAAAAATAAATTCACATCACATACATGGTCGTGAAGTTTGATCAGTTTCACAGAGATCTTTACGAAATACCCAATTACTAAATTTGTAAAGTCGCATTCAGAGTCTCAGTTCGCAAATTCTATACACATTAGTTATCCTCTAATTAGCCTACCGTGACATAGAAAAATCGCGATGTCTCAAAGCAGTATTATATTGTCAGACGATTATCGAGTACTCCGAAATAGAAAGAGTCAATAACGAGTACAAAAGCGAAAAAAAAAAAATAAATAAATAAAAAAAAAACTTCGCGCTAAATGTATAATTAATGAATTACAGATAGAAAGGTTTGGCTATAGCTGGACTTTAAACGTATGCGTACAATGACGTCATAAGCATAAATAAACATCAATACGTACCTAGAAATTGTATACCTGTAAACACAGTAATGATCAGCTTTAGGAATTATTTGCAAAGATTTCGTACCTTCCTCAGACATGAAATCGACGTTTTTCGACGAACGAGCCGAGTGGAAGTGATTTTTATTGCAATTAAGAGAATCCTTGGAATAATGGTCGTTCTCAAAATCTATACTCAAAAGAAAATTAATTAAATAAGTCGAGTCACACTGGTTCTCCACCAATTCTTCTTGAAATCAGTTATTAATTATTCCCTTCGAAGTCATAGAGGTACAGTGAAAAATAATGCTAAAATTAGGACGAACAAACTGATGAAGCTGTAGAGGAGAAGAGAAAGAAGAGCGAAAACTTCTTCTGAAATTCAAAAAAAAACTACAGCACAAATTAAAATGTTAGAATTAAGACTAAAGAAACTGATGACACGGTCAAAAATGAAAATAAAAAATTTAAGAAAATAAAAAAAGTGTGCCTCTGTATAACGTACGATCAATATCATTTGTAGAAATAAATATTTTGGTGAATCAAATTCTTTTTACTCTAAAAGATAAACTAGATCCTTGGAAATACGGTATTACTTGAAGATTTCATTTTTTAATCAACAATTGGCTTTCTAATGATTCCATATTTTCGGTTTTCCACAGGTGTTCGTAATGTTGCTGTAAAATTATTTTGCTGCAACTATGTTTTTACTTAGTTTTGTTACTTTCACCCACGTTTTTCTTGATTTTCTGAAAATGCTATTTTCCGAGTTATTCCGCGCATCCCCTAAATTTCGTTATTATTGTGGCTGCGAGATATCGTGAAATTTCAACTCTATATATATCGGTCAAATATTGAAAAGAACTGAATCGGATACAAAATTCTTTTCATCGTAATATTGATTTGGGGTTCAATTGTTAATACTAACAATATGATATAAAGGTAAGCATTGAGGTGCGTTTCAAACGCAAATTACAGTTGTGCCTATCTGTAGTAAATCTGTTTTAATCCCACTGACTGAGTGGGTAGATTAAAACGACAATAGTAAATTTCGCAAACATGTACGAATTGATTAGGATTTGTTATACTATATACAGAAGACAATATGGCTTATCATTTACGCATGTATATTTCCGTACATGATGAGATGTCGAACAACGTATACGTATTGGACAAATAATAAAATACGATTCAGTCTATCCCGCGTACATATGTTTATGATTCTCAAGCTATGGAAAAAAAAAAAAAAAACGGTCAGAAGTGAACTTCGAGTAATCCAGTCTGACACGATAAAACCAATCGATGTCCTCATTTCAGAATAGTCGAGAAATGTGACAGAGGGAGAAAATGCCATACGATTGTAACGCGCATACAGGAGTACCTACCTAACGATTTTTTGTTCGAGGAAATTTTAGAAGACCGATGAAACGTATATCGAAACAATATGCCGGAGTCCAGATAGCACTCGAAATTTTTAAGTAATTTTTCAAGAATTCTGGATTTTTGTTTTGTTTTTTTTGTATTCTTTTGTCAGAATACGTTATATTTTCCAGTCTCATCGACGGAACGATTTGATATCGAACAACGATTTTTTATGAAAAGTCAAAAAGCGAAGGATTAGAATAATCTATAAATTTTTATTACAAACTAAAAACTTCTGTAATTGTTTAGGAAAAGTTAGAAAATCCTATAATATTTTATGGAGAACTATATAATGACATGTTCTCAAAATTTCCTAAAAATAAGTCGTCTACCGTTATAGCGGTACTGCAATAGAAGTAATTAGCTTTAACAGTATAATCTGTGCTCGTTAATTAGACGGAAAGTAGTTTCCAGTAAAAGCCAGGTAAGAAGAAGACGATTTTGATTCAAAATAAATTTATAACAATAACACAATTTTTTCCACAATTTCTATACCGAATAGGAAACTTTTGACAAAAAATTTCTCCAACATTAATAAATCTTCAATGACATCGCTCAGAATTCTGGAACTTTCAACTTCAATTTTGACAAGGATTCATCCTGTAAAATATTCGTCACGTATTCTAAATCACCCTGTATTTACTTGAAAGTTTAGAAATGAATAAGAAAAAACTGATGTTACCGATTTTCCTAATTTCATATGTAATAATTCAATTTTCGAAAAGAGATATTGTGCCTTTAAGGATTATTGACGAGATATGCATCAAGCGATTTTAACCCTTCGACGTGATCAGGGAGGAAATTTATGTAGAAATTTGTCTTAGTAAATTCGACGAAAAATTAGAAAATTAGAAAATTTATGTAGTGATATTGTATTTCTTCTTTTTGGAAAATGCCTTTTGAGCCAAATAGACAGCGACATCAAGAAAGTCGAAATAAACTTGAATGAAAAATATATTACTGATTGTCAATTACAAAGTCAAATCCATACGATTTTTTCATATCCGGGCGTCTAGAGGCTGAAGATGGACCCACGTGCTAAAATGGTAAAAATTCGTAAAGTCATAATTCTGATTGTGACTCTGTTTTGAAAAATGGAAATTCGTCATGTCTGATTACACTGATTGAATTAGACAAACATGTTTCTTCCTACTTACGCTGATTCAAATCACATGCTGTAACTCATACGCAACACCAGCTTATTTACAATCGCAGGATAAACAGCGAGAGGGAGAAAAAAAAAAAAAAAAAAGAAGAAGAAAAAAAATCAGAGCAAACATCTGCATCAGCTAATGAAATGTAGAGATAGTACAGATAACGACAGACGGTCTCTCACCTTATTCGTCTTCTTACTCTGTTAGTATGTAAATGTCGTGAATCATAGGAATTATGCGTCACCCATTGCAAAATGATATTTTTTTTTTTTCTCGAACTATGAATTATGAAACTGCGATAACAGATGGTAGACTGATTGTCAGTCTGGATTTTAATCAGCTATTAGATGATGTTTTGATTAGACATGCCACGTTTCTTCAATAGCTGATGGTTTGACAACTACAGCTGTACGAAATACATGAAATTCATGTGGTTTCAACTGTTAGAATTGAATTTGCTGATCAATAAATTTTAGCTGGTCTGAAATCTCGGAGAAATTTGATTAAAGACGCCCAGTCTCTCACTGTGGATATAATTGACCCACCTTCCAACTTTGGGGCTGATATTGTTTTAACTCCAAAAAAAGACCCTATACTCAGATGTCAAAATAGATAACTTTTCTGGAACTTCCGTTATTGAGCTATTCTTTGATCCAATTACCATATCTTGTGAGTATCAGCCTGAAATTTTGTTAGAAAAAATTTAAAAATGAAAAAGTTATCGATATTTGACTGAAAAAGTGCATTTTTTGCACATTCACATATTCGCGTATTTTTTTCAACACATTGAGATTTAAATTTGGTCAAATTGACTTTTTTGGTAGGTACATACATATTCTACAACGTTCAAAGTATGTTGTGCGCCAATTTGAATTTGAACGAGTCAATTTTAACGTTCAAGATTTTATTACGAAAGAAAACATTATTTACAATTTCTTCGTGCTTATTTGCCAAATTTAGTCGAACAACATACACTCATGTATGTATGGTATACTATAGTGAAACGAAAAACATCTTACAAAGTTCAATACTATTCTATGCTGCGCTAGAAAATATCCTGATTAAAAAAATAATAATAATAATACATCCAAATTATGATATAAAAACATACAAAAGACCCTATAATTGTTAAAAGCTATCGATTACAGAAGCCAAAGATAATTGAACTGAGAGATTGTGATATAAGTCGGTAAAGTAGGTATTTGTATAAATTTATACGTGAATTGCATCTGCTTTTGATAAAAATCAGTCAAATAAGGTCTAAGCAAGAAAAACGAGGCTGTATGAGCATTTTGAGATCATTGTTAATTAACCACGTTGGACTTAGCATTCGTCAATTGAATATTAAACGTTAATACTACGTATTTTGATGAATTATTTATGTAATTGAGGAAAGAATTAAAGCAAGACAAAAAGACAAAGAGGTAAAAAAATATTCTAAGAAATAAAAATTATAGTTAATAATTTTACTTATTAAGTCACATGGTACATAGTTTCGTAAAAAATCTGTCTCTCCACTTCCTATTCTCTCCATTTATAACGCAGTACTATAAAAAAATACAGTCTATTTTGTTCGGTTCGTTTACTGGGGGTGTCTCATTAACCACCTCTGCAGAGCGACATATTTTTTTTTTTTTTTCATTCATCAAAAACTCGTTCAGAATTTTCACTTTTCACAGCTTTTGAAATTCACAATTTCAATTTCTTTCCACTGTTTCATTCGATTCGTACCCATTTAACGAGAAAAGGAATCTTAGAGAAAATTTAGAATGGCTGAGATAATCTAGTCGATCAAAGCAATCCGTACATCGCATCGTTGTAAACGTTTCACAGAAAATTTTTAGTACCATTCGAACAATTTCTTTGACAAATTTTCTTCACTCTCATAAATAATCTGTGTCTAGCCAAATTTTAGAACCAAATTTTGAAGAAAGTTATAGAGAAAAATTATGGAAAAATATTTTGTGCAAAAAATGTGGAAAAAATTGAATTTTTCGTTCAAAAGTATAATCAGTTTGGTTTTTCTCTCACAAAATCAAAAGGAAAGATAACAGATGATTCACTATACTTTAAAATCCTCCGGTTTTTCCGTTTCGAACTTTAATCGCACTGCTTTCTTCGATACAAAATATCTCAGCCTTTTTTTCATTATAAGAATCGTAAGTTTTAATCTTCTGCATACAAATCTACAACTTTGCAAATGAAAATGTATCGATAAGAATATTTTTTTGTCTCTCGTAATTTGTTATTCACCAAATTTTAACAAAAAAAAAACAAAAAAAACAAAAAGTTCGATTCTTTACTCGCTCTGCAACGGTGTGAACACCCCCTTATAATACAACGTATATCTTTTTTTTTTCTTTTTTTTTTTTAGAGAATCAATATATTGTACATCGTCTAATATATTATACATATCGTCGAGGCTCACGCTCTGCAATCTCGGCATGAAACACACGTCGCCTACTTTTTGCACAATTTATATTGTTTATTATAAATATTTCAATATTTGTATATTAACATACGCTCAAAACAAAGCGTTTAAATCAATTAGAAATTCTTCTCTCTCTTTCTCTCTCTCTTTCTTTCTCTCTTTTTCTCTGAATATATAAAATTACTAATATTGTTGTTATTACCGTTAATAATCATAATATTATTTCATTTATATTATTTATCGTTAAGTTGCAGTCGTCGCAGTTTTTATCCTCGTTAGATTCGTCGTTAGTATTTTTCATGCCGTTCGTTTGAATTTGTGTCTTTATTTATTATTTCTTATTTTATTATTATTATTATTTTTTTTTGGTAGTCCTTTGCGAATTGAAATCGTACTTTTCATTCCCTTCGATGTAGAATGTTTATAACTTTTTATAAAGACTTTAAACTTTGTCTTGCACAGAATTGTCTCGCACAGATTAATATACAGAATTTATTATATTCAGTTTTTTTTGGCGCTTCTTTCTCTCCAACTTTTTACTTCTTGGATTATTTCTCTCATTCGGGGTGCTTCTCGGGCTTCAGATTATTTCCCTCGTAATCCATCGGGTCGTCTTCGTCTTGAAATTTTTGAAAAAAAAAAACACGTAAAAAATATGAAAAAATCAATCAATTACAGTATATCAGCCATTAAACATCTTGATCAATAAATTAGGAAATTTGTGTTCTGATTAAATCATTTTCATAAGACTGGATTAAAAATCAAGAACAAAATATTTAGAAGAAGAAACGATAGTGATTTTTATTTGCGGGTGTTTGTTGTACTAGAAAATTTGAATTTGGGTCATTTGAAGACAATTTTGGCTTCGAGATGAGAAAGTGAATTATTACAAATTGTTGAATTGAAACCTTGAAAGAATTGTGTTGATGTATTTTCGGGGCAATTTTCTGCCTCAGAAACTCCGAAATTTGGGGTAGGATTGAAATTCCGAATCTCAAAAACTGCAAGAGATCAAGATTCCGCATTTTTCTACTACCGATTGACAGTTTTTAAAAAGATTATTTCCCCTCAAGTCTACGTAGCCAATTTGAAAAATTCTGAATGAAAAAACACCGGAGGTTCAAAATTCCGAACGCTAAAAATCCGAAAAGCCAAAACTCCGAATCTCGGAATTCGCGAGATGCAACGTCGTTTATTTCACAGCTTTGTCACGTTCTTTCCTTAAATTTGCGGATTTTTGAACTTTCTGAGTTTTGAACTTTTGAATCTTCGAGCCGTCTGCATTTCGACGTTTCGGAATTTCAAACTCCTGAACTCTAACCATTCCAGAAACTCAGAATCGCGTCTGAAATAAATTCGGAACTTTTGGAATTCTAAACTTCAATCCCACCCCCCAAAATTTTTATAAAACATGAAAAATAATTACCCTCTCCTTCGTCCTCGCCTTCCTCGATGTGTAGCTCGTGATTTTTCATCGGTAGCTCCTTGTCGTAATCACCACCCTCGTACTGTCCATATTCTACACCATCGCCGATCGGATGATTCCCCGTATCTTCGAGTCTGTAAAAAAACACTGAATCATTTCTGTTTTCTTGTCTCTCGATTTTTTAAGCTAATTATTCGTAATAAATTAATCTAAATCTGTAACTCAAAAGCATAATATAAATCGATCAAAATTTTAACTTATTTCCAAATTTTTACCATTCTAAGCTACCTCATCTTCCCCCCACTCTACCTAAACGCCAAATTGTTGTTATCAATAATAAATATCGAAATATTTCACCAAAAAATCGATTTTTCAGTTTTCTTTTGTTTTTTCAGAGTGTGGAGTCTTTTCCTTCTGTTTTTTGGTTGTTATTTTTCTTTTTTTTTTTTTTTTGTTACTTACTCGGGTATTTTTCCCAAATTATTCGGGTCCTCGCCGACCTCCTGGACTCCAGGCTGTACCTTGTGTTGCCAAACCCAATTTTCCTGGCGTCCAAGGTTCTGCTCACCAACATGTCTTCCGATCGCGAGTCCTCGGGGAGGATCAAGAACATTTTGCTCGTGCCCAGGAAGGGAGGATTTACCCTTGTCGATTACAGCTTCATTGACGACGTCGTCAGCGTTCGGGATATTTTCTTTCTTCGATTCCGTAGCCACGGGGCTTCTTTCCGGATCGAATATTTTCGGGATCGGTAAGACCCCGATCGGAAGTTTAACCTTTGCTCGTTCCGCAAAGATTTTTTCTACTGATTGTGTTGACGCCTTTACGCTACTTGCTTTGTTGTTGTTGTTGTTGTTGTTGGACGAAACTTCGGTACTTCGGGTCGTTTGCATCCTCGAAATTGTCGTTGACGATATCTGCAATTGCCAATAACGAATCCTACAGCCGTCGTATATCGAAAAGAGAGAAAAAAAAAAAATAATTGCAGAAGAAACTCGAAATCAGAATATCGAAATAGCTAGACATGAAACATATGGGTTTATTCTTATGGGGGTAGTTTCTTCTTCCCATTGATCCATGGCATGTTTGGGGATTTTTTTTTTTTTTTTTTTTTTTTTTTTTTTGTTGCATGGCCAAAGTGGCTAACAGATTTTCAGTTATTTTTATCGAGAAACTGAAATTGATAATATTATCCCGCAGATTATAGAAGTTAAGTTAAAAAATGTGACGTTTAACGAACCGAAATTTCAACAATTTGAACAAATTTTTCTCTGAGAAATTCCATTTCAAATCAACTTTTTTATTATTGAATATTTGTATAGGAAATTGATGCGACGTGGTTTTATTACTTCGAGAAAAGGCCATGTTATGGAATTTTTACGATCGAGTAGGTACTTATCTCGTCGTTTAACGATATTTTTTATAAAATTGCTTGTGCTGTTGAAGATTTCTCAACCGATTCTAAACGTAACTAGATCGAAGAAATTGGGATCTGCAGTTATGCCTACTTAATTATAATTAATCATCAATAGATTATAATTATAATATATAATGATACTAGACCTCGATCGTTCAATTGATATTAGAATAAATATTTACCTTCACCGATGGAGAAAGATGAAGAAATGTTGATTTACTTATTATTATTATTATTATTCTGTTTTCAAATTTCATTCTCGGTTGTTTTTGCTGTGCTATATTGACGGCTAGGGAAATGCTTGGCTTCAATTGTAACTAACAATGAATACAATAGCTGCAGACCTCACAGCCAATCGATAAAGGCAGGGGTCAAAATATTGAAAGATCTAAATTTCGAACAGCTAAAATTACGAATGTTAGAATAGCAATCGTTCAAAATATAAAAAAGGCACTATTGAAGACAGTAGTGCTCGGTTTTACTCGGAAAATTACGTATATATTTTATCTGTCGATGTTTTAGTCTTAGTATTTTTGAAATTCAAAATATGTATTGCAGCCATTCTACGCATTGATTTTTTGGAGTTTTAATCCCCACCTGATCAATAAAAAAGTAAATGATTTAAATAAGGAACTTCAGGAATTCTCAAGGTAACAGAATACCACAAATTTTTTGAGCCTCGGTTTTCGATTTTCGATCCTGCCGTAGAATTTCGTTTTTTTTTTTATTACCTACGAAATTTGACTTTTCAAAAGCTATAGGGCTGGAGGAGAAATATTGATAATTCTTGCTCGAATCATGAAATCTGTATTCTCAATTTCAGAAAAACGTTTGCGAAAAAAAAAAAAAAAACCAGCTGAAAAACTACAAACGATCATTTCAATTCGATCAGGAAAGAAGCCGGAACGCTTGTGAAGTTCTGATTTTCCGTGTGGAAAAGTTTGAAGCGAATTTGACAGCCGGAAACATCTGAGATTTCATCTAAACTGATCGATATTCCAATTGCCAAACTGCTGAAGATTCATCATTTTTCCAACGAGAATGATTGCGACGCTGTAGTTTATAATCATAACTAGACTTTGATATTTTTTCATAGGTAGAAAAACAACGGGAAAAAATATAACGTTTATAGTAATGGGACTATACTATGTGACCTGCGACTATTCACAGGCTCACAGTTCTGATATGATTTAACGAAGTTCAAATGCTAAGCAATGAAAAATTAGGGAATTACGAAGAATTAAAATTAGACAGTATAAGTAATTATCAGAAAGTGCAATAATACCACTCAATCTAGCGAAAGATATGATATATAGTAGTAACTAAAAAAAAAAAACTATCTACTGCAGTAGAAATATAATAGATACCTGCATAAAGTAACGATCGATAGATCGATTGATCACGTGAGATGTTAGAAATCATGCAGAAAAAACCTTTAGACATTGATTGATATCCGCTAACCGCAGTATCACTACATGTGAATACTATTTTTTGACAAATATCAAAATAACGGAGAAAAATACGTCAAAAATATCTAAGAAAAAAAAAAAAAAAAAAAAAAAAACCGGTAAATTTTGACTCGATAAACTTTAAGTACTTTCGTACATGAGAATTAATATTGTTACATGAAATATTCGCATAGTAATAATTCTTTTTGTAATTTAGTATGATATGATGATTTTTATTTATTTGTAAATTTAGGCGTATTGGTATATAATTTGGCGGAATGATTAGCACACTGCTAGTGCATACTATAGGTAATGTATATGAATATCGAGTTAACAGGTGCGGGTGCAAGAAAAAAAACTCAAGCGTAAAAATAATAACAGCTTTATTAATATTTTAAGTAACACACACAGAAGGAGAGGGAGATTTTACAGGCACACATTAAAGGCGAGATACGTTGAAAAAAAATAAAAAAAATAAAATAAAATAACTTTACGTAAATCCTACGTTAAGTACAGAGAAAATATCATTATTTAGTATATAAATATTCAGATAGATACTCTCTCTCTCGATCTCGATCTATTACAATATCGTTATAACCAATAGAATTCACAAATAATGAGAATTTTATCTCGAAAACGATTCATTCGTGTAATAATTGTAAATAATCTAAATTAAAACAGCCCCAAGTTCAATCGATTAATCGAAATTTCTAATCGACCGTATATCTCTGATTATTCGAAATTCCCATCAATTTTTATTTTTCTGATTGATCGATTAATCGTTTGATCGGAATTTTTGGTTAATTTCACCGTTCAAGTTTCGTCATTTTTTCAGAGACTTTGAAGGATATTCGAAAAATTAGTATTATCAGTGTTTGAAATTCTCGAAAAAAAAAAAAAATCGTATTTGTACGATATTCAAAATCCAGAGATAAATAATCTTCTGAAAAATTATCAGATTATCTTCTAAAACCTCGATGAATCATTATCATCGTCATTAGGTATTATAAAACTCTTTCATAATATCTTACACGCGATATCAATTCGCATATACTTATACTTCGATTCTAATCAAACAATAATAATAATTTATTCAATCGCACGCGAGAGCGAGGGTGATTAAATAATAATTTATGGAATGCGACTCTATGGAACAATTCATTTATTTAATAATTATTTTTCATTTTCTAATTTGCTAATCTACGAATTCTAGTGAACTGAATAATTTACTATTCAATTTTTGAGGTTGTTTTTCTTTTATTTTCTTACAATTTTCTCTACTTTTCGTTTATAATTGTTATATAAACTGTACATCCGATCTGTTTTTTATCAGAATCAAATTTTTATAACATATGAAAAAAAGAAAACTCCTCCAAAAAATAGCAATAGAAACGAAAAGCAGAGTTTTAAATTGTCTTCCAAGTCAATAATAATTAATTATTGGTGTACAAACTACGGAAGCAAAAGATTAATTATCGATCTAGTATTACTATAAAAATACTTCTACTGTTGTTATCATTAAGCAAACTCAACGACATATTATACTGTCGATATTTATTAACAAAATTAAGAGCGATGAGAAACTTTCTATAGCACAGAAAAGAAATAGAGAGAAAGAGAGAGACAGAAAGAGAAAGACAATAACAAAATACATGAACAATAGGGACAGGATTAAAGTTCCGAATTCCAAAAGTTCCTAATGGTAAAAATTCCAAATTTATTTGAGACGCAATTCTGACTTTCTAGAAACGTCAGAGTTCAGAACTTCGAAAGTTCGAGTGGTCGAAATACAGACAGCTCAAAGATCTAAAAGTTCAAAACTCAGAAAGTCCAAAATCGGCAAATTTAAGGGAAGTTCGTGACAAAGCTGTGAAATAAACGACGTTGCATCCCGCGAATTCCGAGATTCGGAGTTTTGGCCTTCGGTGTTTTTTTATTCGGAGTTTTTCAAATTGGCTACGTAGACTTTCGGGGAAATAATTTTTCTGAAAACTCTGACTCGGTAGTAGAAAAATTCGGAATATTGACCTTTCGCAGCTTCTGGAATTCGGTATTTCAATCCCCCCGCAAACAATTAACAGCCATCCAGCTTAAATCCAGGCTAAATTTTGAACTCTTGTTCAAAACCAGAGTAACATTTTCAATTACCGACACAAGAGAACAACAGAAGTGAAATGCAATTCCCATCAGACATATTCGTAGAGATTGAAATACATACATCGTCATCATGCATTGTACATATAGGTACGCGTAAAGTGCAGTAAGGAGAATTATTTGAAAATTTGTTTGGAGAAGAAAAGGTCCTAAAAACGCCAAATTTCAGACGAAAAAAGTTTCAACACCGATATCATAAAATACCCTCAAAATCGATGGGCCGATCAGCAAGTCACTGTTTTGATTCGAGTCGAATACCGTGATATAACGAATTTAGCAGTTTTTTGCTCCAAGTATAATAAAAATTCGTCCCAATATCAATTTCTTCATGATTAACAAGAAAAACAAAAATGCTTTTCAGTCATCAATCGAATCGATCAATTTGTCGCTCTTGGAGATGTTTTTTTATTTCATTTCATTTACTCATTTTTTAAAATCCTGATTCACGAGATCCCCTGAAAACGTCACTCCTACAAAATATTCTTTATATTTATCTTTCCCTTTCCATCTTTCGTCCTTTTTTTCAATTTTTAATTAATTGTGCCACACGACCCCTTCAATTATTCACAAATATAGATTTTGATATCAATTTAAATTATTTGAAACAAAAAGAAAATCGAATAAATAACAAACAAAAATTTATACGTTTCATAGACTACATTTTTGTACACTTGACATTTCTTCATTCGTTCAAAGTTTGTACGATTCTCCTAAAAATTCATCTCTTACAATATTTCCTACCGATTTAATAACGTCGGATAAATAATAATAATAATAATGATAATAATAATAATATTCATAATGATAACAACAATAATAATAATAATAACCCCCGTAAAATAGACTTTACATAATTATAGAAAGAAATGAACTTATTTCTACAAATAGAGGACAAAATTCGCGAGGAAGAAATATAAAGTCAGATATAGACAAATCTGGCTGATCTTACAAGATGAGAATAGAAAAAAAATGAAATTATTATCTGCTTTTGACTTCCGCGAGTATAATAATTCGCATTTAAAAAAAAACGAGAATTTTGGTTCTGATATGCCAAGGTTGGAAAATGAAGTTCGAGTAGTCCAAAATCGATTTATTGTTTCGCCATTTCATTTGAAACGAACTAGCAGCACTTATTCAGAATTTTTTTGAGAAACTGGCAGTCATGAACTAAGTGCATATAAGAAATTGGAAAATTCCATTTCTGGTTCGAGTCATTAGCAAATAAGTAAAAAATGATGTTTAGTTTTTGGAAAATCGACCATATCGTCTACGAAAATTTTTGAAATTTAATTTCTCGAGAAATTTCGTAACGATTATCTGACATAAAACGAACTTTGGCGAGTAAAATGAATCGATTTTTGATTGCGTTTAATTTTTCCCGTCAATTTTCTTCGCGACAACGAAATTACTCGCTATTTTTTTTTTTTTTTTTTTTTCTCCTAGCAGGACAAGAAAGAAAGAAAATCAAAGAAAGAAAGAAAGAAAGAAGAAAAAATTCTCAATTAGCCGTAGGATCGTCAAGTCCCTCGAGTTTTTCTTGCAGAACTTGCATCTCGTCCATTAATTTAACAATCGGAATTTTTCCGGGGTCATCTAGGACCCCGTCATTTTGACCCTTGCCTTTATTACTCGCCCCAGGGCCAACGCTTGATGATTTTTCAGCGTTAATTGGAGCGGCGAGTACATTGTTATTGTTAATTTCATTGTTATTAACATTACCAGGATCGATTTTATCTGAAATTTGTCTCTCAGCTAATTGAGGGGCGAAATTCCGAGGAATATCCCCGACATTTTCGGAAGGAATTTTGTCCGAAGTTTCTACCCCCTTTTTACCATCCCCATTTTCATTTTTTTCTCCTCCAATTTCATTATCTTTCTCTTTCTGTTTAAAATCGTAAGGAATTGGAAGAACGTTTAGGTTCACCTCGTGCTTCTCATCAATTTTTTCGTTTTTTCGCTCTTTTTGAACCGAGGGCCCAACAGGCACCACCATTCCTTTTCCGTTAAGCTCAAATCCTACATCGCTAAATGCTTCGTTTGGCAAAGTATCGTCGTTTTTTGGGCTCACCCTGATCGCAAAATGATCTCGAGGGGCCTGAATAGGCTCCGGTTGATTTCGGGCCTCGTTCAAACTCGCGGGACTTACCTGTTGATCGGCTGGTGGTCTCGCCAAATTTATCGAATTTTGTGATGCGAGTCCAACTCCAGCTCCAGCTCCAGCTCCAGCTCCAGCTGCGACTCCGACTTTAGCATCAGTTTCCTTACCCTCCCCGGCAGATTCACGAGCAATTTTAACCTCTGCTTGACTCAAGCCAATGCTCGGACTGCTCAGTGATGGAATAACGGGATTCTCACCGTTGTAAGACGGTTTCTGCAATTCGGTACCGGAAATGATCAATTTGTTTTTTGGAATTTTTACCCATTTTATTTATTCCGTTTTTCTTTTGGTCTGTTTTTTATTCAAATTTTATAAAAAATAGAGTGAGTGTTCAAATGTGAGATAAATATTATTTGTCAAGGGGATCAGTACAGCAAGATTTTTTTAACCCTACGTATTCACACCTCTGTAGAATCACGAGGTAGTCATGATATGGGTCAAATTGACCCGACTGATTTTCAATTGGCTGCCATAGAAAAAGTATCCGTCCGATTTTTTTCGAAAAAATTATGGAAGATAATTTGAACATTGTAGAATATACGTACCAAAAGTCAATTTTACCCAAATTAAATGGCAATGTGTGGGAAAAAATTCGCGAAGATGCGAATGTGGAAAAAATTACACTTTTTCAGTAAAATATTCATAATTTTTTCATTTTTCAATTTTTTTCAGCAAAATAATTCGGAGAGTTAAAACTAGTGAACATTTTTTCAAACGTTAAATGATCTGTGGCAAAGAATAAATGAATTCTGGGCTTGTCTAAATTTCTGAAACCAAACTGTACTGGTCCCCTTCAATTTTATATTTTTTTCAGTCCATATTTCACTTGATTTTGTTCCGTTATCCATCTATGTTGAATTTTTCATTTTCTTTTTCGAGTATTGAAGATGTAATTTTTTTTCCTGTAGAAGATTTTTTTTTTCCCTCTATCTTCTATCGAAATGAAAAAGAAAACCAGGCAATTTCCAAGAATCGATTGATATTTCCATCTTTTTTGTCTATTTGTTTATAAACTTGATTGAACATTTTATGTGACGCGAAACGCAGACTAAACAAGAATAAAAATCAGAAAAAGAATGAGAAAATTATTCGTATTCTTTACATGCATAAAAAAGACGAGAAAAAAAGAACAAAAAAAATTAACGATAATATTGAGAATTTTGATGAAAAAATTAAATCCAAATGTTTTTTTTTTCAGATAGGTACACATCGTATGAAATAACAAGACGAAAAACATGACAAAATCAGAACAAACAGGTCGAGTATAAAAAAAAAAAAAACAGAATTTCATTGTCAAGTTTCTTGATGAAAAAAATGAGATGACAACAAGAAAACAAGAAACACTCATACATATTGTTACATATTATTGTATAACTAATTGAACAAAAAAAAATCACGTGAAAAAAATCGAAAAATTTGCTCACCTTGGCACTTTCGAGTTCTCTGTTGAGTTGAAAGACTTGTTTTTGAAGTCGTTGATTCTGCATATTGGTATCAGCGTTGCTTTTTACAAGTTCGAGGTATTTCTCTTCAAGTTTCGTCTTTTCGGTGTCAACTTGAAGATATTTACTCTTGAGATGTTCCATGGACTGGACTTTATCGTCCCGGGCCTGTTTCAGCTCTGCCCTAAGTCCCTGCAGGGTATTTTCGAGCCTTGTGGTATCGGCTAGGGCCTGTTTCTGCCTCTTATCGCATTTCTCCTGTAAATCCTTGCGATCAATTTCCAATATTTTGTGGGCCTGCTGGAGAGCATTATATCGTTGCATAGCCTCCTCGCTGTCCTTATCACGTCGCGATTTTTCCCGCGTTGCTAGCTGCTGTAATTCCTGCTTCATCGCCGCATTCGCACTCGTCTCATCGGCGAGTGATCTGTCCAGACGTACCTTGTAATCGAATATCACTGGAGAAAATGAAAAAAAAAAAAAAAAAAAAAACAACCGTAAAAATTCATTGCATTTCAAGAAGAAAAAAAGAATTTTTTTTTCATATTCTGTAGACATTTTTTTCAGGAAGGTAGGTAACTTTCAGTTTTTGAAAGATGTACCGGATTTTTTTTTTTGTTTGTTTGTTGTTTTTGTATTATTTCTAGAGTTTTTTTTTTATTCGAGACAACTTTGCTCTTTATTTCTACCTAATATCGTTATTCATGTGTTAGTTTCATTTTACATCATTTTCGATTTTCTTTACTACGTTGGTTTTTTTTTTGGGAGAGTGAATCTTTTTTATTTTATTATTATTTATTTATTTTTGAGGCAAGTATTGTAGATATTACGAAAAATAGCGTATTTTACCTAGTTTTATTGTTGAGTTTGTTCTGATTTTTTTTCCTTCTTTTTTTTTTTTGGTTTGAGCCAATTTTCGTTCATCAGAGAACCTTATTTTCATTTTGTTAGTTATGACATTTTTTTCTTCTTGTTTCTTGCATTTCTTCGAAAGTTTTTTTTTTTAGTTTTAGGTTTCAGGCGAATTTCTTTTTCTTTATTTTATTCAAGAGAATATCGTTTTTTTTTCTGCTGGTTCGTTGTATTTCCTGAAAGTGGCATGGTAGTACTTAACCTAGCTAACATATGAAAAACATGAGTTTTACTGAAATCCTATCAGTTTTTTTGACCAAGCGACAAACTCAGCCACTTTCCTGCCAAAAAACTGAATTCATTCGTCGAGGGTTCGTTCGGATCGGTTGGGTAGTCGTTCAGAAATTACGATTCGCGTTTTCGAGCTGACGACAATTGGTAATAATGAAATTTCGAACAGGCTTTCTCATCGCCCCAAGGTGCTGCGGGACTATGTTCGAAATTCAATTATATAACCAATGGTTATCACCTCGAAAACGTGATTCGTAGTTTATTCCAAACTATACAACCTACCGGACTGAAACTCAGGAGATTATTGCTTTACCGCGGCAGAAAGTGACTAAGTATTTTCAGTTTGAAAAAAACGCATGAAATTTCAGTCAGATTCATATTTCTTATTTTAGCTAGGTTAGGTTCGAAGCCACTTGTGCCATATTGCCTGAAGGATATTTATCTTTATCGTTTTTCAACTTTCTTTGTTTTTCTTTTTTTTTTTTCTTTTTTTTTTTTGTTCTTGTCTTGATCGATATTACCTTGTAGACGTTGCTGCAACGATTCCTGATGTATGGTACACTGTTCGTGCAAATCGCGGAGCCTCGCCATCTCCAAGACTGCAGCACGATAGGCGAAGAACAGCAATACAACGACCGCCACACAACCAGCGTACACTGCTAGCCGGCCGCCCCGACCTCTGCCCAGCAGAGACCCGCTCATCGCTGTAGGTACATGCCGGGAACAAAGAAAAACAAACAATTGTCATGTGATTTCCAAATATTGTTGTTTATTCATTCACAGTCCTTGTAATGATAATGAAGAAAAGGCGATTTTTCAACTACGTTTTTATACGAATTTTGTACGTTTTTTGAGTATCTAAATATGTGTATTTTGAGACGTGGGGGCGTATAAAAATTATATCAGTTATACCTTTTTTTCTGAAGTCGATTTCTATTTTTTTTTTTGCTTGTTTTTTTTTCAATTTTTATTTTTTTTTCTTAATTATCTTTAAATTCTTTGTATGAAACCTGAAATTATTGTCAGAGTATTTCGGGTCTGATGTAAGAATTCTACTTTTAGCGTTCTGATCTTTGGTTTTTTGTAATTTGTTTATTACTTTATTTGGTTGGTTTTTTTTTTTGTTTTTTTTTTTTCAATTTGTAAAAACGATGGATAGAAATTTATTCATTTTTTTATTTGATTTGTGATTTTCGATTAAATTGGTATAAATGAAATTCGTATTTTGTTTGAGTTTTGTTTTCTAGTCATCGTATAGAAAACGGAGTTGAGATATAATCTTATTTGGAAGGAGGAAAACAAGCAAACATATGAGCATATGAAATCGTTGAAAACAAGTTATTTTCGTGGTATATTCTGGTTCAGTGTTGAAATATTCACAAGATTATAGTTTCGGGACATTAGATATTATCAGGATTCGATAAATTTGTTGACTTATTCGTATAACACGGAGTAGAACGAAGGCAAATCTTGCTGAACTGCGTAGTAGATTTGGAAAAATAAAAGAGATAAATTAACAAAATTGGAGTACGACGATGATCGTCCCGCCATTTAATAAAAATAACGTTATCCTTTCCAATTCAAAAAGCTGAAAAATATGAGGAACTGTCTAAAACTTTCGCCGCGACCAGTCAGAAAATTTTTTTGCCAATGAAATAAAGAGAATGAAAATTAAAATCTAGCAATTAAAAAGTTGCGGTCCCAAAAGACTTTCGACTACTAATCCCGATTGAAGGTTGAATTTTGACTGGAAGATAGTAGAAAGTGAATAACGAAAGACAACAATGAATTAACCTGGTTTCGGAAAGACGGCTGATTTCAGGAAAAAGCCTACTGAAATTATTATAAAAAGTATAGTTTGTTATTTTTCAACTGGCTAAAAAACGTTCGATCGAAAAACGAATCCTAAAAATGTGAGATTCAGGTAGGATATGGTTTGGAAAAAAACTTTCAATTTTTTGCAATCAACCTCATGCGAAGGAGAGATTCTGTTGAAAAACTGCTTTTTAGCAAAATATCAGTAGAGTATTCCCAAGAGGAAATAGACTTTCGATATTTATCCAGGCCACTCTAATTAATTATCATTATTATGATACCGATGAGGCATAACAATGACAACAATTACAACATAACAATGCCCCGTCTGTATTTTGGATATTATGCAAATTCAGACGGTCAAGACTCCTCGCGGACTATACCGTACTGATCTTTGTATATAACTGTCTCTGTCGATACACACGTAACCTAATCTCTAATTTAATCTAATCAGAATTACGGACGGAAAATGATACAAGAATTCATGTCTCGAAATCACCTGCAGATAAAAATCTTCTTTTTTTTCAAATACTATGTAGGTGCTCGATATTACTCAGAAGAATTTTTCTATAATCTGCGATCAAATAGTAGAAATTTCTAATGCACTGAAACGATGAATTGGTCTTTTATGTCCTTTCTTTGTTTATATTTCAATCAGCTTGGACCGGGATGCCCAGATATTATTATCAATCAATGCTCAATTCTCGTAATTCTGCCTGATTTGATGCAGGTTCCAGATTCCGTAATAATAATTGTTGCCTCGAATTTCCCAGATGTTTTCGAACGATTCGGTGATTTCCATATACTTTTTGCCTAAGAATTTTTCTAATTCTCCCTAATTTTTAATCCAGATTTTGTAATAATTATGGTTGTCCTGAATTTTCCAGGTGTTTATTTTTCCAGGATGACAGGACCTGATTTTTCCAGATTTCCAGCGATTCGGTAATTCCCAATCTTTCACTTGAGAATTCTCGTAATTCTCCTCGATTCATATATTTGCAGAAATTTTGTAATAATTATAGTTGCCCTGAATTTCCCAGGTATTTTTCAGCAATTCAATAATTCCCAGACTTTATCCTGATTCAGAGTTTCGACGTCACCCGGACGACCTGAGTGAAAATGGATTTGAAATTTGCATAGGAATGTCCATTGATCAAAGTATAAGGTTTTTCCCGAACGTTGAGAACAACTGGCTTCTCACACGATAGCCTCGCCTTGCCTTGCCTTGCCTTCGTTCACGCGCAGGTGAATGTTGTTGAAAATCGCAAAGACTAGGTATAAGCGGCTGTTGGCGCTTGGCGGCTTTCTTCGCGTTTGCCCCACTTCTCTTCGCCTCGTCTCATCACGTGCCTCACTTCTGCATACCTCTTATAAACCTATACAGATGTATATACCATGTACAGCTACTTCATACGAAGCGTGGGATTACCCTACTAATACGCGTAGGTACTTTCGGCTAATCCGCCTCCTTTCGAAATGATCAACAAACTGCAAAACGATACACGCCATCGCCTGCAGCCCATCATGCAGGTACTGCGAATGGAAAATATTCCAGTAGAGCCTATAAGCTCTGAATGTATATTTGTGAATTCATGAACGCGTATGTCACGATCAACTTCCAGTTATCAACATTTTTTCATAAAAAATCATTGACTAGAAGAACGTGGAAACGGTTCATTTCAAAATTCTGTCGGAATGAAAAGCCATGATTTTTTGTTGTTTTTAATTTCCTGCTTTTGAAAATAGAGAAATTATTACAATCACCCCGAAAATGAAAAGTTTATAGTTTTCATCAGATCTCCAAGTTTCAAGATTCATGACCTCCGTCCATTTTTGGATCAACGTCTGGATGTGTAATCGACCTTTTGTCTGACGATATTTTGATTTAAAAAATCGACGAATTTTCATGATTTTTGTCTCCATCGATACGCCAAATGGCGCCAAACGTGGGGCTTTTTCACGGTCCGTTGATTATTTGAAAGAAACATCAGTGATGTTCTGACAACCGAATAAGCATCAACGTGCGCGTGGAATAAATACCTTTTTTGACACGCGAACTATATGTACTACTATTTTTTTATTATTTTATTTGTTTTTTTTATCGAAAGTAAATACAAAAAAGCGCTGCAATTTTTTATTTTTTTGCGAAGAACGCGTTAATCGAATACCGTTATAAATAACGGAATCATTCGCTTTGATTTATCGAGGTAAACACCCATCAAGTAGAACCTCGCGATATGCGTATTCGAGTACGAAGTATTTAAACTTAGTTTTACTTTTAGTTTAGCTCCTGAGATTAGCACATTTGCAGCTCGGGATGACTGAAGAATTCCACAATCAGTCCGAGCAGATACTGCAGTCGAGCTAGACTTCCATTTTTCGAAAATAAAAAAATTTTACAAACTTGAAAAAAAAAAAAATGATGACAATAAAATGAGGAAATTAGTTTTCAGAGTTCAAGAATTGTTTGGATTATTTGAAAAATTCTTGATCATGTTATTCGCACTAAGAAATAGGAAATTCATTGTTTCGAAATCGCAATGAATTCGGTTTGTAATTTAATCTGAACAAATAATACATGGGAATTGTAGGAAATTGTTATCAAAATTATCTAGTGAATATTTTTTAAAAACGTAAGAATGATTCGAAGAATATATTATGTCTCCGGGAATAATCGAGACGGTAATGAAAAACGTGTGAAATTGAAATCGAATATACGAGAAATGAAAGTAGAAGAAAAACAAAAAAAAAGATTACAAAGGTCGTACGGAATATAATATCTCCGTAATTAAATTATTTACGTTCTTGCTAATATCTTTGCAAGACGATAGAGATATTCTCATCACTAATTATATCCCAAGTGTTTTAATTTTAATTGCAATTTTTGATTAAAAAACAGTAACAGCGACAACGAAAAAAAAAAAACTGATTTGTTTTCAGCTTCGCCGAAATTTTTTTTACGTAGTTTTGTGTGTATTTATATAAATATCTGCTCTCCTCAAATGAGTTTTTATTCAATTATCAATTTTTTTATTTTTTTTTATCTCGTTATAGTTTCCTTCTTTTACGACGAGTGCTCCAATCGTCATGAAGATATTTTTGAATCAACAATTTGGAAGAAATGGAGTAATATATTAAATGAATAAGAAAAATCTTGTTACAAGATCTCCTTGGGAAAAAAACGTAATTTTTTTGCCTTCAGCCAAGAAATTATACGTTGAAAATATTTTCATTATGAAGTTGAATACTTCACAGTCACACTACCAAAAAATATATCGGTAGCCACAACGGGTTGATCCAATCCAGTCAATTTTCAAATAAACGATTGTGAGAAAATTATCACTCCGGAGTGGTTCAAAAAATAATTGAACATGCTATGAACATTCCAGATCACGTACAAGAAATTGATTCGAATGAACAAAATTACGAAATGTAAACAAAAATTCATGAAGGTAAAAACGCCGAAAAGACGCTTTATAGTACCTAATCGATAAATCATACCTTTGTCAATTTTTAATATTTTTGAGTAAAATTTGAACCCGATATTCCTGAGATGAGCTACTCTCGGTAAGAAAAAAAGTATTTTAGTCCGCGTTCCAAAAAAGGTACTTTGGTATTTTAAAAGGAAAGTTGATTGAAGGGTCGATTCTATCCATTGTGACTGCAGAAGGATAATCAAAGTAAAGATATTCTCATTTAATCACGGAGCAATAAATTTCCATATTGGTAAAGGTATATTACTACGTTTGACGTCACGAGTTTGTAGATTAGATTTTCGCATAATGAAAACATCTCTTTTTAAGTAACGAAAATTGCAAAACTTTTCCACTTTTGATCCAAACAATAAAAGTAGATTGGATTATCGGTGAAGAACTCCTGCGAAAGTTTTAAGAAAATACAAACCAGAATTTGTTTCTAACTTTGAAAAAAACAATCAGTAAGAATTACAAAAACGAAAAAAGTCCGTCCGCATAAAACGATATTATTTGAATCTGTTTATCGAAAAAAGTTAATATTTTTGACAATAAAGAAATCAGCTCTCACACATACTACAAAATTTATCACATGAGCGTTTAGGATTTTTCGAGATTATAAGAAAAAAAAAAAAACGGAAGAGAAAAAACACTTAATGTACCCACAGCCACGACCAGAAGGAAAAAGATAATAATTGTCGGTTGTTTTCGGACTATCAAGAAACTGATGAAAAACTTCCGGTACGCGCTGTTCGAAATACACGCGATTCTTGTGCCGACGAAACGGTAGCATTTCAAATCTTCAAAAATAAATATAATATAATATAATATAAAAATGTATTTAGCATATAATAATTAATTTTTATCGCTATCGTTTACAGCACGTAATCAAACTGACAAATGTTCACACGATCATATGCGAAGGACTCGGCATAGATACTGACTAGTTCTGATAATTACATACTTGGCTAGAAACATCGTTCTGCGACGATGAGTGATTTTCCAGAAGAAGTTAGATTATGATCGAAAAACCATATGTGCGCGCTAGCTCAAAATCTTCACCGTTTCAAAGTCAAAAGATTTAATTGTAAATATTTTTTACACCAAAGTACTTCTCACGTCGAAGACTACACGCATAATACATTGTAGAACTTTTCTTTCGATTCATTCACGGAGAAAAATTTATGGTTCAGGCTATCATACTTGGTATAGTAATTTCGATATATCCCACACTTTGAGTGCTAGAACCATAAGCATCAGATAACGTGTTACAACTATATTAACTTTCATTTGTTCAGTAAAAGATCATTTATTATCAGTATAATAGGAATATAAGTAATTACAAGCATACGGCATTGCAAATAATAGTGCAAGAAGATGCGAAATGGTAACATTTTCTCAATAAAACTCATCATATAATTATGTTGCTAGTCACATTGTCACGTGTAGCATCTCATAATCCACAATTGTAGAATTTGAAATTATAATTGGATTTAACATTACTGAACTGTATTGTCCTGCCCGCAAGATATGATGTGATATTACTTTTCATGCAAAGTTTCTTCTGTAATGGTATACTTTATGTAGCACAGTTTCATATAGTAATGAATTCTTGTGCGACCCGTATAGCAGCAGATACTATACGAGATAGAGCGAACTCCACCAGTCGCGGAAATACTACCCGCAATACGTACAGTGGATGCTAATAGTCGTATGGCATCCCTTACCATACTGTAACAGATGAATGCTCAGAATAGAAATAACGGGGAGGGAGTTCTCTGTCCACTATGTCATTCTAGCTTGAGCTGCCCTGCAGTGAAGTGTGCGAATTTCACTCTCGGAGGAATACTCTTTTTTCTCAGAAGACTTTATATATTTGCGTTGTTCTGAGAGGTGACCGAATAACGAAGAATTCGATTATAATAATCCCCGATGCAGAAAGGCCAATGTTTTTCGACGTGCAATTATTGTGACTCAACAGAGCGAATGAAATCTTCTTCATAACCAAAAGGCTATGAGATTGCATCTTTGATGAGCATACCCAATCTTTCAAAACAATTTATGTACTCGCGGTCGAATGGGTATATTTGAAATTTGAAAGTTTAACAAGTGCCTCAGTCTCATATAAGAATATCTTGAGCGAATTCTACCTATATTGCAAAGCTGCAGTTTGTGTAAAAAGCTTTCTTTTGCCTCCATACTAACGTACTATTTTTTCTATAATACTTGCACATCCCATGAAAAAACCTACCCATAATTAAGAATGAATCGATGGGTCCGCGGAATAACCAGCTATCTCAGAATTTACTTGAAACAGCAACCATCTCAAGTTTTGCTTGAAAAAGCAGGCATCTGAAATTTTGCTTGAAAAAGCAGCTATCTGAAATTTTGCGCGAAAAAGCAGCTACCACGTGAGTGACTCTGAAACTGCTCTGTAGCGCTATTGACTTGCCATGCAACTACAGAGCGGTTTCGGAGTCGCTCGCGAAATAGCTGCTTTGCAGAGCAAAATTTGAGGTATCCGCTTCTTCAAGCAAAATTTGAGAGCTGCTTTTTCAAGCAAAACTTAAGATAGCTGCTTTTTCAAGCAACTTCTGAGATAGCTGGTTATTCCGCGGGGCCATCGAAATGAAGGAATTTGCATCATAACTGTTTTTATTTAAAGATATCTTATTACGTTATATAGGTCGTAGAATGTTTCTTTGACAGTATGAGAACATCTCTCATACTTGTGCCTAAACTAATTATACTTGACTATCACAAGCCGTTAGACGGATGTATTTCTCTCCTACACTATACATCTGAGCTATCAACGACGAGTATATTTTACTATGCTACATTAGTTTGTGGTGCTTTGTGAAAAGTATGAGATCGGCAACTATACTGGTTTCTCTGAAGTCTATCATACTTATAAGATCCGACTATAGAAGTGTAAGAATCGCTCTACCATCCGTCATAGATGTGTCCGCTGAAATACGCACTGTAATATAATATGACTAGGGCTACCATATTTGCGCGATATATCTATTTTATTAGACTGTTTGGGAAGAGTCACTATATTATTATAAGATGAGTTGATATAAATTTCTCTCCGTGTTGGAACTTTCGACAAAATTGAAGAAAAAATAAATTGCTGAATGAATAAATAAATCAGGTTGAAGTTCGTAACGTTAATGTGATAAAATAGTCGGTAGAAATTCTTCATTCCATGACTTGGACGGTTGAAAAACAGCAGAACGCGGTATATTATTTTTCAAACTTATTGCAAAGTTAGCAAAAACGACCGTGTACGTGTATACACAATATACCATTCCGGGCTAATCCTGTTTACTTCAGAACCCGTTATTCAGATATATTGATTTTCAACTAAATTATTACCGAGCTAATTTTCAAGAATTAGGAATTCTCTAAAATTTTCTGCGTCGATAAAATTAAACTTTGGAACTCGAATCAAAATCTCAATTTTTCCTATAGCGAGTACGTCGTCAAATTACATTCCGAACTTACTGGGTATATATTTTCGAACCAATTTTCATTTTCTTAGATATTTTTCATTCCGTTTTATTCGTTTTGTGTCGAAAAAGGGAGGAAAAATGTTACATCTCTAGTTTCAGATACAAATAGAAACACAGATGAAATTGTGAACTTGACTTTTATAGGGTCACGAAACGGTAAAATCCGTAATAATCTCAAATCCCCATAATTTTCAGGATTGTAATTCAGACAGAACAACAGTTTTTACTCAATTTATATTATAGCGATGAATGGAATAGAGTAGATTTCATGAAGAGGTCTGGATTTCATCCTCCGCTATTCAAACATACACAAAACTTCATCAAAGTCTGGCAAATCGAACCACTCAATTCTCGTAATTTTTTTAAACAAAAAAACATCTTATAAAATTTGACGAATTGCACAGGAATACCAAAAGCCGGAGATTCCGAACAGAGATGATACCTATATTCTTACAATCTTCAAGATTCGGGACAAATTCTCTTTCGTACTTCCTGTCTCTCTCTTCCTTACTCAGGAATGAAAATAATTACCAAAGCTAAACCTTTGTTGTCAATTTTTCGTTTTCACCTATTTTGGATAATTAATACTGACAATGGGTGCACGCGGGTACAAAAAAAAAAACGACATGTATAGTTATTAAATAAGTTAGCCAGTTTAGGACCGGTGAAAGTGTGTGATCGATCGAACTTAAAGACAGTAGATAAATAATAACGTTAATCCAATCTACCGCATAGCGTATTTGCGTTTCGTGCCGTTGGTATATACGTACATATACATATATGTATATAAAGTATATAGGGCATTGCGAGTATAAATTGCACGCAACTTGTAGTTGCCGCCATGCCACAGCCACACTAGGCCCCGGGCTATGAAAACAGTTAGTCAGAACATTTTACCAACTGCACCGATGTTTGAATATGTACAAGGAATATTTGATTAAAAAAAAAAAAAAAAAAAAAAAAACCTTTTACGCACGTGATACACGTGAATTTCTGGCAGCTCTCTCAATGACAATAATATTATTTAATGAACGGCTCTACTGAAATTTGGGTAAATATAGTAGTATTTCATTTTTAACCCTTCGTGGCTACAAATCTGTAGAATAACTTAGTGGTCACACTGGATAAAATTTACCCAGACAAGTTTCTAAATGGTTGCTGTGTGAAAACCATCAGTACGATCGGGATCGAAAAAATACTGCAAATACTTCGAACATTCTAGAACATGTGGGAAAAGTTGTTTTGTCAGAATTCAAATCCCAACATGTCCAAAAAAAAAAAAAAATCGTAAGTAGATAAATTTGTCAAAAAATACACCATTTCACCCAAAATATCATAACTTTTTGAATCTTCAATATTTTCAAGTCGAATTTCAACTGAAATACACGTCAGATATGGTACTTTTGGGAAAAAAATAGTGGCATGGTGCACGTTTGAAAAAAGTTATTTATTTCGACATGTGAAGAGGATCGATTTTAGAGTAGAAATAAATAAATGCGGGTTTTTGATAAAAGAATCGTTACTAATATACATTTCTCAAATATTTAATACCCAAATGAGGCCTGGGTAGAATTTAACCCATGGTGGCCACGAAGGGTTTAAGTGGCCAAAAAACATCGAATCAAAAAACAGATACATAGAATTTCAGATTATGGTAGGATTTGGTTTGAAAAAAAGTTTCTATTTTCTGCGATGAAAGTTACTGCGGGAGGAACTTTTCTCAGCCCTGTGAAAAAGAGATTCTACGAGAGGTTCCTGGCCTAGAAACTTTCGGCGCAGGGAATTGAAACTTAATTTTTTCAAAACATGTATATCCTACCACAATCTGAAATTCTTAGTAACCGTTCATTCATTAGACGTTGCTTGGCCATTATAAAAATGAAAGACTACTTTTTGCCACTCAATAATAACAACGATATCGATGATAATTATAGTAAAAATGATGAATTAATAATGACTATAATCGTAAGAACTGGAAAGATAGATTCTTCATGGATTGAAATAAAGACGAATAAAGAATTCAGATAATTATAAATGAAGATTCCTGATAATTAGAAACTTCAATCTGTGATACGTGTAATGGTTAAATTGATTTGATTGTGTAGTTTATTTTTAAGAACGAAATACCAAATACAGTGACTAAACCGTGCGTGCGTAACTCATTTGCAGATAATATGTGATCTAATAAATGTATATAGGTATGGTATACGTATGAAATATGAATTCTTATGCTTCCAAGAAAAAATTTGAATTCCCAGAATATTCTCTGCCGCGCTTTCAACTCCGTTCTTCCGCCTTTCGATACACCTATACACATGTATACGTCATTTAGTAGGTATATTTATAATTTAAGGTAATTTATAGGTTTGTGTAAAGTGCGCAGTTCGATGACTCCGCAAATTTCACAGCAGCCCTTATTGTAATATCCATATCTTGAACTCCTGAAAGACTTCTGCAGAAGTTTGGAGAACAAAAACAAAAAACAAATACATGAATGAATGGAAAAAATGAATAAAAACAAGCAAATAAATGAAAAGAACCTTGTAACGGTTTTCCTGTTCAAAATCCATGCAACTAAAATAAAAGTAAGAAAACCAAAAATAAAAAAAAAGTAATAATTGAACGAAGAACAACAACAACAAAAAAAGAAGAATTTGATGTGACAAAAGAAGAAGGCAAAAAAGCGCGGCAAATTTGTTCCTTTTTAGGCAGGAATGGTAGAATAAAACAAAACAAAAGAAAACAACAAAAAAACAAAACAAAAAAATTAATATAACGACAACAGAAACAAGCTGCTAACCCTATTAGGTATTCAAATATCTGTCTGCATGTAGTATGTATAGGCCACGTTTCAATTAGACATAGACGATTTGAAAATTTGAAAGAATACAATTTGAATCAACATTTCGGAGGCGAAGAACAACTCGAGAGAAAAACAAAAAACAAAATGATCGACTGATTTTGAATAGAAAAACAAAAACATGAACAACCGACTGATTGTGAATAGAAAAAGTTTGAAATCCTCTGCTAATTTCGGTTGTTTATATTCAAATTGACGATTCACAAAAGCTTAGAACAATTTTAAGCATATACATATTATATAATATATCCGCTATTATACATTATATATTATATATATATATATATAGAACCATCGATACTTCTTATCATACAGTATATAATATATTATATGTATGTATGTTATATTTGTTAAAGAGAGAAAGAGAAAAAAAAAAAAACAGTTTCATGCCACGCAATCCGCGTGTAGATATAGTAGAAGAATAAAATCGTACGCGCAGTCGCGGAAACAAAACATTTCTCTCTTCCGTCGTAAGTATGTATGTATACCTAGTGTCTCATGTCGATGGGGAGAAAGTTTTTTTTTTTTTTTTTTTTTTCGAGGCATGCGTTTATCTGTAGTTGCAAATTTTCGGCAGATATTACGCGGGTCATGGAAATACTCGCAAAGACTACCATCTAGATTTCCGTTACATTATCCACGGCGTAAGAGACGTTACGTATGCAACTAACTGTATAGCAATCCGAACATGAACATGAACCATAAAACTAAATACAGAGTTCACTGACACTTGGGCAATTGATATATATATATTATTATAGTCGTATAGTCGGCAGTCGTCGTCGCACACGAGGTTCTCGATCAAACCAGATACAAGAGAAGACTCTAGATCCGATTCTTTCACACAAATTCAACTGCAACGAGAACTGCATCGGAGCTATTCGATTGGTAGATACTTGTCTAAGCTTCGACGTGATTGGTTTAAACTTTAAGGTTCATATAAATCCATTGCAGCCCAATTCACATGTAACAAACGAATCTTTTGGATTCATTTCAAAGGAATCCAAATCGGAATTCACCGAAATTCGTCATTTACGAACACGTTACGTATTCCTTCCTTTCTTCCTTCCTACCTGTTCAAATGCCAAAATTATCGGTTTCAGCTCTTCATTATCGTTCCTTTTCCTCGCCTCGTGAATGTCTACGAGGTTTTACACTCACGGGAAACAATTGTTTAGTTTATTTATTCATTTATTAACGTCACTTTGAAATACGGACGAGTTTTTTTTAACGTCCTTTTGACCGTCTCGTCGACTCCAATTCTGAGTTTTCGACTTCTGCTGCTGCCTGGGCAGTGGCGGCTATACGCTCGGAAAACGGTTTAGTTTGTTACTCCAGCTGTCTCGGTATCCGACTCCGAGAGACCGCTGGGAGTCGGCGCTGTGGAAACCAGAAATACCCACACAGAGTCGGACATAACCTCTGTGTGCGTCAAACACATGCGTGCAGAGAACATCGAGGGAATATGGCGCCTAGAAGCAAGCCTCGGAAGTTCCGAAACCAACGGCGTTTTTATTCACTCCCACGTTTCGGCCAATCGCGGCTAACGTAAGGCTTACCAACTACGATTATCAAAATTCCCTAGGGACTTTTAACATCTCGGAATTCCTCCTTCACTTTACTAACTCTTTTCCCCAGACGATTATATGGTATACATAGAATAGCGGCAGGTATAGTAGGTATTACGAGACGCTGATTATTCCCGAGGCGTTTTTCACACCACGGAAAAGCCTGCTGGATTTTCTTTGCGGCATAAATCGAAATAAGGATTTTTAAACGGAGAATTGTATTGATTATAACTTTGGTAACAATCTTTGGGAGATTTTATTTTGATTTATTATAGATTGTAATTCCGTATTGCCATGCACCTGTTTAGTTTAGTATAAGGTAGAGGAAGAAATGCCTCTGGAGACTGAGGAATTGATGGTGGTGGATAGAACGGCCGTTTGACAGATCGTAACTTTCGAACCAATTTGAATACTGAATGCGAAACCGTAAACGTTTAAACGCTTTGCGGAACCGGTGGGTTATAAACCTATCTACGGACGGGATTTAATGGGAATATACATACGTTGTTGTTGTTGTTGTTGTTGTTGATGGAATTATTATACTGAGGAATTTTCAATTCGATGACTTAGCGATTGATAGCTGTATAGGGTGGGATTGAAAAGCTGCAAGAAGTCAAAATTCTGAATTTCTATACTAACGAGTCAGAGTTTTTAGAATGATCATTTCCCCTCAGGTCTACGTAGCCAATTTGGAAAAACTCCGAATGGAAAAACACCGGATGTTCAAAATTCCGAACGCTAAAGATCCGCAAGGCCAAAACTCCGAATCTCGAAATTCGCGAGATGCAACGTCGTTTATTTCACAGCTTAATTGTCACGAGCTTCTCTTAAATTTGTGGATTTTTGAAGTTTCTAAGTTTTTATCTTTCAAATCTTTGAGCTGTCTGCATTTCGACCTTTCGGAATTTCTAACTTCTGAATTCAAACGTTTCTAGAATCTCAGACTCACGTCTCAAATAAATTCGGAATTTCGACTGTTTGGAAGTTCAATCCCGCCCCGATAATACGTAAAACATGATAATACGACGTTCAGGACTTACAATTAGTTATTCCAGTTAGGGTTTCAGTGTGGTATTCATACCTGTATCTAGTATTCAATTTTGCAGTGTTAATTATGTTATTACATCCCTACCACGTATATGGACTCTGTTTTTTTTTATTTTGGCAAAGATATTTTCTGCTTTGCACTGTAGTAGGCTAAAGCTGTCCTTCCGGATTCCGATGTGAGGATAATATTATAAATAATTCCTATGAGTAGGTATCTCAACCCCTGAAAATTCTCTAAATTAGTTAGTCTAGTGCCTGCAGTACATACAACGTAAATTTCTTCCAAGTGTAAGAGCCGAACCGTGATGCTTATGTATTATGTATACATAGGTATATATTTAGCTTTGCGGTGTCGAAATTACGGTCAGGCTCAACACTCTCAACGATCACTCGAGCCCGTACCACAATTTGAAAATTCGAACTTGTTGGTTCTAATAGGGCCAATGGAAATCAAAATTTCCCATAAGATTATCGTTTGTTTAATGTCATTTTATTCCTTAATTTATATTAATTTATTCTGTAATGATTCTATACGGAATGTATTTAAAAATAATATAACATATTATAATGAAAATACAATTATAGGCGTAGGTATCATCGGAAAGAAGTCAAAATTTAATGAAATAACAATGAAACAAATTGAAGTTTTCCGAATTATATTTGCGAAAATCTAGGGTGTACGTAATGACCCGGAACATTGCGTTCTCGATTACTAGAGCATACAAGACGATGTCTACTTAAATGCGGATGTTGTGATTTATGGAATCTTTTCTATCTATAAGGTACTCCAAAATTCCAAATTGTATCTAGTACACAAGTAATAGAAAAAAAAACTACTGATTTTCCGGAAGTAAATCTGCACAGAAAGAAATCTTCCGATCATATTGTTAGGAAAGAATTGATAACAATATTCAAACTTTCAACAATGGTTTTCTTCCTTTCTATCGTTAACTTTTATTTCGTCTTCCCTCCTGAGCTTGTCAATCATATCTCTCGAAAAACCAGCAAAAAAGAATCAAGAATCAAACAAATATATACAGAAAAATACGAATAGTGGAAATTTCTACTCTGATATATATACGAATTTCTATGAATCTTCCAGAAGAATGGTAAGTTTAATCTTTTTTCCTAAAGAAGTTGCTACTATGCGTCGGGTTTATTTTTACCGTACTGCAGTTATTATTATCTATAAAACTGGCAAAAATCACAATTCGAAAAACTACGAACTGTCTGAATTTCTATTGAAATATTTTCCTCGGCGGGATCAGCCTTTGAAGTTCGAATGAAACTTGAGGATCTCGAAAACCATAATCATCATTGATCCGGAAACAATAATTAGTCAATTTCATTTTTGACCAAATTTTGTTAAAGTTTCGGAAAAAAATTCCAACATTTCATGGTTTTTTTTTCAATCAAAGAATTGTAGCTTTTCCTAATACTTCAAAAAGAAGAAAGAATAATCCTTTTTCTGATCAAGGGGGAAATACCTCAAAATTTGACTTACACATTATTATTATTATTATTATTTTTTTGTTTGTAAAGTGATTCAAATCATCTCATTTATTCCTAATAAGTTTTTTTCATTTCCATATGTTTTTAGTTATTTCCTGGGTGATTTCTCAATATTTCAGGAGCTATAATTGACACGTTATTTCCACAATTTATTTCCCCCTTAATTTTGGCCAATAAGATGCGAAAAAATAATGACAATAAAAAAATTTAAAAAAACCTGTAATTAGAAGTCCCATAACGACTATCTGCAAAAATTCGTACATGATAAATCATCGACTTATTATTTGACCAGGTGTATGTTGAAGATCGACACACGCGAATTTAGATGCGTCAGGATGAATGGAATCAAGCGGTTAATCGTTCTCGGCAAAGTTCACAAGTTATTTCATGATATTTTTCCATTCCAATAGGGAGAATTGAACTCCGACCACAACAGCCGGAAGGTATTTTTCGTCCTAAGGTCTAATCCTCGGCGTTTGTAACGCCCCTAGGGAAATTCTAGGGATATCGAAAGCCCGTAAGTTGGCAAAAGTGTAAGCGAGTGGGGCACGGCTCCTAGAGTGTCGAGAGCTCAGTATGGAAAGTCGGTTGCACCAAGCCACTACAAGGTTCGTCTCGCGGTACGACTCCACCTCACCTCGCCTCGCCTCGCCTGGTTCTCGTCCCACTCTATCTTATAAGTCTCTCCTGACTTCGTGCGAACGTGAACGTGAACGTGAACGTGAAACGCGAACGTAAACGAACACGTATTTCGTATTACATATATCTCTTCGTAAAAAATACGCTGAAAAGGAATAGAAGAAACGGCAAACTGGGCCAAAACCAATCTCTGGGAAGTCGTATTAGTAACAAATAACAAACGACAAGCGACAAACTACTCGTCGAATTGCAATCAGCAAGAATTGCAAGAAAGAAAAAAAAAGACAGAGAGAATAAAGAGGAAATAGATTCAATCGAAGAGTATAGAGAGGAACGGAGGAGTTACCAAACGAAGATAAGACCGTATCATACTTGTGTTAGTGTCAAGTTTCACAGGGTGTTTCAAACATTACAGGTGAAACAACATCGCATCGCGTTTCGTAGAATTTTGCAATACTGTAAATTTAACGAATATTTGGTACAACATAGTCAGGTAACAACGAAAAACGTGTACATAATGTGAAAATGAATTCATAATCATTTAAAACATAATGACAATAGAAAAACCCTGACGAAAAAACCACCCCCATCCCACCCCCAATTATTTCACCTTTAATTAAATACGACTGATTGTGAATATCATTATGTTTATACAAATGAACAAATACGCGCGTGATTTGGTGCAGTTTTAGGCATAATAATCGTTTATACTACTGTGTATATGTGGCGAGGAGAGCCGCGAGTGGCCATTCTAGTTGTATAGTGCTGCCTGCCGTTTTCTGTTCTGTTGTTCTGTTATTCTGTCGTGTTCTGTGTTCTGTTCGGTTTTTACGCCACCGTTGCCGTTGCTACTGCTGTTCCTGGTTTCTCGGTACTACTACGACGACGATGCAACGACAATGACCGTTAGGTATTTTAGTGTTTTATTATTGTTTGTTTGTTTTTTTTTCATTTTCTTTTCTACGGTGAATATGTATGCTAAGAGAAAAGTACAGCAGTGATAGACACGCGGTGATCATAAACGACAAAAAGAAGAAAAAGAAAAAGAAAAAGAAGAAGAAGAAGAAGAATTAGAATTAGAGGAAGATTAAAAAACAGAAGAAGAACCGAGTAAACACCAACAACAACAATTACAACAACAGTAAACAAAAGAGGATATACGTCGCGTCGTCGTGGCTCCGAAATTACGATGTGAGTATGTGTTTCGTTTTACAGGGTGGATTTTATGATCTGAACTCTCGGAAGTGAGAGAGAGAGAGAAGCGGCGTTGAGGTCGCCACGGGGTTTAATCGTCAATTGTTTTTCGGTTGTTTCCTTCGACGATGTAATATGATTTGTTGAAAATCGAAAACAATTGACGCGCGGCTTCATCTCATTTTCAGTGTTCGGACGTTGGTGGAGGAATTGATTGAATCGTTCGAAATGTGAATTTTCCGCATGAGGTTGGAGTTCGTAACGTTAATTAACGGAAGAAAATAATGCAGATAGAATTATTCATTTCGTGAATTGAACCGTTCAAATTCACACCAAATTACAGTTCATGATTTTTTTTTGGAGTGGTTAAAAAAACACCTGAATCCTCAATTTCGCAAATTTAACAACATTCGACTCATGAGATATGTATAGTGAATTTTTACCAAAACGATTCTGTTACATTAACGTTACCCCAGTGAACAAGAACGAATTATGAGCATGTGAAAACGAAATTAAACAGAATTCGAAAGAATTTTAAGTAAATTCGTTAGAATCAAAAAGAATTGTCACACAATTCTTTTGAAATCTATATTTCATTCGTGTTAATTCTGTTTTTATCACACGCAATTCGTTTCAATTTGTTTTGGTTCACTGGGACGAAATTCAACTTCATTTTTTTCTCTCCAGATTTGTTCATTTCATTAAAATCTTGCTGTAAACTACAGCAGGATTACGTCTCAGATCGATCAAAAGACTCCGATTTGCATCTTGATTTGTGTGAAACAAACGAACTCTACCCGCTTATTTTCCTTTCACGCTATTCGATCGAACCAATTGAATCATGAGCGTTTTTTTTTTTTTTTTTTTTTTTTTTTTAGGATGATTTGATTTGTGTTCAAAATTTTGCGTGAAAGGAATAAAGCGACCATTTCATAGGGTGCAGAGAGTGTCGATATATCCCCGGCAGACTTCAGACAAGTTAATTCCTAATTTGGGAACAACTGCACAGCGGGGATTGCTGTAGTTTAGTGCGCGGGGATTATCTGTTTCCGCAAAGTTGTCTGAAGTTGGCTGTGGAGGAGTTGAATTAATCACCTGCGTAACTAAACGCGATGATAAATATACGAGCCTGATATATTCATCGAGGCGCTTTATGTAGCGATCGAAAGAAATTATGAAAGAAGAAGAAGAAGAAGGAGAAGGAGAGGGAAAAGAGAAAAAAAGCGAATAACGAATATATGGAAAATAAAACGCGGTTGAGAACCGCTTGAAGATTTCGACCGCGTATACATGTATACATATATGAGGCTCTTGGACATATCGCCACTGCTACTAACTAAGTAGAGTCCGGCATTCCCACAGAAAGCTTCGCTTATGCTCGAAGAGCGATTTATGAATTTGGATTATCGTCAGGGGCGTATAGGTTCGAGGCGTTGAGACATTTCGTTATTACTACGTATGTATATAAGAAGAGAAGAGACAGGCTTGAGGAACGATCGCAAAACCCTCCACCCCTATATCGCGGAAAAGCCACCTAGTGTATCTTTTCTACTCTTTTTATAAACAAAATGAAACTACGAGAGTTCGGTTTCCACGTCATTATCAGCCCCAGACGCGATGCGCTATGTTTGCCGTTACGCGCACGGCGCGTACGTGGATGTATAGAAGCTTCGCCTAACAAACTGGATATAGCGATTGCCTACATACATGATACGTACATACATACGTATGTGTGTATCACTGCTCACGTTTCTCCCCATAGTATAGCTATAATCTTGTATGTATCGTATGTATGATGTATGCATGTATGTATACTTATTACATGTTACGTTTTATCGCTAGGCAACAAGGTAAACAAACTGCAGCAGAAATTTTTAAACCATGGCGAAGCCAGAGAAAGAGGGAGTGAAAACTTGCAGAAAGGGATCAAAGATGAGAGAGATTTAAAATGGTTGGAACATTCGAAGAAGAAGAAAAATGAATACTAGATACATTCCGAATTTGCGAAATACTAAAAGCATAAATTAAAGGATGTATACGTCAAAAAGTCATGGAGCTGAAGCTATCAGCCAAAATTAGCAGCCCAACGATTGTTAGTCAATGAATAAATGATGCAGCAAAATTTAAAAAATCTTAATTTTGCTATGTTTCATGAAAAGTGAATGAATTTGACCAAAAAAGTCATGACTCTGATGTACTGTGCCATCTTATTTGGAAAACGATTAGCTCGTTTGGCTGCTAACTCTGGCTGCTAGTTTCAGCTTCATCGAAAAGTCAAGTATAAAGCGAAAAGGGCGTAAACGCCACCCATAATATAGCAGACGGTTGTATAATTTTGCACACATGCGCCTTTTTGGTATTAGGAATGTTTTTTATTTGTTTTACATCGAGAAGTTCAAGAAAATTAAAAATTAAAGTGGTAAAAATCGATAATGTTGAAAGGGCGTGCATGAATAATTTTTTTTTTTTCAACAAAAAATGCAGGTCCGGGTGTCCACAAATGATATTGATTTGTTTCCCAGAAATACTTTTTGTGCGATGAAAAAACCTGCATTGCGTACCGTTTCGGGAGAATAATTGATTTGGTTTTTGTATGTCGTTATAACAATGGAAAGATTCTTTTTCTGCGAAAAACGATTCACAATGTTGTTTTATGAATGAAATCCCTGCAATATTAACTTGAAAACGTATTTATCGCGCATAATTTGTATGTTTAATACATTTCATGTGTGCGCTAATTGTGAGTTGAATAACGTAACAAAAATTCAAGGCATTTTTCTCCCGAAAAAATACCGGGGTGTACACGAGGGGCTTTCTGACTTCTAGCCTGATGCCAACATAAATACGCCCTTTCGACTTTAGCCTTTACACTTTCATGATCAGCGTCATTTTCATGATTTTCTTTTTTCTTATACGCCTTTTTAGCACTAGGGTAATGCAAAAAGGGCGTAAAACGGCGTATATACGCCCTTCTGCTTTTACTCATGCAATATATGGTCCCGGAAAAAAGAAATCTTCTATATCATCGCAGGATTTTTCGTCCTTTGATCGATTGTGAAGGAATTAGTATAAAGTCAAAAGAGGAGAGAATCATATACGTTGGTATGTAACCGATCTAATGATTGCATGTCGCACATAGATGATAACAAAATAGATGAACGGATAGATCGATAGTTAGGGACTGATTACAACAATCTTTGTTACGTTGTTAGATAAGAGCTTGAGGGGAGGGTGAGAAAAGGTAGGAAAAATTAATGGAGGGAGGTGACGATCTCAGTTAATTTGACAATGAGAATATTAACCAGCTCCCTTCGCGTTTAATGATTCTACTACCGATGGTGGTCCATTTGTTGGTGATGGTGGAGCACTGCTGCTGCAGCAGTCTTTCAAGCAGCAAACCTCCCAGTTCAGTTCAGTTCAGTTCAGTTCAGTTCAGTTCAGTCAGGCCGGTTCAGAACGATCGATTTTTACGACAGAGCTGCTGCTGCTGCTACGGCTGCTACTGCTGCTGCTGCTTCTGATGGTGAGGATTCAGTTCCTACGTGCATACGTGTTCAAACGTAGACCATCTAGATGTACATACCTACATACCTATGCAAAGAGTGAATTTGTAACATCCGAACATATTCCGAGGAAGAGTATATTTTAGGTGGCCACAGGGGTCCAGTATCGTTAATTGTTGATTGCCATTTATAACCAATCAAATCGTCAGGATCCACTGAAGTTATTATAATCACCCTGAAAATGAAGAGTCGAGTTTTCACCAGATTTCCAACTTTTCAGGTTCAGAGAATCACCTCCGATCATTTTTAGACGGACTGGGTGTGGGATCAATTTTATGTTCCGACGATATCTTGAGAACGAATCGGTGGATTCCTACGATTCGATCTGGTCTCAATCGATGCGGTTTCTCGTAACTCATAACAGAGCTGATTATATTTTGGATGAAATCGGTCGACTATAGTTTTTGAGTAATTAAGCGGACAAAATTTTATAAAAAAAATTTCAAATAATCATACCTTGCGAACAAATGAACGGATTTCAATGATTTGAATCTTTATCGATAGTATGTATTTGCTCCAACTTACGAATGACTGAATTTTGAAATGGATTAATGAATCAGTAGTTTTGTATTGTTCGAACTTGAAACAGCTTTGCGGGGAGTTTTGGGCTGACCCATCGTGGTCAACCGATTTACCTGCTCGTTTAGTAGATAAGATTGAATCGACACCTGATTGTCCTTTTTCCTTCATTTCCAAATAACCATATTCAGATCTCCGAATAGATTCGCTTTTTTTCGAATCCCTGCTATGGAGCCATTTTTTCCCCAAAAGTAACGTTTCTCATAGTCATCACTCATTGATTTCATCAACAAGAATTAGAAAATGCAATAGTTGTGGTTTTTTTAATTAAATAAAAAAAAAAACCCTCTTTCATATCATTTCAAAAACTACCAAAAAACACTGTTCGACGACTCCGATTTCGACGAAATTTGGAGATTCAAATCTCTGTGATAAAACAATTTCCGTCAAAGTTTCTTACGCAGAGAAAATGTGTTTCTTCCATTTCTTCAACTAGAGCGAAGCCCACGAATGGCCCTGAAATAATTCCATGAAAATCGTAGCAATCGTACGGTATTTTTTCATTTCTAAACGATAACGAACAGACCAATTTATCAAAAAATTTGATATTCTGTTTTTCGTTTTTTTTTCTTGTTTTTTTTTTTTTTTTCTAGTGATGGCTGATAAAATACTTCAAGGAAAATGGAATCAAAAATAGCGCGGCGTTACTAACGAGTCCGTGTTTTTACCCTCAACGACTTGTTTTCATCTTTACAGACTGATTCCCTTCCAATCTCCGATCAATGATGCGGTTCATTGATTGTTAACTTCACGTATAGCCAGCCACCTGTATATAACTAGCTGATGCTGCGCCGACGAGTCAGACCTTAAACGCCCCTCATGCAATTACGATCGAATCACACAATTCGCCCATCTTCAAATTCGGCTCTGTAGTACCGTTCACCCTTATACCGATATATGAAATCAAGATGAAAGCAGAAAACGGAAAATAAATCAATAACCTGCAGCAATTACGAACATGTAACCGTTGGATATCCCGCGGTACTATACATCAGAGCTTTTCCAATCATCTGCAGAAAGCCTGGAAAACCTGGAAGTGTCAGGGAATTTGAAAAGGGTCATGACAAAACCCGGAATTGTTCAGGAATTTTGATCGTGGTGGGATGAATATAGCATTGAACAAAGAAGCTTTCTGATATATTTGGTGGATTTTCATTTCCCTCGGCTGTTTTTGAATATGGTTTTCATGAGAGTGGCTGCAGGTTTTCAAACGATCTGAAATTGCGCCAGATCAAAAGACTCGACGAAGTCTCGTGCCAAGTGCATTTGGATTAAGCTCATTAACGGGCATTTCAGGCATGGTTTAGGTTTAATGGTTTCGATAATAAATTTGTAATGGCAGAATACACCGATAACCGAACAAAAACTCCATAAAGTAGCGGACTGAAAGCACAAGGAACTAAAGTAAACAGTTCGATTTCGCACTGGGCATCAATTAGCCTAACGAACATTCCCCTGTGCCTCCTCTGATGGGAGCGAAAAAGTAACTGCTAGAAGCTCAGGCACCGTATTCCTCAATCTGACTCCTCTGGTAGATTGATCTGATCCTTCATCCAAAAACTAAGTTTTCTTTCATTTCTGGCCAATGGATGCGACCAGTTTGAAACTAGACGATTACCAACACGTTTTTATCCTATCATCCTGTATAGACATTAGGGTGGCCCTTAATATGGGTAAAAAAAAAAATTGATCGCGCCGCCCTCCAAAGCGGTTCCAAATAATTAAAAAAAAATCTACACAAAGCCCCAGCTATGTCCGTTAAGAAGAAGACGTGCCTGTAAGCATGAACTTGAATTTAAATATCAATTTTTCTTCATGATTGGATAAATTTTGATTTTTTTAAAGTAGTTCATGTGTCAATTTTTTTTTTCAACTTTCCGAAACTATTGTACATTGGTATTCAATATATGAACCAAATAATAAGGTCCTCCATACTAAATTTGATGAGCGTTCAGTTCTACCATCCCATTATTTTGGAACAATAGTTCGATTTAGCTGCCGTCGAACGTTTTGATTCCCATCAAAATCAAACTTTAAATTTGCATCTTATCAGAAAAATCTATTCAGTACGAAGGATATAAATTTACGATAAACCATTCACATCGAACTTCCAGATTGGCCAGAATTGTTTTTTTTTCAATTTTGTTAGAAATATCCCTTGCGTACTGAGATACATAGTAATCTAGTATGGAGGACCTTATTATTTGATTTGTATATTGAATACCAATATACAATAGTTTCGGAAAGTTGAAAAAAAATTGACACATGAACTACTTTAAAAAAATCAAAATTTATCCAATCATGAAGAAAAATTGATATTTAAATTTAAGTTCATGCTTACAGGCACGCCTTCTTCTTAACGGACATAGCTGGGATTTCGCGTGGATTTTTTTTTAATTATTTGGAACTGTTTTGGAGGGCGGCGCGATAAATTTTTTTTTTCACCCATATTAAGGGCCACCCTAATAGACATACATGTTTCTACAGTCACAAGCCTCTTCTTCTTCTTCTTCTTCATCTTCATCTTCTTCTTCTTCTCGTAATATGCTTATAAGTAGGTCGCGTGTGTCGTCTGGAAAACGCACGGCCGTCAATAGATCCAACTCACTGTACGTATAGAGGCAGCGAGTATAGCTCATAGGTAGGTTTGCTACGTACCTACAGGAGTGTATACCATGTACTAGTACCGCACGTCCACTATCACCAGTGGAAATGGCGTTGGCCAACCCTGCAGCAATAAGAAAATATAAACCTGTCTAAAGCTTCTTGTATAGGTTACGTATATCGTGTGCCTGACGGTATAAGGACGATGCAAGTGCCAAAGAAGCTATTTCAATGGCAAAAGAGCATATAGGAATCAAGTTTATTGCTCTGCATTCGATGTCGAGGTGAGAAAAACACCCATAGTCATCCAACAGGGTGTCTACAGGATTCTGAAAGTCCTGGAATTTATAGCCTGGGATTTTTTCATTCAATTTTTCAAATTTTCATTCAATTTTTTCCGAAATCCTTGCCGTAGTAAAATGGTTTGGAAAAAACTGCGAATCGCGTTTCGAGGTGATTACGATTGGTAATCATGGAGCCCCTGACATAGTCACGTGGCACCTTAAGGCGATATGGGAGTCTGGTCGAAATTCCATTATTACCAATTGTTGTCACCTCGAAAACGCGAATCGTACTTTCTCGACGACTACCCAACCGATCTGAACGAACCCTCGACGAATGAATTCATTTTTTTTGGCAGGAAGTGGCTCATTATGTCAATCCTTGAAAAAAACTGATGGGATTCCAGTAAATCTCGTGTTTTTATGTTAGCTAGGTTAAGTTGGAAGTGATCTCTACTACATAACCCTAAACTTACTGGCCCCTTGCCTGGTAAAAACTTAAAATTTCTCACGGAATTCGGAAACAAATATATTCATATCGAAAGAGAAGATGGAGGAGTGAATAAATAAATCATCTAATCACTTTTGAACAAACTTTTCGGAGCAGTTCGCAATATCTTCCTGGCGTTTAATTATTGACCCGGTTAATTAAATAGCGTACCGAGCTTGGCGCTTGGCGCCTCTATACCTGCAGCGGATTATCCATAGTTTATAAATCCTATGCTGCTGCTGCTGGTGCAGGAAGGGTGGCTTTTACGACCCTCGCTCTTCCTCAGTCCTTCCCATAGTCAGTTGAAAATCTGATCAATACAATCGAAATAGGGAACTTGTTTTTTTTTCGAAGTATGAAAAGTTCAAGTATAAATTTAATTTGGAAAAATACTTTGCGGAAGGACAAAATTGCCTATAATATGATTGAAAAAAAATATAAAAATCTGGTATTTCCTTTGAAAATTTGTCCTTTAGATTTGATTCAAAATTCTGTAATTAGGTATAAATTAGAGGAAATCGCATAATCAATATCCAGTTTCTATTTTATTTGATTTCATTTTTTTCCTCTTCTTCGATTATTTCTTTCAATCGGAAATATACATGGAGAGTGGAATGATTAACAACGTTTCAATAAAAATTCTCGAGAAGGAAATTTTATTTCCAATTTCGCATGTAGGTACGTTTAGATGTATTGAATATAGGGCCAGGAATCAGGGCTTACGTCTATGAGTTATAAAGCAGAGAGTTTATCTCCTTCAAAAATTTGGAAATCCGCAGGAATTCTCAGGGATTTATTGATTTTTTCTCCCCCGAAGAATTCTGAAATTCTCAGGGAATTTTGGGCTTACTCGTAATCAGGGAAATTCGTTGAGTGTGAAGAATTTTTTCAAAATTCATTTCTTCCAAATTTAAAACCAGTCTTGGACCGTATCGTGTAGGATACTTCGTATGTATAAGTGTACGTTGTATCTAGAATACATGTATGCATGATATGATGATGACGAGTCGAGGCAAAGTGTAAATGACCGTCTCTGTTATCTGTCTGTCTGTCGGTATTAACGGTAAATATATATCTACAGTCACGCATTGCCTCTTTTATATATACCATCAGAGAAGAAGAAGGTGGTTCACACACTTGTGCAGAACTTCATCAAGGAACGTATTTATGTATTTCATTCATTTATAATGCAAATTGACAAACGTATACCTACGTGTCAATAACATTATTCCCATTATCGAACGAGTCGTCGCGTCGTTGCTGAAATGGCTTCGATATTCTTACACTCTTGAATATCCACTTTTCAAAAAACACACTGAACTAAAAACAAAAAAACAAAAAATAGAAGTATCGACTTTCTTGTATTTCACGATCTCAGGATTGACGATTACAAAGTGTAACGATTTTGGAGAGGAAAAAAAATTGTTTAGAAGGAATCAATTTGTATGTACAATGTACATTTTTTCGGGAACGTCGAAAAAAAACGATTTCGTTCCAAAAAAACGCGTTTTTTGGTAGTTCTGAGATGTTCTACCTCAAAACAGATTTCAGATTCAGAAAGATCGGACTTCTTACCATAAAAAACGCCCCTGCATCATATTCATTTTCGCGCGATTAAGGCTAGGCTAATAATTCGAATTCGAAAGACAATTTGGTCAAAGTTGAAAGACTGATTAACGTGTTTCTCCCGAACAGTGAGGCTGAGAGGTCTAAAATTCGGAGGATTTTCATATCTTGGTACACATTATAAGGTATCAAAATTTCAAACAAATCAAAATTTTGACCCTGGATCGGTTGCCGATCATTGGTGGAACTGCCTATATATTTTTTTGGATTGCCAGTTATTTTTTTTTTCTCTCTATTTTTTCTTCCAACTTCGATGGTTCGACAAACATTCGTCCACTCAGGTATTTAGTTCCGAACGTTGCCCCACATTGTACTTTAAACACTCTCTATCTACTCTCTCGTAGTAGCTTATACTTTTCCAACGACGTCGCGACGCCACTAGACGCCTAGGGCCAGCGCCAGTCTGACTCGGCGCCCTCAGTTGAGGCTGCTGTTGCTACTTTGCTATTGCTATGGCTGTTGCTCTTGTCCTCGATGCTGAAAGTACATACATGTCATATATATATTGTTATACATACATAGAGATGCAAGGAAAGTGAATTATCAATCCATTCTTTTCCTTCCTTTCTTCCTTCCTTCCTTCCTTTCTCACTTATTTTCTTTTAACTTTGCTGCAGTATATAGCCCACTGCAATTCAGAGTTGGGACACAGATTGTGTCTCCCAGTATATGGGGCAATCTTTGTCAACTATATAAGCTGAGTCACTTTGCCCCGGCCGTCAACCTCTTGGATATTTTTTATAATTCAGTAGTTGGTATAACTAATACCTACATTTGAAGATTCTCAAAAAAAAAAAAGAAAAAAAAAGAAGAGTTTTCCTAACTCTAACCTCAAAATCGCTGCAACTTCGTAGCGATTTTTCGGCTCCTGTGGTAAAAAATTATTGGCAAACTTTTTCATTCGGGTGATTTTCTCGTATACGATTAACAGATTTCCAAATACATATAGGTATGTCTTGTTGAAAATAAATCAACTCCTAAACAGGGGGTTCAAAGAATCTGAAAAAACTCAGACGTTCGTTTTTTCCCCTCCCTTACATTATATTCGAAGAAAAATAGAAAAATGAGAAATGTTGAGGGTCCACGTCAGGTTGCAGGTAGACATGGCATGGAATGCCCCATATGTACACAACTGTGTACGCAAAAGAACCTTCAACCTCTCACGCGGGTGGGGTAGGTAGGTACTTGTTATGTCGTGGACCTTTACAACGAAGACCACTTCCTTGTCGTCGCAGGCAAAGTAGAAGAGACCGAGACCAACTCTTTGCAGCTCCTTTCTTATTATTTCCATATACAGGCTACGTGTGTCGGCGGATGTCGCATGAAAGAAAGACACGCGCGAGATATAGGTACTTATAAACTTGCACGAAGTTGAAAAGTTCGTGACGTTAATGTGATAACGAAATTTTTGGAAAAAGAACAAAACACTTTTTTGCTAGCTGAAATGTTGTTAGATTTGTAGAATTGACGATCAAGTACGAGTGTGTTTTACTCTGCATTTCGGAAAATTATTCTTACTGTATTTTGGTGTCTTTGAACCGTTCAAGTCACGAAATAAATTTTTTTCCTCATCGTTTTGTTATACTTGCCTTGTCTGATGTGAGTGCCTGATAATGAATTGGACTCGTACACATACTCAAAATTGTCATTAAAAGTGCAATAACGATTAGTTTCATCACTCACTACATTCTGATATGAATTGAATCCTTTGCCAGTCATCAGACGAAAGTCTACGTAGCCAATTTGAAAAACTCCGAATAGAAAAGCACCGAAGGTTCAAAATTCTGAAAGCTAGAGATCCGAAACGCCAAAACTCCGAATCTCAAAATTCGCTTACAAGCTTCCCTTAAATTTGAAGAATTTTGGACTTTCTGAGTTGTGAACTTTCGGATCTTTGAGCTGTCCGCACTTCGACCTTTCGAAATTTCCAACTTCTGAACTCTAACGTTTCTAGAAACTGAAACTCAGAATAGCGTCTGAAATAAATTCGGAATTTTGACCATTCGGAACTTCAATCCCGCCCCAAATCATAATCTGGCCAAGTGATGACCAAACTTTTTTTATACACCCTGTATGCACACCTAAGGCATATTCTCGTGCAGTTATAAGCTAGGCTGTTATAGAGATACGAGTGAGTATCGTCGTGTGGGGCACAGCTTGCGGATGTACTTACGTTATAGACACCATACGTTACATTGCAGAAGTCTGTACGTATATACCTACGTATATACGTATATGTTCATACGTATGTATGTATCTACGTACGTGCCGGCCGACTGCAAGGCAATGGGCTCTTCCTTTTGGACTGTGCCTTACGGTTTTCGTATCGCTCTATATAACATAGACGGGAATTTTTAGCGGCGATTTTAGCGGAACGAAGGAACGGTGGAATTTTTTCTCTACGATTATTATATTTATTTATTTATTTATTTCCGGACAACTGTAAGTGGAAAGTATTTTTCATCTTTCACAATATCATATGTCGATGGACTAATACCATACGGGTGTAAGCACCATAATGGAAAAGAAATTTGGTTTTCTTAGTGGGAAAATCTTTTTCAGACAATATGAAACCTTGTGCGGGCATATCCGGAACAAATAAAATTTATTTAGGCGTTTATTACGCCCGTTTGGTTTTAGACTATCGATATGTATATAAGAGGGTCGTTGACTAACAATAAGTAGATGGTTTCACATCTTTGCATGATTAGATGGTTAGATTGATACCGTATGACATTAAATGCAACATATAAAATCGAAGGATAGTAGAAATCGAAAAATCACATACCAACTTTTTTTCTATCTAGATTTTCCGATGTCTATAGCACTATCTCGGCAACGAATCAACGGATTTTAATGATGATGAGGGTCGTAACGTCAACGCAACAAAATAATAGTAAAAAAATTCTCTATTTCGAATCTTGAACGGTTCGAAAACAGCAAAATGATGTGCATAATTTTCCAGAGTAAGTCAAAGACACCTATGTACCTCGTCTATTCGACAATTGTAACAACATTTAGGTAATGAAATGGTGAATTTTTTCTCAAACAATTTGTTACAATAACGTTACGAACTTCATCTTCATTGATGATTTTGATCTTCATCGACAGCATTCGCTCCAATTTAAAAATGACTGAATTTTGAATTAGATCGATGTAGTACTTTTGTAATGTTCGAACTCAAAAGATCTGCATGGAAAGTTTTAGGACTGGCACATCGTGATCAGCCGATTTACCTGCTTCTACTTTCTCATTCTTGCGTTTTTCTAAACTACAAAAATTTCGTTTCTTTTTCTATAAATTCGCCAAACGCGCTCGCTACTATAGCTGAGGACTAATACACCGTCGATCCGCTTTTCCGCGATAGCAATACCAACGTCTAAGTCTTGACTGTCATATATGCGTCTCTCCGTGAGACTTATCGCGGTTATAAGCTAACTAACCTCCGAAGTTGGATGTTATAGGTAGGTAGGGTAGAAAGCTACGAGAAGGCTGATCGCTCGCTCGCTCGAGCAAATAATCTTGCCAGGTGCCACGTGCTACGTATAGGTGCTTACGTTGTACTCAGATATGTAGGTATATGAACTTATATATGTACGGATATGTAAATGTATATATGTAATATATATTTTTATACGTAGCCAGCCCACACCTGAGGGCTACTAAATAAATTTACAAATGAATTCGAGACGAATTTTAGTTCCGAAAAACGTTGAAGTTCGCAATTTTCAAATCCTGAATGGTCCGACTGCAGACAGATCAGAAAATCCGAGTATTTGGAATTCACGAACTCTAAAGATCCGTTAATACCTATTTGAGAGAAGGAAAATCTAAAACCCTTTAATAAATGTCATTCCATGGGATTGTAAGTTCAAGCTTCGGATTTTCAGCCTTTGGAATTTTTTGACCACCGATGATTTTTGTTCTGAAGTTTTCCAAAAATCGGTTATCAAGACTTTCAGAGAAAGTCTATGTATAAAAACTGCAAATCTAGATATTGAAAGTTGTAATTTTGATCATTCGAAATTTCAAGCAGGCCCCAAATTATAATCGATTTCTTGTGATTTCTTATTTCCTGCAAACAAAATGTATTATACTTACTGGAATTTCGACGAAAAACCCTTTTTATTTATCTTCTTCGATTTCTAAATTTCTAATCATAGTAATTTGTGAAACAAAAAAAGTATATCTACATATTTCAGTTGCCTAAACCTACTAACAATGCGATTAAGCACAAACTTTTTCTCTCGATGCATATCGAATTGAAAATATGGGCCTGGAACTCCGAACGGTGTTTCAAACGAAAATTAAAAAATGAAAACCTCATCCGACCGCAACAAATTCCGAAATTTTGTAGACTTTATAATCGGCAGCTGATTTTACACTATTTTGCATTTGTTTACTTACATTTTGCTTCAATTCCTTCAGTAATCTGAAATTTTGTCTAAAAATCCCAGGGAAAAACGATTCAGAAACAACATGAAGAAAAAATAAATAAAAATAGATAGATGAAAAAAATTTGGATTTTGCTCTTTTCTCAATTATACTGACCCAAATTCCGTAGCTATACGTAAATAGATGGCGTTCGGAATTGAATTACGATATATAACAGTTATTCGCCGTTGCTCAGACTAACTGAGCGTGAAAATTTCACTACACGTTACATAGGTACCTATAGATAATACTCGAGCTGATAGTCGGGGAAATACTATAATACAAACTTAGTGGAATCGCATATAGCGCATCGTTATGCGATAAAGATAAGTCATATTTAGCTACTTTACTCACTTATCTAAGTACTTAGTTACTTACCTCGTGGCGTAATTTTCTACCTTCGTATCTGACACGTTGGTATTCCTATGCTTACCTTCCTTCCTTATATCTACCTATACCAGACTCTATTTATACGGGTTCAACGAAATTTGTTGGGGCAGTCTCGCGGCAGGTAACCGATTCCCTCTCACTATATGTATTCAGGTATAATCGCTGGACGTAGGGTAACGTGGGTCGGCCCTGGCTTAAACCCCAGGTATATATTTATCCTGCATGGTAGGCATGTACATACATACATACATACATATATACATGTATCGTAGTCTATGCTGTATAGAGAATATAGAGAGCTGCTGGGCTGGACTGGGTTGGGTTGGGCTGATGCCCCTGCGAGACGAAGAGGAGTAGGTAAATTCCTTCACAAATTCACCGCGTTCTTGTATTATACAGAAATGCTGCCGGTCTGTTCTAGGTCTCTATATATATATTATATATACATAGGTATCTCTGTTTACATATATACAGGTTTGTGTGTATCTATACTTTACTTCTTCGTTTTAGGTTTCATCCCTTACGAAGTGTGAATCGCGACCTGTTTCGATCGATCGCAGGCGAATCATCCCTTCATTCATTTACTTAATTTATTTTTCATTTTTTTTACACCATCCCTTATGTGCAGAATTCAGTTGGCGTAATGAGTAAAGAATATCGTAGGCGAGAAAAATCGGGGTGGGATTGAAGTTTCAAATTCCAAAAGCTCCGAGCGGTCGAAATTCTGAATTTGATTGAGACGCGATTCTGGGTTTATAGAAATATCAGAGTTCAAAAGTTGGAAATTCTGAAAGGTTGAAATGAGACAACTCAAAAGTCCGAAAGTTAAAAACTCAGAAAGTCCAAAAATCCGCAAATTTAAGGGAAGCTCAAATAAACGACGTTGCATCTCGCGAATTCCGAGATTCGGAGTTTTGGCCTTCCGGAACTTCACACTTCGGAATTTTGAACCTTCGGTATTTTTCCGTTCTTCTTTCTGAAAACTCTGAGTTGGTAGTAGAAAAATTCGAGATTTTCACCTTTCGCAGCTTTTGAAATTCGGAATTTCAATCCCGCCCCGAGAAATCACGAACGACCCATTTTGGAGTCTGTGAAATCGAGTCGATGCAATGATTCAAGTCTGGAATTATCATTAGTGGCCACTAGCCGAGACTGTGCCAAGTCTTGTTTCGGTTTTGTCTTGGTCTCTTTTTATCTCGAAGATAATAACTCGATTATCACATCTCCTCTTGGTCTTGTTTTGATCTAGTCGGGGTTTGATTGAGTGGGAAAAATTTCGAATTTTTGAAATGACACGTCAAACTTTTCAGTACGACGCGATTTGGAATTCATGAATTTTCCAAAAAAACGAAATGCCGAATCCTATAGTCGTTGCGGTTTCCTATTGAATATTGACCAATCTTGACTGACGCGACTCGGGGATAGTCTCAAATTCGTCCACTTCAAACCCATGAAATATAATATCAATCCTTTGCAACAAGAATTTGAAAACTTTGGCGTTTTTCCACTATAGAGTCACATTGGCATACAGAGTAAGCCTGTTGGGCTAAACTTTCGGCATGGGTTTATCGTTGTGTTTTACTATGTTTTTGTTGCCCGTGCCCATCCTCGGCTTTGTGGCTTCTATACATACATATATATATATCAAGCCACAAAAACGTGATGAAAGAAATGCTTCGTTTCCAAATTACTTCTGGAGGAGGTAGACAGTCAGGACAATTGGTTAGCTCGTAGATATACTACGATCGATTTTTTTTGTAACGTGCACAACTTGAAGCCCTAACATTATCTCTTTCCATATATATTTATGTATACATGTATAGTACATACCTGTACAAATTTTTTGTTTGCTTTACCTTTTTCATTTATTTATTCATTTTCTACCTGTTTTTTCATCAATTCCGTGTTTTCTTGTTGTTTTTGCTTCGTTTTCTTTCCACTCCCTTACAGTGAAATCGATAAAAAGCACCCACACTGGAAAACCGGAATGGATGGGATGGATGAATGCCAAGCCTTTCAAGTGGCGATAGAGCAAACCAAGGAAACGAAACCTACTGGACAACCTACTGGTCGTGATTGTAGAAAATAGCCTCTTCGTTTCTAAGCTTTCTTCAATCTCATCTACAATACACGAGAAAATGATGTATCGCAAAAAAAAAAAAAAACAAGAATATTGACTTTTATCATTCAATTTTTTAGTGTTTTGTATTTTTTTTTTCAACACTTTTTTGACTTTGCGGAAAAGCCAGACTAGGAGATATTTCAGGAAAATGATCAAATAATTTGTTTTGTTGAAAAAAAAAGAAAAAAAAAAATGAGTGAACCGAAAAAAAATTAACAACAGCCTGATTTTGAAATCTAACGTTAATCTAGCTTGACGAAAACTAGACGGAGAAGTATGTGCGAATGCAAAAAATGCTCAATATTTGAGGGACAAGAAGGATTTTGGATTCTGATAATTCTGGCATAAATATTTCCAAATCCTGCTTGCCTCCTCTGCGGCGTATTAGAAATATTCAATTTTTTCATTCCAAATTTTTGGCGGTTGATTTTATCCGATTTTTTCTAATTTCTTGAAAAGTTATTAGGAAGAGATGTTATCGGCGAATAGGTCTAATAATAAAAGCCAAATTTTATAAATAGTAACTACGGTTTGAATCATCTTATGGAATTCACGTTACTATTTAATCTTGATTTTACTGTTACTCAACCTATTTACTAAAAGTATCATCCAAAAACTGACGAAGAGGTCAAGAAGTTGTCCTCGTTTAAAAATCGCCCATGTCTGGGGTCGCATCATACTTGCGCACAGATTCGACAATTATTCAGTATCGAAAAGTTAGTCCCGACACATTGTCGTCCCTCGTTCGTTACTGCGAAATACAACCGCTTCAAAACTGAGAAATGAAATACTTCTTTGAAAAGTCCTGCTTTGAAACTATTTTTTTTTTTTTTAAACGCACCATATATTATATACGTTCTGGATATGGCCCGTAAATCTTATCGACAAAAATGAAAAAATATTTTAATTGTGATTCTCTCAAGTGGAAAAGCGCATTTTTCCGCGCTTGAACCTTTTAGATTTCATTCTCCATTTTTGTCCGTCTTATCATTCGATTTCGTATGTGAAAGCAATTGTTCCACCCTCTAGTATTTTTTCAATGTATCATCCATCATTCTTTCGTTTACATTAGAACGATGCGATTCGCACGGAAGCCGTTCAAAAACGACTAAAGTCATTTCGACCCCGTTTAAGGGGGTGCTAGAGTCGATTTTTACCTACTCCATTGTTGTGCTACGTGAAGTCTAGACATGGCTCACTATATTTCAACTATTGTCAAAGACTACAATCTACCAGTTTTGTTAATAGTCGAAATAGTGAGCCATATCCACACTTTACCACGCACAACAATGGAGTCCCTGAAAATCTACTGTAGCACCCCCTTAATAAGTATCAAACTGATAAGAGGCTTCTAAAGTCAAAATGTACATGCAGTTTGAAGATGCTTTTTGTCTTTCAATTCATCAATGTATCCATAAAGCTATACCTACGAAGTTTATTTGCAAACTAAACTTGCAACTGTAGTTCGGTATGTACATAAGCGTATGATATTTTTTTTTCCACGTGCAGCGACGTGCAGACTATACAGATGGCGTAGGAATAATGGGTTATTAACTGGTTATATGCGAGTGCAGTAAACGCGAGCGTAACGTTATTTGGCGTTATTTAGGTATGTATGTATATGTACAGTATGCCGCAGTCAGTCACTGTCTTGACTCTCTTCATAACTGTTAACTACCGTATATATACGCCTCGCATCTTGACTTCCCACGCGCCCGTTTTCTACAACATATTCACTTATGTCGCGTTTTATACGGATTGACAACATCGTCATGTTGTTATTTCCCTACGTAACAGATTCAACTACTATAATACATCAAGTGCGTTTCGTTGGCGTATTTTCTTCTTATGGCAAAAAATTGGACACATGATATAAGAATTATAAGTCAAGAGAGATGCTAACCCATATATTGGCTCTTTGTTCTCTTACATTACCTATGCCTAATAACAAAGTAAGAAATGAACGATTCAGTACAAGCCACAAATTATCTGAAAGAGTTCTGAATTCCACAGATTTTGGAAAAAAAAACAAGATCGTCGAAATCGGTTCAAGGGCTTAGAAAGTATAGCGAGAGAGAATACAGAACAAAAATTGAATTGTCAAAATGAAATCTTATTAGCATGATTTTTCAGGCTGTTTCGATGTATTGGGATTGTGATCCAAAACAATGCGAAGGTTTTCCGAAATTCATTGGTTCGTTCATTGGAATTTGCACCATTTCCATTTTTTCAAGCGGATGATAGTAAAAATAAAGAAAGGCAAGGAGTAGGCATGTGTCATTTTTGTTAAAACTCATTTCAACCAAATTTGGAACACATAAACTGTTCTTTTTTTTTTCTCTTTTTTCTCGTTTCATTTTTGTGAATTTTTACAATAAAAATTACATAATTCAAAATCGACTTTATGCGAGATTCGAATTCATGTTGAAAATGGGATTTTTCTTTTAGGATGTGTTAATAATTGGACCTGTAGATAATTCGGAAGTAAAAGTGCTGGAGGAATAAAAAATTTTTGAAAAAATTTGGAAATTCATGTATACGTTTCTTCAGGTTGTGCCCCTTGTGAGTTTATACGGTATTGGATCTCGACGCGGAGCCTTGCGGTCGTTGATATCAAAAGACAACGACAAACAGCGTGCTTCGAACCTCGACCCATCAGTTTATGGAAATTCAAGGAATATAAATAAACGATAAGCTATAGAGAGAGAGAGAGTCTCGGCGCCAGACCTTCGCCCAACGTCGACCCGGCTCTGCTTTAGGTACACCGATTCGCTCGCATATTTTAACTCCTTTTTCACACACACACACGTATCTGTGTACATACATACATTCGTATATTTACGTGTAAACAGATGTACGTGCGCAAGTGCTGCTTTCTTAAAAAATATCGAGCTAAATGAACAAGCAAGTAAATCGACTGACCACGATGGGCCAGCCCTAAAACTTCCCGTGTAGATCTTTGAAGTTAGAACAATACAAAACTACTGCATCGATCTATTTCAAAATTGAGTCATTTCTAGGTTGGAGCGAATGCTATCGATGAAGATCAGAATCATAAAAATCCGTTGATTCGTTCTCGAGATATGACTATTTGAAATTATTTTTGTAAAATCTTGTTCGTTTAATTACTCAAAAACTAGTCGATCGGTTAAACCCAAAATCTAGTCAGCTCTGAGTTACGAAAAACCGTATCGATTGAGACCAGCATCATAGAAATCCATCGATTCGTTCTCGAGATATCGTAGGACATAAAATTGATCAAACACACATACACCCAGATGTTCATCAAAAAAATTCTCTACTCCTGAAAAAGCCCCACGTTGGGCGCCAAATGTAAACCAACTTTGATTGACGAAAGATATCGTCGAAAATAAAATTGACTCTACACCCAGAGTCTTGAGTCAAAAAATGATCGTGGTTTGGTGATTTTCTAAAAACTCAACTTTACATTTTCGGGTTGATTACCATAACTTCCCTTTTGTTCAAAAGCGGGGAGTTGAAAAAAAAGAAGCGTAAGATTTGACCAATAAACATATGTGTATGTCTAGGTATGGCTACCTACTATATGTTGCGTGTTTCTTGATGCAGGGGCGCCCGAGTGAGGAGTACGTGTTCAAGGGAGCGGTGGCTCTGAGGGGGGTGCCGAGGGCGTCAGCCAGCCTGCAGCCCGGGGTGACCCGGGAGCATGAGGGAACGCACACCCTCCGCCGACGACACCCTCGCGAGGGCACCACAGACGACGCCGCCTGTACCACCGACGCCATCCTCAGGTAAGAAACCACCCCAAAAGAATTACTAGACCGATAGCAATTATTGCCAAAGTTATCAGAAGAAGTGGTAGCAATCAAATGATAGTTATGTAAGCTGTAACCGATCGCGCTCTAAATTGCCAAAAATGAAAGAAGACGATTTTTATTTTATATTTTTTTTTTTTTGTTCAATTTTATTCTGTTCATCGAAAAGTAGGAATGAAGATAAAAGAATCAAAAAGATAATCCGGTTGATCTTGATACGGAAATATTTTCGCCCGGATATTTTGAGCTTATAAGAAAATAATATTCTTCGAGTATAAAAAGGTTTATGCAGGTTATAAAAAATTGATTTTTTTCATCGAGTGAAGAGTGAGTTCATTGCTGTTTCGTTCTGGTATTCTCCATTTTGAATTTTTCAATATCGATTCCGGATTCGTGATCAACGATCCGACGAAAAACCTTTACGACTGACCTATATTTTTTAACAAATCAAACCATCGATAGAAAACTTTAGTCTGCGTTGTATCGAATGTCGAATACAAAATATGAGATTTAGTGGAATCCTATCAGTTTTTTTTTTTTTTTTTGACGAAATGACATACTTGGTCACTTTCTGCCAAAAAACTGAATTTATTCATTCAGGGTTCGTTCGGATCGGTTGGTTAGTCGTCAAGAAAATAGGTACGATCCGCGTTTTCAAGGTGACAACAATTAGTAATAATGGAATTTCGAACAGACTCCCATATCGCCGTAAACTGCTACGGAACTATATTTGGAACTCCATGATTACCAATTGTCATCATCTCGAAAACGCGATTTGCATTTTCTTCCAAACTATACAACCTATCGGAATGAAACTCTGGAGATTGATGCTTCACTACGGCAGAAAGTGGCTAAGTATTTTACTGTTTGGAAATAACTATCAGAATTCCAATCAGATTCATATTTCTTATGTTAGCTAGGTTAGGTTCAGAGCAACTCAAACCACACATTACCTCAAACCTTCTTAAATGTGGTATTTTCTGCATTCTCTCTCTCTCTTTTTCTGTGTAATTTTTTATTTATTTATTTTTCTCTTCCTCATTTTTCATTTTTTTTTTTCTCTGTCTCTATCTCTCTCTATTTTCTCTTCTCCCCCCTCCCCCTCGTCGTCGCTCCCACGGTTCTCTCAATGCGGGGCTCATCAGCATCGCGTCTCGTCGATCTCTGGCATCGTGAGTCGCCTCTCGCGAACGAGTTACGCAATGCGCGTAGCGTAACGACTCTCGATGGATGGCCAGCTTTAAGCTCTTCGCTCGCGGGCATTTCTCTCTCTCTCTCTCTCTCTCTCTCTCTCTTTCTCTCTCTCTCCTCAATTATCTCCTTTCCGCACGTACACACATCTTATATAGGCACATCGTATGCATAGGTATGCGTTCAAGCTTGCAGTATGTGGCGTATGAAGGGTAAGACTATAGGTTAGGAGGGTTGAAGGGCATAGGAAGGCAAGCAAGCAAGCAAGGTAGCTAATTTCTGGTTAGCTACTGGCTGGATGGATGGAAAGCACGGTTTTCCCTCTGGTACACACACCCGGATAAATCTTGGCCTCGTTTTTTGTGCACACCCTGGTCTCTTATTTTCTCCTTAAAGCTCTCTGGTCCATCCCCAGTAACACACCTTCCTTCCTTCCTTCCTTCATTCCTTATATACTCCTTCGTCTCCGAGAGACGGACTATGTGTACTTGTATATATGGCTATGTATATGTATACGTCTATGTTATGTATGTGTGTATGTGTACTGGTCCTTCTTCGTATAGCAACCCCAGACGACGACGACGCCTCTAACGACGTCTTGTCGCCAGGGTTGAAACAGGGTTTAATAAGACTTGAGGAAGTTTGAGGAGCCAAGTGCTTAGTTTGTCGCCATCTTTTATACTGAGAGACGTTGCGGTATACTCTATTCCTGTATCTACTTATTTTTCTTGTTTTTAACTTCCTGCTTCAACCCTTCGTGGTCACCATGGGTAAATTTTACTACCCAGGCCTCATTTTGGGTTTAGAATATTTAACAAATGCATTAGTTACGATTTTTTCAGCGAAAAGTTGCATTTTTTGCACTTTTATCTTTCAGATAAATCTGCATTCATTTCTATTCCAATATCGATCCTCTTCACATGTCAAATGAATATCTTTCCGAACGTGCACTATGCCACTATTTTTTCCCCAATAGTACCATATCTGACGAGTATTCTAGTTGAAATTTGACTCGAAAATATTGAAAATTCACAAAGTTATGATTTTTTTAGTAAAAAAGTGTGTTTTTGACAAATTTACCTATTTAAGACTTTTTTCGAATATGTCGGGATTTGAATTTTGACACAACAACTTTTCACACATGTTTGAGAATACTCGAAGTATTTTCAGTATTTTTTCAATCCCGATCAAACTGATAGTTTTCACACAGCAATCATTTGAAACTTGGCTGGGTAAGTTTTACCCAGTGTGACCACTAAGTTATTCTACAAAGGTGTGGCCACGAAGGGTTTAAAAAAATGAGGTTATTATAGGTAATGAGCCCTAAAATGAACATTTTAGTTTTTACCAGATCTCCACGTTTTCATGTCCAGAGAATTACTTAGGACCATTTTTGGACGGATCATATTTTACGTAACATTTTTCCCTCAGGATAGAATCATTTTAATGATGAAGCAAAAATGGAAAAAAGTTTGTACTCAGCGAGCACTTTGAATAATTTTTCAAATGTTAAATACCGATTTGCGTTTTGATAAGTCAGCTTCTGACGTTCACGATCAATAAGGAATTTCCAGGCTCTTGAGAAACTTCGATGAAGTGCTCGAATAATGTGCTGGGAAAATAGTTCGTACGATTGATTTAGTATCAAATATCGATCCGAAAGAATTAGAAAAAATAAGAACCTAAACGTCTAAGAAAATTTCTACAAAATGTTCTAACAGTACTTCCTATTTTTTAATCATTCCAATCAATGCTTTGGAAAAATACCGTAACCATATCTAATCCGTTGAACATATGGTTTGTTATAAACCATTATCAATGTGAAATTAATTAATTATTATCATACATAAATAGGTAGAAATTTAAAAAATACAGAAAATTGTGCCTAATCATGGAGAAAAAAAATGTACCTGCCACGTACCCATGTGGATATAAATTAGTCAATTACGATCACTTCGTCTTCAATTTTCCAGCCCTTTTATTTCTTTATTTTTTCATCTTTCTATTTCTCTTTCCCTTTCTTTCGCTCTCACAATCAGTTTTTCTCTCTCTCTCTCTCTCTCTCTCTCTTTCATTGTCCGTTATACTCGCGTACTTTTCCCCATCTAATATTGCCTCTGGATTCAAGCCTGCCCGGAGGGTCGCTAGCAGTCAATTAGTCATCTCCTGCAGGCAGCTGCAGCACTGGACCAAGCCTAGGTTAGATATATCATGCCAAAGTATCACGTCCGGTTCAGATATCGAGAAAGGAGAAAAATAGGAGAAGAAAAAAAGGAGAAGAAAAAAAAAAAACCAATCGATCAAACAAACAAATGAACAAACGTCCTGAAATTTAATAAGACTTCGGTATAGGTATGTATTTTTTCGCGATTTTAGACAAATCCAGAACAACTCAAAAATTCTCCCCATTCTGAAATGCTTGGGAAAAATTGAAAAAAATAAATAAAATGTAAAGAAATACCCGGAATACAAGAATTTTGAAAAAATAGGTTTCGTAAAATATGACCGAAATTTTACCTCTTTCCACATATGTATGGGGCATTCCCGTAATTGGTCGATTTTTTCGTTTTTTTTTTTTTTTTTTTCTTGCTTAGCACTTTCAACATTTCGAAGAAACAGGGCAAAATGTTTCAACGTTTGGAAAATTCTAAAAAAATTCGCAAAAATTGTTTGTTCAATTCTTGAACCTTTTGACACCAGACCCCCTCTTAATAAACTTTTGTACACTTGAAACGTTTTTGCTTCAATTAAACGGTGTAGCTGGTCGTCTTCATACGTAAAATAATCATAAAAAATAAACCGTCAGAGAAAAAAATCTGAAAAAATTTACGAGTGCTTTTTTGAAATCGAGAGATTGTATAAAAAATCGTCAAGCGAATCTTCAAATCGAACAATGATTTTTCCTATATATATATATATACGTCCGGTTTTGATGCACAATTTTTCAAATTTGCGAATGCAGTGAGGTCAAAATTTTATTTCTGTTCCTTACATCGCTTAGCACCATTAGGGTTGAAATCGCCACTTGTAATTCATTATTCTATGTGATATTAATATAATATCTGCATAAGTCCACTTGCCATTCACATAAATATGTTGTATAACGAATTATATATAATAGACAATTGCATGTACATACATACATATGTATGCATGTTGTACCTAAGTCGAGCGATGGTATATATATACAAATGTGTGACGTAATCATCGTAGTCGTCGTCGTCGTCGACGTCGTTGTTTGTCGGTAGGATGTGCTGATGCATTTCATGGCTTTTCATTTCTTCGTCAAACCTATGAATGTACATGTATTATATATTGTATATATATATGTACATTATGCCTACCTCTGTACCTAGTATAATACAATAATACATGACTACCCACCTACCTATGTTACCTACCTACCTACCTGCTGCTCATATTATCACCCGAGTCTCACACGCAGCCTGAGAGTCAAACTGTGTCAAGGTGAACACCTCAAACACTTTGATGATAAACGTATATCCGATCAAGAATCACGCTAGTCAATGTCGATACCTGCATATTGCGGACTATTCATTTTTTTTTGTTTTTTTTTTTCTTGTTTTTGTTTTTCATTTTTTGATCGAGGAACAAGACGACTACCACTGGTCATTTTTCTTCTTCTTCTTCTTCTTCTTCTGCAATTCGAACAAATTTTTGTTTTCACTTTTTTTTTTTTTTTTCCCCTCTTCATTCATACAGACGAATCTCAAATTCCTGAAGTTACTGAAATTCGGCTTCATCTGCGTACATGGCTATTTTTTTTTTTTTTTTTTTTTATCTTCTTTTTTTCCTTTTCTTCTCAATCCGACGAGAAACAGACGTTTTCGTTGTTTGCAGAAGTAGCAGAATATTTTGCAAAAATTATCATCAAATTTTTACCCTGCGCGTAGTGATACACACGCGATTGTCGATATCTTTTTTAATAGACAAAAAATTGATTCAAACAATCGAAAAAACGACTCACTTGTAATCTTTTCATTATTCTTCACGGTAGAATAAAAATAAATAAATAAACAATTTCACGATGCCAAATTTGGAAAGCTCTTTGGTATAAAATTTCAATTTTTTTGGGGGGGGGGGGGGGGGGGGGGGAGGGACACTGAAACTTCAATTGGAGGTTGAAAAATTGTTGAAAATTAGAAGAAAATGAGTAGGAAATCGAATCGTGAAATTTGTCTACGTTGACGTAGATGAAGTTGCGCTTGCGCCCCGGCGTCGCGACGCTCTGGTATAAACTTAAGAGAGTCCAGTGTTGCAGACCGGAAGTAGAAGTTTGACGCGCCGACGCGAGGCGAAGCTCAGCCCAACGGTATATATATACCGATTGGGAAGAGGTTGGCAGGTAAATTGACCGTTCATATTATCCTGACGATGTATTTACACATTCGAGTTATGTGGGGTGTCTATTATTACACCATAAATCTAATCATACGAATTAGAAATCGTAGACTGTGTTTTTCACACTCTATGATCTTCTATTTCCTATTCCAAAAGATTCACAATCTGACAAGAGGTACTACTGATCATCGACTAAATTTCTCCGAAGTTAAGTCTTATAAAAATGGAAATGAAAAAATGTAAAATGAAATTACGAAAAGGGCGCGGTAAGCGACGAAAAATGCGATTTAAATGGCAAAATGGCGAATAATTTTTTGTTTTTGTCGCCGTTCGATAGGAAAAGGGTTGAAAGGAAAAAAGCCGCTGTTTTTTTTTGAGACGAAAATTTGATGGCAAAGGGGCGTATAAGTCTGGTACTTACGCAATTTTTTCATCAATCACGCGATTGATTTCGAAATGAAGCAAGAATTCAAACAAAAAAATTTTCAAACAGAAGTCTGCGGGTTTTTGAAAGACAGAATTCTCATTGAATTCTCTCCGGGATTTGCAGGTCTCGTCAGTATAATTCCAAGGTGAACATGGAATTTCGAATGGGACGGTTGATTTTTTTTATTTATTTTTTTTATTTTTTTCACGTAATTCAAGACAGCAATAAATTTCGAGTTTGAAAATACTATAGTGGACGAATGCGATGGTCCAAGAGGCGAAATGTACCGTCTCGTTGAGAGAATCAAAGTCGAATATCGAATTACATACCTCGACGCCCTGCACTCGGTGAAGAATTCGATGACGCGGTGGTTTTCTTCTGCCTGTTTCGAAACCTTACAACTTCTGTCTGGAAGAAGATTTTTTTCACACCTTAATTCGCTTTCGTAAAGATCGGGGCTTGGTGACTATAATATAAGAATGACTGACGTCCTATGTACCTTTTTTTAAAAAATTATCAGCCGTATAACTCAGGTACATATATAGGTAATATACAATTCAATGGAATTAATGTCCGTCTATAATTGCGAAGATTTCATGGCAATAGTAACACAGGAAAAAAAATCAGCCGATGCTGCAGAATGAGGAAAATCGATTCCAGTCGAGGAAGAGGACGATAATCATTTTCCCTCGAACGATCACTAATTAGCTAAAGAAGAAAAAAAAAGAAAAAAAAAAGAAAAAACCCGATAGTTTCCTCAATAGTAGATTTTCATGGATTTCTATATACTGTATATGGTTTTTATCTCGAAACCAGGATTATCTTTTGATTTTGTTGTTTCAATTTTTTGCACCTCGTGTTTTTTTTTTCTCTTTCTCTCTCTCTCTCTGTTTCTTTGGATTTCTTTTCAAGAACGATAATTTTTTTCTTCCATCTACAAAAAAAACTCAACTATTTTATTTTCTTTTTTTTTTCATCCTCGTCAAATACCTATAATGAGATCAAAATTGTCTTAATAATTTTCTTTTTTTCTTCAAGTTTCTTTATTCGAATTTTCGTGAAAAAAAATTGTCTTCCAGTAGATTGGTTGTTTTACGCAATTCTCTTCAAAATTAGCATCCAATCTCACTTACGATGACTCGATTATCGATTTTTCTTCCAACCTTTCGAAAATTTTCTTCGTTTTTTTTTTTTAAACGTAAGAAATGTTGTTACGAAGAGAAAAAAAAAATAATGAAGAAATAAAAAATCATCAGGCACATTGCCATCTGAATTCTGACAAGGATTCACCCCGTGAAAGATTCCTCGCAGAAATTTTGAATCACCCTTCACAGATTATTCTGCCTCTATAATGTGAAATATAATATTAACGCGGAACGACTATTGGGCCACGTGGAACGTCCGAATTGGTTTTAAGGTTCAACGGGAGTCTCTTCAGATAACAATGGTTATCCGCAATGTTGTCCAATTGTTATCTGAATAGACTCCCGTGGCACCTTAAAGCGTATACGCTTAGGTCCAATTTTATTATTATTATTTTTTTTTCATATCAAAGTTGTTTGTTTTGTTCATTTTTTATCCTTCGTTTTTAGTTTGTGTATTTTCTATTCCCATTTCTAATTCTATTTCTATGCTTTATTGTCTTCTTCCTGTTGTTCGACAATTTCCTTCTCCTTTTTTCCCTTCTTACTTCTTCTTCTCTTTCTTCTTCTTTCTTCATTTCTCCTATTCCTCAGACTAATTTCAGTTATTTATTTTATTTTTTTCTTTGCCTGACGATCAACGTCGCAAGAACTAATTATATACCTATAACTATATTACTATACTAACCACAATAGGTAATCAATTAACCGATATGTAATCCTTTGCCCGTTACGCGCGGTAAAAACATGAAGAAAGACAAAAAAAAAAAATTAAAAGTAGAAATAAAAAAAAAAAAAAAAGGCAAGACCGTCTAGAACGGGCTTAATAATCGGCTGAGGCGCAACGCGTGCATTAGCTGCTGCTGCTGCTGCTGCTTCACTATCCTATACCTTACTATACATATGTATATGTATACAGCTTCGACTCTAGTAGGTATGTTATATGTACAAGTATTGAAACACGACATACTCGGACGTGTGGTGATGGCCTCGACCAGTGAAAAATAGGTTACGTATAGTTCGCCTTATGCCAACTCGATTCAAACCGATTTTACGGTATCATTCCCGCCACCTTTTGCGATCGCCAGCTATAATAGGCACACGAATGTTGGAAGCCCATTTATCTATCTGTATGTGTCGACCTTTCCCGTATACTCAATCGTTAGAAATTTGAAAATAGAAAAAAAAGAGAGAGAGAAAAAAAAGGAGAAAATAGCTCAGTTTGTTGCATATACCTAATTATACGTACCTACGCGTAATTTCAGTGGAGAAATTCACAATTTCTATTCGATAGGTATTCGATCCTTGATCTTTGCACCGTCAAGAAAGAAAAGATAAAAGAAAAAATGATGACGAGAATTTGAGATACATTTCAAATGCCTCGGAAAATTCATGAAAAAAATGTTTCGGTTATTTAGACCGAAGGTGATTGTCCATCAGAATAACATTTTTTTGGAAAATGTTAATTAGAGCGGCTTAAGTTCCAAATGTTTATTTGAACGAAAGTATAGCAAGAAAATGTTGGATTACGATTATTTCACCACCAAAAATTTGTGAATTTTAAACTTGTCGTGACTGCCCTTTGAATTTCAACACATTTAAAATTTTTAGATTTGCTTTTGGTGGACCAACAATCGTGGCGAAGCTTACGTTTCTAAATTTTCGTTCGAATGAACATTTGGAACTAAATCAAGCACATGTTGATTAATTAATGACCGATATTAATGATATTAATGATAATAACCAATTCTGAGACAAATTAGACGCGAATGAACCGATAATTTTACCGGATAGAATTCAGAGCTTGTATAGGTAATACTCGATGTCTCGACGAGATCAGTTCATCATCATACGCATATACTCGCATTTTTATTACAATTATAATTGAGACGTGCAAGTTACGAGTTAGCTATGTATTTTCACCTAAGCTTTTAGTCTGACTATAAGTCTCACAAAAATTCTGCATTCATCCCATGAATTTAACCGAATTTTGACAAACATTCCAATAATTAAAAACAATACAACACTATTTGATCCATATATCAAACTTGGAAAAGTTCTTTGTCAAATCCCAAGTTCAACGTACTCTACGAAATGCAAATAATATCATTACGCATTCGGTCATAAGAATTGAGAACACACACAAACACACACACACATGAAAGCGTCAAGTTTTTGACATGAAAAATTTCTTATCAGTAAAATTATGCATTCTATCTTTTTTTTCTCAAGTTTTTGTCACTCAACTTTTTTTTCTTTCATTCTATTTCTTTAGGCAGGATTCATCAAGTTTCATAGGTACACATTATAGGTTTTTTGATCGAAATCTATGAGAGGATCGATAATTCATTTGATTTTTTTTTTTTAAATCTAAATTAACTATACTTGACCAACAATATATTTAAGCTTTCAAAGTATGTAAAACCCAGTCATTTCGTACGTACATAATCGATTAGATTATCTGATACGGGAGAGGTATACAGGTAGGTATACGTTTATATGGGTAGGTACTTTCTACAAGTGTTTAATGGGTTTCGGTGTAAAGTAAACGCCTCTTTCCCTTTTCCATTTTCTCTTTCCTTTTTTTTTTTTTTCATTTTTCTTTTTTTTTTTTTATCCCATCTTTTTTTCCCCTCAAAGCACCCTAAACGATTTTAGCAATTTTAGCTACCGCAGAAATTTGCACAATCGCTCGACTCGCTAATTACGCTGTTCAAGCGCGCCTCCTGCGTTATAATGCCACGTTGCCACGTTCGACTATATACATACATGTACAATGTACATTATATACCTATACCCAGTCTACCGTTTTATATACCTATAACATATTTTTTTCTATTTTCTTCTTTTCACCAATTTTCCGGATTCGCGATGTTTTTGGGACACCGTAACCTTTGCTTATCAGATACGTATGTACGTATATCAATACAGCAGCTGGTGCAGAAAAGGTAGTAGGATAAAAAAAAAACGGTAGTTTGTGTATAGTGCAAATTTTTTACAGGAAAAAAAACTTAATTTTAATTACCGGTGAATAAAATTCACATCGATTCATTTTAATAAAAGAGAAAAAAAAACAAAAAAAAACGATCTGATAACTCCTGATTGTTCTATAATCCATAAACATTTTTCGAATTAATTTTTCTTTCCTTATACTTATTTTAAGATTACAGGTATGTACCTACTACTGTTAAGGGGATGCAAGCGCACCTCGCTGTTTTTAGCCGATTTTTGGCGAGCTATTTCTCGAAAACGAGAGCCAATAAATTAGTGAAACAAATTTCAAAATAATTCTTGAACCTTAAACTAAAAATTCATCGAGGCGTTTTCGGATGAATGGTCTACTTCCACAACTGCATACCTTCTAAGGTTAGGTTGCGTGCCAGTCATGCGATTTTCAACGGCCTATTTCTCCAGAACGGAATATCGGATGATACTGAAATTTCAGGGGTAGCTACATCGAGGGACTAGAAAAAAATTCATCGAAGGAATTTTTTTTATCCTACCTAGTTTTCGAGAAAAAAATTCGTCAAATCTATACTTTACAATTTGTTGCTGGTTAGGTTACGAGTTGTTAAATAAAATCTGGTGCCTACTACAAGGTAAGGACCCATCGCTTGCATCCCCTTAATTAAATTGGTAAACTCATGGTATAGTGCACTGATTTCCAAACATTCCGTCTTGTTAACTTCATCCGTACGAACCTTATCCTTCGTAGTCACAATTACTAATCAATCGTTCCACGATAGTTACACTTGATAAATAATTATCGCGTGGGAAAAGTATAGCAATAAAGAGCAAAATCAACCGGGTAAATCGGCTGACCACGATGGACCAGTCGTAAAACTTTCCGCGTAGATCTTTCAAGTTCGAACACTGCAAAATTACTGTATCGATCCATTTTGAAATTCAGTCATTTGTAAGTTGGAACGAGTGATATCGATGCAGGTCAGAATAATCGAAATCCGTTGATTCGTTCTTGAGATATGACTATTTAGAATTTTTTTTCTTAAAATTTTGTTCGCTCAATTACTCAAAAACTATTCGACCGATTGAATCAAAAATCCAATGAACTCTGAGTTACGAAAAAACCGCATCGATTGAGATGAAAATCATAGAAATCCGTAAATTCGTTCTCAAGATATGGTCAGACATAAAATTGATCCCATACCCAGTCCGTCGAAAAATTATCGGAGATGATTCTCTGGATCAGAAAACGTGGAGATCTGGTAAAAACTCGACTTTTCATTTGCGGGCTGATCACAATAACTTCCCTTTTTTTTTCAAACGGGAAGTTAATTAAAGGGCCAAGTAGTATGTACCTGCAGTAGTATTATAGGTACTGTACCTGACTGCAGCTGATTGTCAATCAACTGTAGTTACAGGCAAACCGGAAGTTACAAATAAATCGATTAACTCTTTCCCATTTCCTTCATAAAACCCTCCTTATTCATACGGACTCGATATGGGCGAGAAGTACTCTCTTCATCGATATCGTATGTAGGTACATACATACGTCAACCATGGGAAGGATAAAGTTAGACATAAGGTACTTTGGTATACATATAGATGATTGAGTGCAACGTGTTATGTAGGGAGAATGCCGCAGAGCAGTAAGCCCAGCAAGAGGTGACCTGATCTACAAGTTTTTTTTTGTTTTTTTTTTTCGTTTTTTTATTTTATTTATTTTTCTTTTGTGTACTCTCGGTGTGCTGCTGTGGCAGAGATAGGAGAGCCCATGGTTGTGGTTCAATCTTTCCAACTATTTGTAGAAACGAGAGTAGTAGAGAAGAAAAGAGAAGAAAAGAAAAGAGAAGAGAAGAGAAGACCGCAATATGCATTATGGTGACTGAATCTTACCTCGCAGTGCCCGTTCTTTCTATTTGCTCCTTCAGGATTCGAGCATTTCCTTGCTCCGCCATATCTCTTCTTCTTCTTCTTCTTCTTCTTCTTCTGCTTCTTCTTCTTCTTGTTTTTCTTTTGCCGTCTTACACCTTCTTGGGATTGGGTTGGTTCTCTCAATACCTGCCTCTTTTTTTTATATTTTTTATCTTTTTACCTGTTTTTCTACAATGTCGTCGAGGTGATCGTCTCCGGTCGTGGTCGTTGCGTGCATGTGAAATGCCATCCACCACGTTGACTCATTCCAATTGCAAGAAACTTGAGCAATTCTCAAGTTTCTCGCCTTTGAATTTTTTTCATTATATCTTTATTGGTTTTTTTGTTTTTTTTTTCTATATTTTTTCATCGCCGTCATTATTATGTATTTGTGTAGGATGTATCATATTTGTATCTATTCACCTATTTACCTATCCTTTGATTGAGAAAAAAAAAAAAACGTGTACAAAGGTCAAAGATTCCAATCGATTGTGATCATCCTCATGTATTCTATAAGTTGATATTCATGTTTTCTACTTCTTTTCCTTCTTCTTTTTTATTTTATCATTTTCTTCGGTATCGTTTCAGTATGTACGAGTATGTATGTATATAATATATGTAAACATACAGTACCGTATGCTCATAAATGATAATGTTGATTAATTCATTCGTCGCTGCCTATTCATTAGTCCACGGTCTTGTCATTAGATAATTAATTGCAGGCTTGAGGAAAATCCTGGGTATGTGAAAGTTTTTTTTGTTTTTTTTTCGTTTTTATTTTTACAATCTTGACATTTTTTTTTCACCTTATATGTCAGCTGAATCGATGGGTCGGATAATTATCTGCAGATCTTGTAATTCAGATATTGAGTTTATCGGTTTTGAGGTAAAATCATGAAAAAGTTCTAATTGAACCTCGAAATCAGCAAAAAGTCAGGATGTTAAAGCAATTCAAAAATGTGGGTAGGTGAGATAAGGACGAAAAAAGAAATTGACATTATTATCCGAATTAATTATATAAAATTGCATGTTTCGGACATGGAAACGAAGCTGTTCGATTGATTCCACCAAGTGTTTTACTCGATGCACATTGAAAGGAAAATTGTAGGAAAAATCCCTTTTTTCCTGTACCAGAAATCCTGGAAAAGTCGAGGAAATTCAATTGCAAGATTTTAATCGATACTATGAAGCTACTTTGTGCGCCGGAAAAATGAAAAAATCGCAGCTATTGTGTATTTTTTCATTCATATTTTTTGCGGAATTGATAAACTTACCCTCCAATTTCATTAGGGAATTACAACAATCGCAAAAATATGTAAATTCTAACATCGAAAGACTATACGTTAGTCAGAAATTTTTGGTGTCACTTAATCGAAATCCAAAATCGCGGATTGATTGGGAGTAAATTTTATCAATTTTATGCGTGAAGATTTTACGTAGATTTTTCTGCACGGTTTTCTTTCCTCAAACGTCCGATATAGAATCGTAAGCCAGAAAATCTTAGCCAGTTTTCGGGGTTGGAATTTTTCACGAGTCATTCGTGCGTGAAAATCAAGGTAAAAAAGTCGGAATTTTATGAACATTCAACATTGTCAGCACGAGTCGTATCGAATAACACCTCGTAAGCTGAGTCGACTCGAGATTCAAGAGAATAATTCAAGAAAGTATTATTAAACCCACGATATTTATTTATTTGTTTATTTATTTATTTATTTATTTATAATTGAAAAGCATCAGCCCACCGAATATCACGCATATCCTATCCGGCTCAAGTTCGTTGTTTTTTTTACTAACTTGAAATTAAATGCAAATTTTTCCTCAATTTGGTCTCAAGTCCCTATACATATACCTATAGATCGCGTTACTCATCTCGTATAAGCTCGTAAGCAACGTTATAGAACCTTCTGCTATTGTCGAAACTAAAAGGTCTTGGTTGGAAACCAAAAATAGGACTTGCATTTTTTTTTTTCCTTGAGAATTGCCTCAAAAATCGTAAACACAGATTGATATCTTTTGGAGTATGAAAATCGGACGTTTTTCGGGATACCATCTACAGGATTTGATTTTGGGAAAAGCTTAGCGAATTATAGCCTGGATACCTGTTATATACTTTCGAAAATTTCTATTCGTTCTGATATTTCTTTCACCGTGAATTTCAATCGTTTTTTTTTTTCAAATTCTCTTATCGGGATTGGTGTGGTTTGAATATTCTTACCAAAGAAATAACCATTTGGGTTTCCTTCTAGGACAGAATCAGGAAAATTCAAGCCATAATGTCGTACGTGTAAAAATATCAAATAATAATCACTTTATTCGTATGCGGAAAACCCACCTAAAAATTAGCAGGGTTGTGAAAATTGTTGTAATAACAAATTTACTTGCATTATACACTTTCAATGAATTTCAAACATTTTTTATTATAAATGATTCCACTGATACCTACGAATCACTAATGCTACGAATAATCGAATTAGTTATCGAACTATAAAAGTCCATAATCGATGGCTCCCTGCAAGCCCTGATGAGCAGCGACGATGGATAAGATAGAGAAAATGTTTACAATTTTTGCAAATATCCGATCTAATTGTGGCTTTGAGTTCAGAAAGAAAAAAAAAGAAAAAAAATTGCTAAACTCAGAAGTCGCGTGTGAGCGGCGGATAGGTAATATATTATGCTTCCAATCTTCAATCTCTCCAATTTCGATCGATTCACACGTATCCATCAATTCCGAAACGAATTGGAGAGGGGTAAAAAAAAAAATTGTATTATATACGGCATTCTGTGACCAAAATCGAATTTTTCGCTCTTACGATCTCACGGTATTAGCCACGCGATGTACCTATATATGTATATATATAGGTATATCTATATTATATGTAGACCAGAAGAGAGAAAATTTAGGTGGACGTCGCGACGCGTGAGGTAGAGGCAGCCCGAGGCCACGCGATACCAGGCAGGCCAGGCGTCGGTTTGCGAAAATCAAAGATGGCGTCGTCGTGGTAACTACGTCACTCCGTAACTACAGCGCAGCTTTTATCCCTGTATACGTATTTTGATGAAAAACCTGATGTCGTCATTGATAGGCAATACTGTTCCACATATAGATATGCCATTAATCGCTTGAACGACTTAAAATTTGTTGTCGATCGTCGCGTCGCGACGTGACAGACCAAAAATGCGAAGATTCCTTACTCAAGTCTGCTGCAGCATTGTAACAATAACGCAAAAATTTTGGAATATCTTACGATTTCGAAGATTGCTATATATACGTATAATTCGATGAATTAAGGAGGGACTTGACTGAAATTTGGATAAAACTCATTTTTTTTTATTTGTAAAATGACTAAGGAAAAGTCTGATGAAAAATCGCCTCCAGCAAAAGTTAATTAGTGTTAGTATGTGTATCGAAAAAAAGTATGAAAGTTCTGCGATGAAAGTATAAGCGCAAGGAATCTTTCGCAGAAAATTTCCCGCGTACCACTGCGGAAGGTTCCTTGCGTCTACACTTTCATCGCAGAACCTTCATACTTTTTTTCAATACACATACTAATAGTAATTAACTTTTGCTGGAAGCAATTTTTTTTCATCAGATTTTTCTAAGTCATTTCACAAATGAAAAAATGAGTTTTATGCAAATTTCACCGAAGTACCCCCTTAATTACATAGCGGCGTAAGCGCAAAAAAAAAAAAAAAATTTGTTCAGCGGAATTTTTTGCAGATATATATATGCCCACAAGGTTTTTCATGTTGCATGAAAAAGATTTTTGCACTGACAAAACGTAAAATTTTTTATTTCGCGTTTACGCCCCTATACACAGAGAGAAATTTCTAGTAGAAACTACCATACAATTATTGTCGTTTGAGGACAGAATGGAGGCATAGAACAGACCTACACCATACTTTTCTAGTAGTACGTTCAATAAAATCTTGTACGAGTCAGAATAATATCAGCGCTGAGATAAAATTTTTAGGAGTCAACTAGCAGAAAAATATAGTAGGTCTGTCTTTCCTCAAACTGCAATTTAATCGTATGCAGGTAGTTTCTATGATAAATTTCTCTCTGCAGTGTATAATGTTATTAGTCCATCGTCATGTTTTTCCGCAATTTTTCGTGTCTATAATATGTATAATATATATATATATATGTATATCTCTATGCAATATATGGGTGAAGAAAATTGTGTGAATATGTATGTGGCTTTTCTATCTGAGCCGATATGCTCCGGTTTTCGCTTTTCATTCAGATATCCGGCTGCCTATACATATACGTATACGTATAGGTATAGCTAGCCTGCTAGTGCTGCTACACTAGATCCCACTTATCTCTTATCAGCCCTGGGTCAAACCGACTTGGCGACTTGGCGACGTCGACGACGACGCTCGGCGTCCCCCTCACCGATCACAAGCTTTGCGTCATGTAAATTAAGACCTACGACGACAAAGACGACGGATGGACGGAAGTGCGGAAAGAAATTCACGCTTTATGCGTAATGTCTAATCGCATTTTCACTCGACGCGATCTAAACCATTCAGTAGATATATTATTATTATATTTATATTATACCTACGTGTATATGATATGTATTTGCAATTATGTATGCATGTGGGTATTTATACTGGTATCTGCAGTAGTACGCTAAACGCGAAGCTAATTAACCCTCTAATATAACCTCGAGAGAGACTTGCAATATCTGCAGATGCTAGACTAGCAAGTATATATATATTATATTACCAGAGGAATATACGTGCAAATATGCTGTTTAAGGAATTCTGAATGATTAGATATACCTACATGTATATATATGTATACATACGCGTATATATATGTACTTGCAAATGTCCTACTGATTATAATACACACACGGGCATGTGTTTTACAGAAATGTGTATGTTGGTAGCTGAGCAAGTATCTATACTTTCTTTCATTTGATTATTTTATAAACTTTCCGCTTTCAAAAACCAAAATGGAAGTTATTATAATCAGCTCGAGAAATAAAAGTTGAGTTTTTACCAGATCTTCACGTTTTCAGGTCCAGAGAATCACCTCTGATCATTTTTGGATGGACTGGGTGTAAGATCGATTTTATGTCCGATCATATCTTCAAAACGAATCCAGGATTTTCATGATTTTCGGCTCAATCGAGGCGATTTTTCTTAACTCAGAGCTGATTAGATTTTGGATTCAGTCGGTCGACTAGTTTTTGAGTAATTGATCGAACAAGATTGTACAAAAAAAAAAATTTCAATTAGTCATATGCCGAGAACTAATCAACGGATTATTTGATAATTCTGATCTTCATCGATAGCATTTGCTCCAACTCAGAAATGACTTACTTTTGAAAAAGTTTTGTATTGTTCGAACTCGAAAGATCTGCGGGGAAAGTTTTTTGGGCTGACCTGCTGGGGTTGCTTGCTGCATTTGATTTCACATCACTTTTCCTTATCATCATACGTTATGGATAAAAAAAAAAGTATTATTGTTCTGTGTCGAGAACTACTTTCATCATTTCCAATAAAATTTCCAACTTTTCAATCCTAATTTATAGCCAATCCCACACTTGATTCTGAACACACCTTGGTCTGCCTGTGTGTCTGTTGAAAAAACAAAAAAATTCAATACTTCACAGGATTACAGTTTGAGCCTTGAAGATAAAAAATCACCATGTCCCGTTAAGATCGACCTACAGATTCGGCCATAAAAAATGGTAACGTCCAAATTGAACCTAACGTAAAAAAAGCAAAAATAATTAGAGCTGCGATGAAAATTCCAGGGCAGCACGGTTGACTAATTATAATGATAATAATAATTATTATCATTGTTATTATTATTGTTTTACGCGTTTGTTGTTCATGCTATTAATTGCTATAGGTACATCGAATGAACACTTCTGCTCTAATGTCAATGTCAGTAGGTATATTCTTGTTCAGGAAATATATTTCGAATAAAAATGTATGAGAGTTAATATAATATGTGGACAGAAACGAGTCCCAGATGTCCAATAAAATTCAGAAGAGAAAAAAAAATATATCTAAATTGTATACGTATATCCGCAGTTGAAGGGAAAAATTTTCTTTTAGATAGCGGAATTTTTATCACCCACCGCTAGCTGTTTTATCGGCCGTCATAGTTAGGTATTACGTATAGCACTTTGGTGTTATGCCTTTTTCCATTGTCTACGTTCTTCAATATAAGACAGAAAACTATACAACAGGTAGAAAAAGATCAACAAAATAACCGTCGTTTCTCTTTTGTGAAGACCGAAGGATATTGTCTTCTTCTATTTTCCGCAATTTTTGTATTTAATAATCGTTTTTCGAAAACTTTCATCGCTATCTGTGATTCTATTTCTTGAATATCAGTTTCAAAAATTAACTGAGTCTGTCTGTGACGTAGAAATCGATTCTTGAAGATCTTTGGGAAATTTAGGACACTGGAAACATATTGTGATTCAACGAAAAACACACTTTTTCATATTTTTCATCGTATTGATACACTTTTTTTTATACCCTAGCTGGATTTTTCACATATTCCTTTACCTGTGATGTAAAATTGACCTGTACGATTTCATGAATCAGCACTTGATATATATTATGTAATGAAACCCATATGTGATCATTTCTACAGAAAAGGATAAAGCCTAGGGAATTCATAGGTCATTATATCCAAATGATTTTACACCTCGACCGAGACTTCGATCACTGTAATGAAATATACCTACGAGAAACGCTGACTTGAAAATTCTGACTTTAATCCGAGGTACATACCTTATACTTCAAAGGACTGAATTCAGAGTGAAGTGCTGTGAGAAAAACTTGTCGAGTGAAAAAATTTTGTAGAGATTCTTAAAATTTCTCGGAAATTGTAAAACCTGGTCGTAAAGTATGTATAAAGTTCTTGGAATTATTACGCGAGCCTTTTTCAAATTGTTTTACTCAAAATTTCGAAGAAATCATGACATCTTTCCTACACTCATAAAATTATGTGGAATTATAGCTCGCCGGTCTTATTATGGTACATGTTTTTCTCTCAGCCCCTGTATTCTTCGTTCTATAAAACGATGTGCTTTATTGAATTGAAGGGATTTGAACGAGGAAATGAGGGAATGAACATTTTTCAAAAGAATTACGTTTTTTTTTAGTATATTCAAACAGTTTTCGATCGTTTGGAAAAGCACTTTCCCCAAAATTGCCCATTCTGTTATGCTCTTTTTTTGTTTTTCTAAGTCCTCAAATCATTACACGAATTTTGAGCGACTGAATCCTGCAAGTAAGGACTGTAAAAAAAAATTAAGAAAAAACCTTTCGGGTGGCATTCGAATGGTTGTGGAATTCGTGGGAAGTTTTTCGAACATACAAAATTCGATAATGCCTAAAGTTTGGACGTCAATTTCCATCGAATGTTGTGAAAAACTGTAAAATCGAGGTATATTATGGATTTGCTCCGAATTGCGAAATTATTTCCATCTTGTATGACGAACTCTGCGGGTGGCTGGCTCTGTTTTGCGATCGATAAAATTTTTGTATATCTATATACCTATATACCTGGTATACTTGAAATTTAAAGCCATATAAGCCTATAACCGTTCGCAAAAACACATCAAACAAGAACAACCGAGTTCAAAGGACAAGATTTAACAACGCGAACCGCTCGCTCTTTCCACGCGGGCAAAACACTTTACCTTAATTTAAGGAAAAGTCTTTTACAAATCGCGTGCTTGAAAAATAATGGACGTGAAAAAAATTCACTGTCTTAAAAATACCCATGAACATATCGATTAGCAAATTTGAAATTTACAAAAATATCTCACAATTAGCCAGGTTTCTCGATCATTGGTAAAGAAAAGTTTTTGGATTTTTTCAAACTTCATGTCTCTTTTGTTCTGTAATCTATACGTTATTTTCGAATGCATTCTATAATCAGTTCTAGCCACTTTAGAATAAACGTTTGAGAAATTCTTCCTTATAAAACAAGGAAAAAAATTTGTTTTTTTTTCTATTCTCACTCAGTCTAGGGGTCGCAGCCCTTCCCAACCCGATAGCCCCACTATTGAGTGGAACCCCTCTTACCGATAATTACAGGATACGTTCGATGCTCTTTTTCTTAGGTCTGTGAAAGCGTAATTTGATCGCCGGAATATCGGTGGTATAAGGTAGAACCTTGTTTAAGGGCTTCGGTAGCAACGAGGGTGGTGAATTCCGAAATTAGGCCGCTGAATTTTTTCCCAAACTCAAAATGAAGACAAAAAAATTCTGTCTCAAACTTTTAACGTGGATTTTATCCGTCTTCTCGCTTCTTGGTTTCACTTTTCATTACTTAGTTGCAGGGGATGGAAAAGTATTGGATTCGTGTGAAAAACAACTTTAGCTAATTTCGGAAATTCCAATACCTCGACCCTTCAGCTGATTTTGAACGTATGCCTGTCTGTCTTTCTGTGAAATGAAATTAACAAGTCCTGTGTTCCGGAAAAATTTGAATATATGGAAGATTATAGAGCTTGTCTTCTGACGATGAAGGATTCCTATGTTCGATATAGATCGACAGACTAGTTCAAGCACAGAAAATTATTATAATCGAACGAAATACGATGGGCCAGCCCTGAAACTTTTCGCACAGATTTTCAGTTCGAACGGTACAAAACCGCTACATCGATCCATTTCAAAATTCAGTCATTTCTAAGCTGGAGCGAATGCTATCGATTGAGACCAAAATCATCAAAATCCGTTGATTCGTTCTCGAGATATGACTATTTGATTTTATTTTTGTAAAATTTTGTTGGTTCAATTACTTAAAAACTAGTTGACAGTTTGAATCCAAAATCTAATCAGCTCTGGGTTACGAAAAACCGCCTCGATTGAGATGAAAATCATGAAAATTCGTGAATTCGTTTTGAAGATATGGTAGGACATAAAATTGATCTATAAATTCAGTCCGTTCAAAAATGATCGAAGGTGATTCTCTGGACCTGAAAACTACTTGGAGATCTATTGAAAACTCAACTTTCAATTTTCCGGGTGATTATAATAACCTCCCTCTTCTCAAAACCGGGAAGTTAAGAATAATAATCGCAAGTGATGAAAAGTCCAGTGCAACCCAGTTGATCAACTTATACCTATTTTTCGACGGATTCTCTGATTTACTATAACCATGGCAACGAGTTTATGGTCAACCGGGTTTGAAGATAAGTAGGATTTGCTGATCGCCATGTATTATATATATGTAAGTATATATTTTTAATAAATGAAGGAGAATGTTCATATGTATATATGTGTACTCCTATGTACTGTTCGACATTACCAGCTGTGTTAATGTCGGTTTCGACTGCTTTGGTGACGTCACTGCAGTGTATATAGGTTATACAGATGTAATATACGTATATAGAGGGGAAGTTTATTCCTCGTGTTGAAAATTTATTCCCATTTAAATACCCGTTAAATCAAACAACGACGCCTAAAATCCTCTTAAACAAAAGTTATACCGAATTAAACCCCCGCTTCCATCCATCCGCCTCAATTTCTTATACCAATTTTCTCTAAATCTTCTCTAAACTTTACATTTCCCTCAATTTATTCGCCTATATCGAAATAAGGTAATAAGCGTGTTCAAGTTACCGACACCGTCCAAATTATTGGCATTTTTTCAATGATTTATTATTATTCATGCGAACTTATTCAATTTATCAAAAAAATTAATTCGTATTCTCTGAATCTCTGGCAACTGATTTTTGTAACGGAAATATTCCGAATTCTTATCAGTGGTTCAGAATTTAAGAAAATATATGTGTCAATGATTCCGTCCGAAGAAATAAAAACTACAACTTATGTCGATTTCTTATTTTATACTTTCATCGTGTATTCTTCTTTCGTTATGAATCATGCTAGCCTCTGTTATCAATATAACACATGAACATAAAAATTGCCGAGAAAAAAAATCAGGATGTGGTTAAAAAGGTTCGGAAGTTCTCGGGACTCTGTAACTTTCAAAGTACGTGACTCGTTGGGAATAAAATCGGAAGAATATATATATATATATATGGGACTGCAATGGATAGGTTAAAGACTTCCTGTCCACCTCAGTAACGTAATCGATATCTTCCAATCGAGGCCAATTTTCCAATAACTTGTTATTCATATCTACCAGAGCAAAAATAATTCAGGAATTTTGAATGATTCTTCGAATATTCAACTCCAATCGCCTGCCACTCGTTTTATATAGTCAGTTGGAAAATATTGGCATTTTACTGGCAAGGCATCAGTTCTTTAGATACGTCAATGCAAATACTGCAGATAGTTATATGCTCGATGTTTCCAACCGAGTCCCCGATACCGAAGATCCTCTAACCACTTCGAAAACTGGATCGGTAGTTTTTTCGAAACGATACAACGGATTTGCGTGAAATTTCGAGAAATGGCAAATTTCGAGTATGGCAGCAAACGTCCAAGCATTCCACGTACTGTTTCAAATTTCGGAGAAATTCGGACCAATTAATACTCAAAGCTTTATAGAATTCGAAGGTTTATAGGTTAGGTGAAAAGATACGACGATGAATGGATGAAAACTCTGATGAATATAACGTGAGAAGTGGAATACTGGCCCATTTTCTGCCAAACTGATGCATCATCTGTAAAAATTTGGTGACAATCGGGTTTGTCGTTTGCCAAAAACTAGAAATCGGTTTTTCGAAGCGAAGTCAGAAAATCTCTCCAATAGCCTCTGATATGAAGTAACTCGAAGGATTATACTCGACCATATACGTAAGTCTCGGTATACTCTGGAATCTGAGAAAGAAACTCAACTCTCTAAATTTGAATCAGTGAAAATTTACTGATTGCAGTTATAAGTCTATAACTGCAGATATCAATCAGTGGCCCATACTTACAACTGCAAATCAGTGACATATTCGCTGTAATTAGCGAATTGTCACTGATTCAAATTCAGAGAGAAGGGAAGAAAAAATTTGGGAGATTCAGTAGGAGAAATTGAAAGAAAAAATAATGGAAAACACAAGTTGTCGAAGAATTGGATTCTCAACTACTGGAGGAGCAACAATCGCATGCAACTAAAGATGAATGATTGTAGCCTCTTTCATTAAGTAGCCAAAGCTGCACAAGTGCAACATTCTGATTTACGGGATTGCGAAGCTCTTCTTATCGCAAATCGGTTTCGGTGTCACGCATAATTAGTTTGAAAAGCTGCGAAAGGTGGAAATTCTGAATTTTTATTACTACTGACTCAGAGTTTCTGGAAAGATTATTTCCCCGAAAATCTATGTAGCCAATTTGAAAAACTCCGACTGAAAAAACACCGGAGGTTTCAAATTCCGAAAGCTAAAGATCCGAGAGGCCAAAACTCCGAATCTCGGAATTCGCGAGATGCAATGTCGTTTATTTCACAGCTTTGTCATGAGCTTCCCTTAAATTTGCGGATTTTTGAACTTTCTGAGTTTTGAACTTTCGAATCTTTGAGCTGTCTGCATTTTGATCTTTCGGAATTTCCAACTTCTGAACTCTAACGTTTCTAAAAACTCAAAATCACGTCTCAAATAAATCGGGAATTTTGATCGTTCGGATTTTCGATCCCACCCCCTAACGCCAATGATCGCGTAGGTTGAAAGTGACTATTGCCTGCGTGCAACACTGTACAGAGTATCAGCGTTGTTCAATCTCGTATATCTATAGATATATAGTATATATGTATACGACCCGCAACCCTAACCGAACAGCTCGTTGTACCTGTAGGTATGGAAGAGAAGCGACTAGTGCTGGGAGACCAACCCTTGGCTGTAGGGGCGACGGTCGAGGGGTTTTTGGTAGGTAGGAAGTTGTCGACGTGGTAGGGATAATATCGATCCCAAGTTTCACCCTCAATCCCCCGCGTCCGGAATGGCGTCAGGAGAGAAGAGAAGAGAAGAGAAGAGGAAAAGAGAGGAGAGAAGAGAAGAGAAGAGAAGAGAAGAGAGAGAGAAGCGTTTTACTGTAGTCAGTATCCCCCGAGCAGCAGGAAAACAGTCGGGTAAGAGAACCGAACCCCCGTCGACCAAACCGGCGATGACGCCGGTCAGGACGACGTCGACGACGACGACGATTACGATTTAGTTTCTCCACCTTCCTTCCCATATATAACCACTCTCGCGATTATTGAGATTAAGGTTCGCGCCGCGTCGCCTTAACCAAAAAAAAAAAATAAAAATAAAATAAATTCAGAAATAAATATAATGAAAATAAATTGAAGATTGATTAAATTAAATTATACTCATGTCCTACTGTCCTGCACTGTCATTTTTCACTTAAAAACCTACATACGATACATATGTGTGGATTTGAAGTTCTACGTGGACTTGGAAAGAAAGAAAGAGAGAGAGAGAGAGAGAAAAGAGAAAAAAAGAAGTTGACTATGACTGACACTGATAATTAATTTAATTAAGTTAATAAATGAAATTGGTTTATTGTGATAAAAATCGATATCATCGCCACCCCGAAAAGTGACAAGCGCTGCTCATCCAACCCTTAGTGAAATTTTGACTGATTGTGAGTGTTTTTTTTATTGATTTTGTTATTTTTTCATCCGCTGATCATCTTTTGGTATATATAAATATTTGGAGTATCGTGGTTGCTTATTATATACGGTGAATCGTGAATTTCATTTTGTGTCACGGAATGGTGATGTGAGTGAGTGGATTTCTGTATTATTTCTGTTCTTCATTCTTCTTTCCTCATTCTCTTCAATTAATTGCGGTTGACGATCGAGTGGTTCCTATACAGGCGCTTCCACTTATCGCTGTCCATATTTCAGCTGTTGTATAATATATTTATTAATTAATTGACTTACAATTAAATATGGAATTAGGGATCTAAAGTTACGCTGGATTTAAAAACGCCCAAGTGTTGAAGATCTTCGAAAAAAACAATATTCTCAAAATCATGCAGGTAATTAATTAATTTCAAATTTTCTTCTGCGAAAGTGTAAATATATGTATATATTTTTTCTTCTGCATTGCCCGTGACTTTTTTGAGTCTCACTGTTTTTCACCTGACATCATTTTCTTCTTTTTTCTTTCTTCTTTTTTTTCTGTTCTTCGACGAATCATCATCCTCGACGTTTTAGAAACCCCGAAAACGAATATATATCACTCGCGTCACTAAGTCGCCATAAGGTCGTAAACGCAAAAAAAAAATTTTTGGTTCTTTTAGTGCCAAAATCTTTTTCACACCATATGAAATCTTGTTGGCACATCCGCAGAAACAAAATTTTTTTTTGACGCTTACGACCTTATGACATTAGTGACGCGATAAATCTGAATATTACCCACTTACTCTGAATTGTTAAGAAAGGAATATTTCGTTTACTTTTTCTTTTTTTTTTTTTGCTTTTTTTACATGTCTTTCTTGCGGTTTAATATGCCGTAACAAACGTAATTTGTATTATTGTATATGTGAAAATCATAGAATTGTCAGAGTGAAGGATTCACGATAATATGTATAATCACTCGCGACGAGCGACACGTATATACTCGTATAGTATATGTATAATAGTTGATGAAAAATGGGTAATTATACGTAACCACAGGCGTTAGTTGATTGCTGAACGTCGTCAAAGTCAAGTCTCGCGTGTCGCTAATAAATTAAGAATTTCAACGATATATTCACGAATTTTCTCGTTATGTATCGCGTTACTAATGCCATAAGATTGTAAACGCCAGAAAAAAAAAATTCTTTTTTTTTTTTCAGGATATGCCTATAAAGATTTTATATTGCGTGAAACAGATTTTGTCACTAGAAAAAACGTTTTTTTTTTTTCTTTTATCCTCGTGCTTACGACTTTATTAGCATTAGTAACGCGGTATAAAATCACTCGATTGTTAAACAATATTTTTCATAATTCGGAAAAGGATTAAAGCTCAAAGTAGATATATGTATGAAAAAAAAAAAAATTGCAAACAGCAGCCTATCAACCCTGCAAGATTTTTGAATTAATAGACTAGGGCGTGATCTCGGTTTTTTTGTTTTGTTTTTTTGACGTTAATAAGAAAAGAACAATCGTCAAGTAATCTGCTGCTACTGCATATTTGAACCGTAGAAGGAAATCATGAATGAATGAATGAATGAATGAATAAAGTTTTTTCGAACAAAAGCTCTGAAACGGTGCAGAAGAAGGAGAGTTTAGGGATGAGGGATGAGGGGAATAATATAAGGGAGGATTGTCAAAATTGAAATGAAGCGTTTCTGGAAAAATTCTCGCGTTCGTTCGTTCGCTTCCTGACATTTCTTTCTTCTCACATATATATTTTTTCGGTGGATGAAACTTCTTTGTTTCTCTTTCAATCCCCCCGGCAACTACCACCCTGCTGTTTTTCCACCTTGTTCCGATTGTGCATATCCGGAATTCACATGATTCTTTATTCGTCTTGTCTTGTCTAGGTCTATTGAATTTTTCGAACCACATATTTTGTCTAGGATAAAATGAAAATGGAAAATTCATTAAAATAAGCCAAGATTGATAAATTCAACACGTGCTTGAAATATCGCATTTTAATACATACAGGCAATTCAAGTATGAGGCATTCCATCTTGAATGTGCATCAGAGAAATTAAAAAGAAATCGAAAAGCTAATTCCGAAAAAGCCATATTTTAAATCTGAAAAAATTCATAGTGATTACATGATTGAAAATATGATTTTTAAGATCCAAACGATGATGTGATCTCAATATTTACGATTTTTGTCGCAAATTTTTAGTTTTTTTTTTTTTTTTCATTTGTAAATGGTAAATATCGAGATCACATAATCGTTTGAATCTTAATAATCATATTTCAAATCATCTAATCAGTATGAATTTTTTCAGATTGTTTCAAACGGCGTTTTTGGAATTAACTTTTCGATTTTCTTTTTTCAAATTTCACTAATGGTTAAAAGAAATCTGATAAAAAATTCCAAGTCTCTTTGGATCGGTAACAACATCATACTAAAAAAAATGTCAAAATCAAAGACGCGGTGAGGTACGTGGGCTGCAAATTTTACATGGAATGTCCCGTATATATCAGATACTTACCTAACCCCTGCGGTGGCCTAAGTTTGAGAGAGAAAATAATTGAAGAAAATGAAAAATATTGCGAATTATATACGGTCAAAGCGAATGAACGTAAGAATTTAAGTACTGTGGAGTGAAACCGAGCCTCAAGTCTTGCCTCTTGAGTTTGGTGGGTGTGTGTGTGTATGTGTATGTGTAGATATGTATATATGTATATATGTAATATGTATACATAGCTACTTGAGTTATTCGTTGATTAAATAACCTATGTAGTAAAAGCCGTGCATGGGCGTTGCATGTAAAGCTTTAAAGTTATGTAAACGTCACATGGAGCTTTCGTTCTTTCTTACTCCTTATTTCTCTTTTACTCGGCAACTTGCTCACTCCAGCCTTTACTTCTACATATAAATCTAATTGTAAAACATTTTCTTCCCGCTGACGACAAAATATTTACACACATTTGTATGCTCGTGTTTAGGACTTTAGGTACGTACGTAACAATATAGGTACTGAAGAATAAGAGGATATGAGAAGTGCAGGGGCTTCAAATCCTTACAATATAGCGATTATACACATATGATCAACATTCGTGAAATATAAAATATAAACAACAATTAAGAAAAATAACAACAAATTATGTCTAAATTCTAACAAATTCTTCACTAGCCAAATACATTTCAAATCACGCAAGCTCGTGTAGGTACTGACGAAACTTTTTCGCATCATCTGGAAATTCGATACCTAATACTTCATGATTCTCAAGTTCATTTTGATGAACACCGATTTTTTTCAGGATTTAGAATTCAAAAAAAAAAGTTTCGCTGATGGTCCGGTGTGTTGCAATTTTTTTATTCATTTTTTTTTCATTTTGCTATCTTCATCTTCTCTAATTTTGACTACGTGGGAAAAATTGAGCCTTTGCAGGGTGTACCAAAAAGTGTAGAATTTTCGTGAATGAAAGAATAAAAAAAATAAAAAATTATCAACAGCACTTTTTTGTTTGAATTGATTTACGGTTTTTATTTGACATTTTTTTGCTCCTTGATAGACGTGTATTCATCGGAGTTGAGCGAATTTAGAATTGGCCGAAATCTAATATAATTCCGCAAATTTTGAACAAGAAAAAAATCATTCCATTCCGAGCATTCCTTCTTCGATAGCCTGTTCCGAGAATTACTGTGATCAATCAATAAGTTCGGCGAAACGGTATACGAGAGTGAAGGGATGAAATTAAGCCACACGTACCACTCAGCTAATTTTTATTCATTTTCTTTTTCTTATGTACGAAATCCAGTTCTCTGAAATGGGTCAAAGAACGACGTATTCAATTTGCAGATTATTCAATCGAATGATTGAAAAAACACTTGCAATCAGTTGTGATAATGAGAAGCAAGGAATGGAGATGGTTTAATTATTTGCGCTCAAAAAACGAATTGAAAATAATTAGACGTTGAATTTGGTTGAAATTTTACTGGCTGGAATATATATAATCGTCAACTATGTCCTTCAACTCAAATTTACCTTCTATCTAATTGTTTCCTGCAGATTCAATACGGTTTGTTCATTATTTTCTCCTAAAGTTCAGCTTTGACGGGGGCGGGATTAAAGTTCCGAATTCCAAAAGTTTCGAACGATCGAAAGTCAGAATTTATTTGATACGCGATTCTGAGTTTCTAAAAACGTCTGAGTTCAGAAGTTGAAAATTCCGGAAGGTCGAAATGCAGACAGCTCAAAGATCCGAAAGTTCACAACTCAGAAAGTCCAAAAATCCACAAATTTAAGGGAAGCTCGTGACAATGCTGTCAAATAAACGACGTTGCATCTCGCCAATTCCGAGATTCGGAGTTTTGGCCTTTCGGATCTTTAGCTTTCGGAATTTTTAACCTTCGGTGTTTTACCATTCGGAGTTTTTTAAATTGGCTACTTACAATTAGACTCGCGGGAGAATAATCTTTCTGAAAACTGTTTATAGTTGGTAGTAGAAAAATTTGGAATTTTGACCTTTCGCAGCTTTTGAAATTCGGAATTTCAATCCCGCCCGTTTGACGGGTGGCTCACTCACGCATTGCAGTAATATTAAGCCACCGTAACCGTAACCATAACCGTACACCTGCATATAATACTACTTTGACTTGTTCGTTTAAGTATAACAGAAGTACATTCATATGCAAGTGTGGGTCTACTCTCGCCATGTGACCACCTCCCGGAAAATTATACGATATCGCGTTTATAGGAGATCCCGCAGAGATTGAATATAATTGAATAGGTACTTGTCACAAATTACGAATCTACGTATACATTAACACACACGCTTTCGAAAGTCTAATTGCAATTGGATTTTCTAGAAAAGAAAGATGAAAATAACGGACCAGAATGTCCCGCAGTCATCATGGAAATTTTGGAATCATGGAATTCTCATGAAAATTGATACTTTCTGAAAAAAACAACCCTTAATTGAAATCTCAGGGATTTTCATGATGTGTCTAGAATGTTTTACAAATCGACTCTAAATTATTTGAAATCTAGTGGGGTTCCAAAATTTTTTCTGCACAATCGAATGCTTCTGGCTTTGGGAGGCTATTTCATTCCTAATTTTGCAATCCTGACAATTTTTGATCCGCATCCACGACCAATTTTTCTGTTGTTGCAACTACATATTTGAAAAATATCTGCGTAGTTTATTTTCAAAATTTTTGGGTTACATTTTTTTTACGTTCTTTCCAAACTTGAATAGTTGGTTACGATATATTTTGTATTAGATAAAATCTGTTGAAAGAATTTCTAGAACAATTTTGTACTCCAACTTCACCGAGAAGGATAACAATTTTTGTTTTTTTTTGGAAAACCTCAAAATTCTCAGAGAATTTGAAATCGACGAATTTAACTGGACACCCTGATCGGAATTTTCTTCTTTTTTTTCCCCAAGTAATATATGACATCCGTCAAAATCGACTCATGATATTGAGAAGCTATCATGAAAATCATCAGAGTCGCCAAAAAAAAAAAAACCGTCACCTGAACTTTCAGCGCTTTTCATTGGTCCTGACGTCACTATTACAGCATTCAATAGGTTTTGTGAGTTAGGTTAGGCATGCTGTTCTCTGACGTCACAATTCGCACACGTTTCAAATGCTATTGAATTTTAAATCGATACTATTCTATTTCTATATCCTTCATAGTACGACATACAGTCAGTCATTATCCGTACTTTTTTTTCTTCAACTATTGCTAATTAGCTAATCGATCGTCTTGGAAGCAAAATAGACAAACAGACAACACAAATAAGAAATGAACTAGAAAAAAGTCAAATATTCGGAAATTTACATTAAAACAAAGATACTATATCAAATATGGAGAAAATTTTTCGTTAGAAACAAGTTTAAAGAAAATATTGAAAAAAAAAAACAAAAATGGAAAGAGTTTTTTTGGCCTCAAATTTGATTACTCTCGATCCGGCAGGGTCTAATCGTATGGACGAATGGAGGGTGATCCGATTTTACCAATTAACTTGTCACTTCGAATAATCAAGAGCGCTGGCATGTTTTTTAATGAATTACGATTTCTTTGATCATTCGGAACAGCGGAGGGAGGGACGGCTAGAGAATAATGAAGAACGGAGAAAGACTGATTGAACGATATCCTCCCTTCTCCTGTGTTTGTCTAATTAACACATCGTTGTACGTCAGGCTCTTGGGTTTCCACAATTGAAAAGATAAATTTTAATCGACCGATTCCTAATTTACACAACATTTTTGTATCGTTTTTTCTGTAGCCGTAGGTCAGTTTTTTGCGATTAACCAACTGTCCGAAACGTATTTATCTGTTTTCCAAAATTTCGAAACTTAGTGGAGCTCCGGAACTTCTGCAGCTCTGGAATTTCTTAGCATGAGAACTTTCAACTCGGACTTTTTCGAATCAGACAATTTCTCCTGATCGTGATCAGTTCTTAAATTTTCTGATTTCCCAATTTTTTTGAAGCTCCGGGTTTTCTGGATACCTGGAATTTTTCTAACCTAAGAATTTCTGAAAGACCAAATTTGTCAAATTTTCGAATGTTTTCTGAAAATCTTAATTTCCGACATTCCTGAATTTGCCAAATTCTCAACTCGTTTGAACAAATACATTTTTCGAATCCCTGGAAATTCTTAACCCCTGCAATGTATGATGAAGAAGAACTTGTGAATTTCTAAATCTGTTGGATATCCAAAATGTCCAATTTCCAAAAAATTCAAAGCTAAACATTTCCCGTCCTCCAAAAATGCCAGAATACGAATATTCTTGAAATCCTTGAATTTCGCGATCGTATAAATAAATCTGAAATGTCAAGATTCCTGAATCTTCTAAATCCCTGAATTATTCGAATAGTCTAATCTTCCTAATCGCTGAACTCTCAATTATACCTACCAGGTGCTTCCGAAAAGTGACAATATTTCAATTATCGTCAATTGAAAACAAACCAAATGAATATAAAAAATAAATAAAAAATGCGTTAACTGGCAAAAAACACCATTAAACATTTAGGTGAAATAATTTTTCCGGTTGATTATCCGCTTACGAATCAACGTGATCAGTAAAAAATATATATATATTCATCCCGTAGTATAAATTTATTCTTTATGTGTTTTTCTTCATTTATTAAAATTTTTCACTATCCCTATACCGTGACTTCATTTAGCGTGAACGTCCGTCGCTGCGTGACGTCCGGAAAAAGAAGGGCGACGACGTGTCGGGTGAAAAGTGTGCCTCCGCTTCGTACAATATCGATCTAGTTTGTCACCCGACGTGAAATTGCAGAGCGCGTGTAGAAAATCTAGCACATATACGTATAAATACGTGTATACAAAAAAAAAAGGAAAAAAAAAATCACGAAAACCAAAAAACAAAACGAAACAAAAAAAAAACGGAGAAAATTAATAATTATCAGCTCAAACCTGACTTCAAGTTAATTTTTTTGATAATTGACCCTGATTTCATCCGATAATTATAGTAATCTATTCATGAACGATGAGCAAAACCTGAATTGATGAAAAATGAAAAACAAGAAAAAAGAAATGGTAATACGAGATGCGAAATTTAAACTTACGTCAAAAAAAAACCCATAAAAAAAAAACAGTCACAAGGGGATCCGAGGCGAGGCTTGTGTACCAAGTAATTAGGTCCCCCCTGTCGTTTTCGTTTTAATGGCTTCCACATGCCCCCTGGCTAAATTAACAGGTGTAAGTATCACGTGATATATTTTTTACGAAAAAACTATCCTTCCTTTTTTTGATTCTTCGTTCTTCTATACACAGATTGAAAGGGGAGAATAAAAGGATCAAAATGTCGATATTCTTGGTCGACGTAACGAAATTTGGAAAAATTATTTCTCACAAGTTTTATATTTATTTTAATTTTTGTGGTTTCTGCTTCGTTTTGAAAATTTGTCTGCACTCTTTCCTTCTTGTTTCCGCTATTTTTGGAATAATTTAAACCAAGAAAGGTAGAAAACATTGAAAAAAACCGAATCCAAGGAAATAATGTGTCTTTTTTTACCCCGAAAAAGTATCAGCATTCCGATTCTTCGCTGTTTCATAAATCGAAATTCGAACTCGAAAAAACAAAGCGGAATAACGGTTTTTTTGGCAGCATACTTTTCATCACCAGAAAACCAGTACAACTACGAAATGTACCATACGAATACAGGAGCATCAGAATTTTATAGATAATTGCCAGTAAAAAATTGAAAATCCATTTTTTTTTTTTTTTTTTTTTTTTTTTCTCGTAAAAACTCTAATTCGAATTGATCGAGATGGGGCCATTTTTCATACCTCTCATCTTTTAATCGAGCCGTTTCTCGAATCATTCGTCGAGTTTGTCGACCAGACCGACATATATTTTTGAAAATCTGTTTTCCGGATACTAATTGGCCGGAAACATGAATATATTTGTTAACATTTAGTGAAGTGATTTTCAAAACAATTCAAGAATTTTCTTGCACCACCAAAAGTGACGAGAAGTGAAAATGTCTGAATTTTTCTCATCGTAAAGAAACAAAATTCGAATAATACTTTTCACGGTTTCACCTTCTCTATATCTTTCTATTTTCTTTTTTTTTCCTCTTGTAGAAAAAAGTCTAAAAATAAAAGAACCAAATTTACCGGAGGGAAGGAAATCGGTCCTTCAGCCCAATATCTTCTTTCTTGAATAAAAAATGAAGGGGTAGGCTGTAGGGACGACCCTATGTCTGTCTTTGTGAACCTGATACATGTGTCTTCCTAACACGCGTATTCTAGGCTTGAATACTCCAGTGTAGGTATATCTATACAAGCGAGATTATATTGTATGTATGCGTATATACCCTTCGAGAATAAAGCTAAGAGAGAAGCAAGCCTGCCCTTTTAACCTGCCGTTCAAGTTATTGCAATTTTATTACACTCCTCTCGCCTAAATTGATCTCGGCTATAAGCATATGCGGTTCGTGATTTATACCGACGCCAAACAGCGTGGGTGTAAGTATTATTATCATCTATAAGCATTTATCCCATCAAAGTATTTTTCCCCTTTACTCCGAATTTTCAATATGCTTTGGGTAAATAATAACAAGCATTTAAATCGACTGAGCACGATGGGCCAGCCTTAAAAACTTCCCGCGCAGATCTTTCGAGTTTGAATTCAGTCATTTCTAAGTTAGAGCGAATATTATCGATGAAGATCAGAATCATAAAAATCCGTTGATTCGTTCTCGAGATATGGAGACTTGAAATTTTTTTTTTTTTTGAAAATTTTGTTCGCTCAATTACTCAAAAACTAGTCGACCGATTGAATCCAAAATCAAATCAGCTCTGAGTTACGGAAAACCGGATCGATTGAGACGAAAATCATGGAAATCCGTGAATTCGTTCTGAAGATATGATTGAACATAAAATTAATCAAACACCATCCAGTTCGTCCAAAAATGGTCGAAGGTGATTCTCTGGATCAAAAAAACGTGGTGATTTGGTGAGAAGTCATTTTTTCATTCTCGGGGTGATTACAGAAACTTCCTCTTCTGTCTAAAGCGAGAAGTTAAGAAGCTCTGGGGTCTTATTCTGCCGTACACACGATCTTTTGCGAAAGATCATTAAAAATCTTGATTTTGATGATTTAATGTGTTTTTCTCATTTTGGCATCTTGTATATATCAGTTTCGAATAATAAGCCTTGCGCTTGTTCGTAATTGTCATTCGATCACATCGGTACAGAGAATTTATTCAATTTTGGATCAAAAGCTTCTGAAAAACCGTCAAACACCCATTTTTCTATTCTCTTATTTTGTCACAGATACTCATCATCATGCACACACGAAGACGTCGTTTAATACCTAAATCCTATATCTAAAGCACGGGGTATACAATTTCTGAACAGCAAAACACACGACTCCCAAATTCTATACAAATATAACTCAAGGACTGAAGCGAAAGGAAGATATTTGAACTGTTCTTCTTTATACATACCTATTTTACCATTTTTTTTATCGTCCTACTCATCTTTGTTGCTCGTGGATGTCTTTTTTTTCAGTTTCCAATAAACAGTTGAGTTTCTCCTTTTTTCAAAAATTTTTTCAGACTATGAAAAACCGACCAAGAAACAATAAATTGTATCGTACCACTCATAGCTACGTCATATCCATCCCAAATTTTGGGAACCTAAAATTTTGTAAAGTTCTTGAAGGAAAAAATCTCGTGCTTCCAAAATATCCCTCGATCGTTTTTGTTCTCGAAATAAATCCGGTCTAGGAAAAATTTACGAACAACCGGGTCTAGGAAACTTTCTATCTATTTTGTATCAAAATAAGAATAACGAGCGATTTTATCCGATTTTATTTCGACGTAGCTATGAAACGTTTTACAATTGGATAAAAAAAAAAAAAAATTATCGTGTGTTGATCTTCAATACAAATAACTTGATGCTGTATACTCGCAGAGCTAGACCAACAATTTCTATGGATGCAATTTATTATTTTTTGTTCTTGAATTGTTTTTTTTTTTTTTTTTTTTCATTTTCTCGTAGCCGAAGAGAATTTGTGCGATTAGTTTATTCTGATGAAACCGGAAATTTGATTCGATAGAGCGTAACTGCACTTTTGCAAACGAATCATTTCCGGCTTCAAGGATGAATCGATCATGATAACTTTACGGTTACCTACACGTCATCATTCCAGTCATGTAATTGAGAGAGAAATGAAAAGGTCTGGTCAACCCCGGCTCTGCAACCCTTTCGGCTTTATTAGAAAATAAAAATAATTATAGCCCGGATAAAGTGCGGGCTTGATCGTTGGAGAAAAAAGATGGGTTTTGTCCCGCATCGTGTGATTCATAATCCTTATATATATGGAAAGTTCCATGTGACTTAAGCCAACCAAAAATGATTATAGCTGAAGAAATAATGTTCATTCAAATTTGATTATGAAAACTTGAATTTTTTTCATCCAAACACCAAATATTGAGGCTAATATAGCAATGCTTTTCTTCGGCGGAGTACACGGAGTTGAATTTTGGTTTTTTGAAACAGAGATATGGAAGAAATTGTGATTCATACACCTACACCGGAAATTATGACGGCAAGTAACAGAATGTCGGAATTACCGGAATTATTTCTGTTTTACCGAAAGATAAACGTTTTCAAGCATAAAAACGCATTTCCGACAAGTAAATTTAATTTTTTCGTTAAAACATGAACTTTTTGGTGGATACGCCCTTCCGGCAGTAGTAAGGATATGTTTTCAATAAATTTAATGTCAAAAGGGTGTTTCCCCAAAAATTTCTCGCTATCGAACATTCACGTTATTTTTCCATTTCAAAGCCTTTCTAGTCGAATGATCAGGTAAAGAAAGGAAGAAATTGACGCCCTTCTGCCTTAAAAGGGGACTTCGGTGAAATTTGGATGAAACTCATTTGTTTTTTTCATTTATAAAATGACTTAGAAATATCTGATGAAAAATCGCTTCCAACAAAAGTTAGTTACTCTTACTATATGTGTATTGAAAAAAAGTATGAAGCGTTCTGCGACGAAAATGTAGACGTAATTATAGGAACCTTTCGCAGGAAAATTCTAGGGTACCACTGCGAAAGGTTCCTTGCGTCTACACTTTCATCGCAAAAACCTTCATACTTTTTTTCAATACACATACCAACACTAACTAACTTTTGTTGAAAGCGATTTTTCATCAGATTTTTCTAAGTCATTTTACAAATTAAAAAAAAAAAAAAAAAAGAGTTTTTTTTTCCAAATTTCACCGAAGTTTCCTCCTTAAAGAATTGCAAAAGGGCGCAAAAGTATGTCACTTATGCCTTTTTTTTTTTTTAATTAATCACGCGATGTGTATTACACGTACATGTATATTTATACACACGGAAAGTCCGAAGCCTCGCAGTAGAAACTGCATCGATTCCAGACGCGGGTCGCTTCTGCGTCCTCGTGTAACGTACGTGTCTGTCTGTCGTCGTCGTCGTCGTCGTCCGTCGTCTTTATCGGGTACCGTTATAAGAGCTCCAAGTTTCCTGAAGAGAGCCAACTCTGAACCAAACCGTACTGAACCGACCAGAACCAAACCGAAATGAAATGGGCGAGTCAGGCCTGTACCGCAAGGCGTACGGATCACTGCTTTTCTTCTTCTTCTTCTTCTTCTTCGTCTTCTTCATTCCCATTTTCGTCTCCGTCTTCTTCTTCTTTCTGGAAAAGAAACCCAAAACCATCGGTGGTCCAGTCTGGTCCGTTCAGTTCGATTATTTACTTATAATAGAAACCTGATCGACCCGAGATTAGAGAGCGCAGTCTTATCTCGCACTGAATTTCTTCGTTTTTTTTTTCTTTTTTTTTATCTCTCTCTCTTTTTCTCTTTTCAACTCAGTCCTATCTTATCTCACGAAAGTATCATCTACTCTGTATAATGTTCGTTCATATATGATCGTTGCAAATGCTACTACTGGTGCGATTACGCGCCTTAACATCATCTGTCCCAAGCATACGAGCTGCAGAGTTGTAGAAATTTTAATGCAAATGTAATTCCATTACATTTTCAATCGTCCATTATACATTAAACCCGGAAAACAAGTTTGGCAAATCGAACAAAAATAATGTCGTTGGTTAATTTTTGTGAATTCAAAAGAATTCAGTTGTATTCAAGAATCGACAAACTGTTTTGCTATGATGTTAATTTAACTAAAATTACAGGCGGACAAGAATCTTGTGTTAAATCAACTCCACATTTTGTTGACTGTTAATCTACAAAATTTTTTGTCTGTTCAGCAAAATTCTGATCGATTCAATGATAATTTTTTCTGAGTGAACAAATAAGTAAGGTTAGGTACCTATGTAACGAATGTGATGAATAATCGAATTCGTTATCTAATTGAAAAAGTAATTGATGAGTCGTAGTCCTGCCAATTGAGACCAGCGTTATGACAATTATGTTGAAAACCGTAATTTCGTTGTTCATGATATTTCTTTGAATCATGAAAGGAATTTATGACTGCCAACCCTGTTACATACTCTTTTCAATAGAGCGGGATTGAAATTCCGAATTTCAAAAGCTGCGAAATGTCAAATTTCTGAATTTTTATATTAATGAGTCAGTTTTTAGAAAGATTATTATCCCGAAAGTCTACGTAGCCAATTTGGAAAAACTCCGAATGGAAAAACACCGAAGGTTCAAAATTCCGAAAGCTAAATATCCGAAAGGCTAAAACTTCGAATCTCGGAATTCGTACCATGCAACGTCGTTTATTTCACAGCTTTGTCATGAGCATCCCTTAAATTTGCGGATTTTTGGACTTTCTGTGTTTTGAACTTTCGGATCTCTGAGCTGTATGCATTTCGACCTTTCGGAATTTCCAACTACTGAACTCCAACGTTTCTAGTTCTAGAAACTGAGAATCGCGTCCCAAATAAATTCGGAATTAAGACGGCCTGGAACTTTTGGAAATCAAAACTTCAATCCCGTCCCTTCTGATTTTGACACATGCACGCTCACCTAGACACACTATGGTGTGCTGCATTAAGTACTTGAACGATTTGCCTTCTTGGTGTTGTTAGTCGTCGTCGTGTAGAGAAGGCGGAAAAGGGGACTGGAATTGGGGACAAGGGGCAGAGAAGAGTGTATAGAGTATATAAGGAACTTTTTTCGCCGTGGCGTCGTGTGCGTGTACAAATAAATTGGCGCTGAGCACAGCGCAACGAGGGTGAAATGCTGACGAGGTGCACAAGCAAACCGTCGAATAAATTCTATCGCACTTGGACGTTATTTTAGGCGTTACGTATACACTTACTTCGATATACATATATATATTCGTATAATTGGGCACGATGGACCTATATATGCGCTGGACGAGCCCATTTATACCTGTGTTTATTATGGGATTATAATAACACCCAGTGCTCATTCGGAATAAATCTAGGCGCTTATATCCCCCGGGGAGATGAATTGATTTTCTAATATACCAATCTAATGACGAAAGTGAGAGAGAGAGAGAGAGAGAGAGAGAGAGAGAAAGGAAATAAAACAAGAATATATGTAATTCAATTTCAGGCACTCAGTGATTAGAAATTTTGACAAAAGTCTTGAATTTCGGAGTCGTTATGTGGTGGTTTGCTCGTTGTAATAGTGAAACATGAAATACTTTAGGCGATTTGAAGAAGAAAATTTGTGTATTTCGTGAGACTGCTAGAGTAGAATTTTTTTCAGCTAGTTTCATTTCGAACAATAGAAATAAGGAGGAAACGAAATCTGTATTCTTCATGTTTTTGGAGTTGGAATACAACATCTATACTCCAAGGAGCATATTTTTCGCGATTCAGAACGTCAGCGAAATAATGGGGCGGTATTGAAGTTCCGAATTCCAAAAGTTCAGAACGGTCATAATTCCGAATTTATTTCAGACGCCATTCTGAGTTTCTAGAAACGATAAAGTTCAGAAGTTGGAAATTCCAAAAGGTCGAAATGCAGACAGCTCAAAGATCCGAAAGTTAAAAACTCAGAAAGTCTAAAAAATCCTTGAATTTAAAGGAAGCTCGTGACAAAGCTGTCAAAAAAATGACGTTGCATGAGCAAACTCCGGGATTCTAAGTTTTGGCCTATCGAATCTTCAAATTCCAGAGTTTTGAACCTTCGGTGTTTTGCCATTTAGAGTTTTTCAAATTGGCTACGTAGACTTCCGGAGAAACGGTCTTTTTAAAAACTGTGAATCGGTATCATAAAAATTCGGAATTTAGACCTTTCGCAGCTTTTGTAATTCGGAATTTCACTTTCGATTCCGCCCCAAAAAAATATTTGACGTCTACAAAAATGTTAGAAATAATTTATCCGAACGTTGACTTTTTTATGACGTGTTAACATTTTCATACTAAGAATAGCGTGTTGTGACTGCTGATTCTATGTGTTCCCATTTTGACAAAGATGGATTGAATTCTGATCTTAATCGTGTAATGAACAAAACCAAAAATCATCATCAAACTAATAGGCTTTCTTATCGGCAGCGACGGGATGTTGATTCAGTTGAAATCGTCATCAATCATGAACTAGAATCGTAAAAATTACATGATCCACACAAGGGAAAACCTAATTGAAATTGATGATAAAATAGAAGATTTGAATAAATAGAAACTTCTGCAGATACAACTTTATGGTTTTATTTCTTGCATTTTTTTTTCCGAGAAACATTGCCTAAGTTGTGTTACTACTGAAATAGATTTCGGATCGAATCCCCCCTCTTAACAAATCCACTCGATATTTTGGTACCCAATTCCATGGCATTGAGAAACGATGAAAAACATCAATTCTTTCATCGTTCATTTGTTGATAATTTTTGTTAATTTCTGTTGCAGAGACAGCATCGGCTAAGGTAATTGTCGATCCTGGATTGGTGGGTGTTACGGTCGCCCCGGAAGCCTCGGTAAATAGTAATAAAAATTCAAAGATGGTGGCGTCGAGCCACAGCCTAGAGGAGCTGGGTGTGACTCATCCAGCTAGTGCAAGCGGAGACCGTGGGGCCCTTGAGACAAACAGAACGGCCCAAACGGCTCTGGACAAACGCAGCAGGCTTAGCAACGTGATAAATAATCTGAGAAAAAAGGTGCCTGAGACTCAATCCCAGCCACAACCCCAACTTCAGCAACAACAACAACAGCAACAACCAAAAGTTGAAAACGACGGGAGAAACAGCGTCGAAAGAAACCTCGAAAATCTGGAAAAATACGTCATGACCGTACTCAACGGTGTCATTAACGATGAAAAGGCCGAAAAGGTTGAAGAAAATAATCACGACGACAGCTGCTGCTCCTCCGAGGGTAGGAAAAATCGGGTCGCAACTTCGGCCAAGGAAACTGACACCCTTTCACCAACTGATATTCCCGAGGCCTCATACCCGGCCAACGAGGGTACCAAGATCGAAGCTGAAGAGTGGCGGAGTGTCGTCACAGCCTCTGGAAACGAGGGGGCCAAAGGAGCTGAGAAAAATGCCGACGAGGCACTAGAAGGGGCGAAAAACGTCGTCGAGGACATTCTACGTGTTCATCGGGTCTCAGAAATTCACGGACCTGAAGAACGACCACCAGATCCAGGGAAAACCATAATCCTGGACGACGTCGAAGGCCCTTGTTCGCTCGACGATATTCCCTGTGCCGATCACCAGGTCCCTGAAGAAGCCAACCCAACGTCGAAAAACCCGAACAAACTGATGGACGTCTGCAGAGAACTCATGAACGATCTCTTGAACGATATACATCAGCTGATCGAGGGAAGATCGAGAGATACGGAAACCCCTGAAGGAAGATTCACCGGGTCTTCACCCACCAGCCTTCACTGCAGTCTTCCTCTTGACAAGGTCGCACCGATCCTGAGAACTTGCAGTAGCGAAACTCCAACCTCGGGCTCATCAGGATCTCCGCAAAGGTCACCGTCAAGACCCTCGCCACCAACAGTTAGACATTTGTGTCTATACTGTGACCGGAAGTTCCTTTCGATATCTTTGAGGCAAAGACACGCTGAGAGAGTCCATCAGGCTGGTGGAGGAAGCAGAAGATCTGAAAGAAACTCAAGGAGAACTGTACAGAACTGTCAATATTGCTTTGAGAAAATGAACAACGACCTTTCCGAGGGATCTGATCAACCGGAAACAACCTTTGAGGCTCTGGACAATCTTGACTCCCTTTTTCGACACATGGCTAAAACTCATCCGGACAGATACCACGCTTGTGTATTATGCTCGACGAGATATGCGAGCAGGGAAAGTCTGGCCAGCCACACGATGGACGTTCATGGATCTTGTGGGCTGCAGGAAAACCTTGGTAAAGAATCTCCGAAAGATCGTAGTTCACCGATGTTAGCCGATGAGGAAACACCCAAGAAAGACAATTTTGCGAACCCGGGTAGCCCGGAATTTGACAGTACGTTTTACAGCAGCGTGAGCTGTAACATTAGGGAAAATTTGCTACACCATTTGGATGGTAAGCTTCAAGCGAATCAGGAAAGAACTACCACAGTAGCGGTTAATCCTAGCGTTGAAAATAAACCGCAGCAAAATTTTTACGAGACAAATGCTAGCCAGATACAATTTCCAATTGATATTTCACTAACCGCTGCTACTCCAGTTTACACTAATTCTAAAGAGTATTCGAACGATGGAAACGAAAATTCTAGCGAATATGCCCAAAGACCGGGTAAAACAAGGTCTCATCCTAGAAGGGTCTCTTTTGAAAAGTACAATTTTCCAAGGAAATATGACGGCAAGGAACCCTGGTCTTGCTCTATCAAGGATTTGAGCAAATTTGACATATCGACCCAGTTGACTTTGAGGAAAAAACAACAGCTCACTAAATCTCTGATAAACACTACGCTTAATAGGCTTTGCAGCCAGAATGGTACCAATGAAAAAATAAATCCTGGTAGTACCAACGTTCGGCAAGGTAATGCTGGACTCACCGATATCGATGGTGGAACTTCGAACAATCAGGGTAATCATCCTGGTCACGTTCACGATGCTCCTGGAACTGCCAGTGTTCCTAGTGAAGATTCATCACCGAATTCGCCAAGGTGTTCCGATCTTAACATACCCGAGGGCCAATCGAAAAATACGACATTCACCACCGAATTTGCTAACTTTATTGGACTCAAGAGGTGGGACGAAGTTGTTAATACCGATTGCAATAATCATCATCAAGTTGTTTACGCTGAACTTACCGGGGAGTGGTCTAGGCCGAGGATTTACGTTTGTGGCGCCTGCGCTGATAGACATGTGAGTTGATATTTTCATTTCATGGTATATGCAGGTGGAGGTAAATGTGCTTAGGGGGATTTAATCGTCGCGACGCTTTCATCGTTTGGGTGAATGCCGCGAATTGGTCATTAGTTTTATTCATTGCTTTTCGTATGTAGAGTGGAAAGTTCTTATGGTTAAGTTTTATTTCCTGAGGTTAAAGGGCAGGGGATCTTCTCGGGGTTGCTACTCATCTGGAACATTTGAAAGACCTGAAAAGAGTCGCGGAATTCTATACCTGCTTGTGATAGAAAGTATTAAAAATATCACCTTTTTCTATCAAAAGCTGATATTTATTGAAAGGCTACTAGAGTATCTGGAATTTAAATGGGCTAGGGGCGGAAAAATGTTTGGAAAAATAATTTTATTTTTCATCAAGTTGCGCGGTGACCCTGATAATGAAATTTTAGATTTTTGTCATCAAATCTCGATGAATGAATATCTTGATTCCAGTTCCTTTCTTCTCTTCCTATTCGGATTTTAGACTTAGGAAATTGTTCGACGGATATTTTGAACCTCCCGTATATTATAGAGAATTTTATGGACATAAAAACAACAGAACAAAAGAACACAAAAATTAGTCTATAAATTGGTTTATTTCGAAATTAATACACCTGTTCGCGAACTTTCGCCGTTATTTATGAGTTCATTCGTATTGTTCGCTCTTTTCCGATCTAAAAATCCAGGAAATAAAACTGCGAGGATTTATTTTGGAAACTCGATCCGATGCTGACTGAAAAACAAATGAAGAAATAAGTGTCACGATCAGTCATGTCAATTCCACGGTTGTTCATGTGCAATGAATCCAAATTATTGAACAAATTTTATCGGGTAATAAAACCGTCAAAATATATTATAGCTAATATAGAAAATACTAAAAAAAGCTTCAAATTCGAGAATCAATTCATGAAACTTTCTGTTGAACGAGTTTGATGTATTTTTTATTTATTTATTTCAATTTTTACATCGACTTTTCAACCATTTGTGGCCTCACCTCTGTAGTATAACTTATTGTTAATAGTCACACTGGGTAAAATTTACCCAGCCAAGTTTCTAAATGGTTGCTGTGTGAAAACTATCAGTCCGATCGGGATCGAAAAAATACTGAAAATACTTTGAACAATCTAAAACATGACTAAAAAGTTGTTGTATCAAAATTCAAATCACGACATGTTCGAAAAAAATCGTAAATAGGTGAATGTGTCAAAAAATACACCTTTTCACTAAAAAAATCACAACTTTGTGAATTGTCAATATTTTCACGTCAAATTTCAACTGGAATACTCGTTAGATATAGTACTATTGGGTAAAAAATAGTCACATATGCACGTTTTAAAACAGGTATTCATTTCGACATGTGAAGAGGATCGATTTTGGAGTAGAAATGAATGCAGATTTATCTGGGAGATATAAGTGCGAAAATTGCACCTTTTTGCTAAAAAAAGATCGTATCTAATGCATTTGTAAAATATTTTTTACCTGAAATGAGTCCTGGGTAAAATTTACTCATACTGGCCACGAAGTGTTAACACTGAAAAGATTAGAAAACGATTTTTTTTCTTCGTCAATTCTATTTCTTTACGTCGTTAGATTTAACTTCAGTTTTGAATTCACTGAATCACGTACTGATAACGTTTGTAAATTTTGACAACAATTGTAACAATATATTATCTTGCGAAAAGTGCAATTACGGTTGTTGAATTGTGCAAAACGATCCGCTCTTAGAAAGAAGAAATGAAAAAACAAAAAAAACAAAAAACAAGTAAAGAAGGAAAGAAGAAAAAAAAATGAAATAAAAGAAAGAAAAAAAGTTTGGAAACATGCTGGCGTTGTTTCTACTTTTTTGGAGTTTTAATTGCTGGTCGGGAAGTGTTGTGTATACAAACAATAGAGGCGAGAATAACTTTTTCTCTCATTCACTTTCACCCTCTCTTCATGTCGGAGGTAGTCGTTCGTTAATTCGTTTCGTACCTAGCCCACCTACCTTATACCTATCTACCTATACCTACTTCGATCTTCGCTTAAAGTTAACCTCGGCTAATTACCAGTCTTCTTTTATTCTCCCCCCAAAGGTTCAGCCGGATTTTTATCCCCGTCTTACCCTTTTCCTACATATATATATATACATGTATATAGATCTACCCACGCAATTTTCACCTAGCACCTGCAGGATTCGTTGGATTACAGAAAGCCTTGGCTGTATACGTATAGCTGTATAGGTACCGAAAGTTTCAAGAGTTCTGAATCGCCTATTTAACCCCTTTATGCCTAACGTCCTTATTTTATCCTTGATTATTCATCATCTCCTAACAAATATTTACATTCAATTTATTTTAGGATAATCCTTCGTCCATTTAACTTTACTACCCGACTACACCATCATCTCCCAGTCAACCAGCTATACAGAATATATATCTCGCCCACCGCATCTTAACTCGGAAACAATTTCGCTTTTCTCAAATTCGACAGCGATACCAATCAAACATATATTGACAGTCAGTTTCACTTGTATACAGAATACGAAGCAAAATAAACACCGCAAGCTAAAATCTCCTTCTTCAGAAATTTTTATTACGATTTTAAAAAATTTGATGGATACGTTATACATTTATTTTACAATCGCTTTTTCGAAATGCCAAACTCATGGAGGGAATTAATTCTCTCAGATCATTTCACAAACTTTATCAAATGATTATCCATAATTTTGAAAGGGCCTATTTTTTCAATCCCTTCTTTGTAATTTTTTATAACAAAAAGAAAACAATAAAATAAAAAATGGGTCAACCAGGTTGCCCTGGACTTTTCGTCACCATTCATTTTAACATTATGTTCCTTTTTTCCTTTTTTATGTCTACCCGTTTTCCAGAAGACAGCTCTGACTGTGTTATATTTAATTTTTTTTTCGAGTCAAAACGGACTTTCGCCGATTACAAAAATAAAATAGAACGTTTTTACCATCGCCATTATTTATTTGTTTATTTTTTTTCGGCTAAACTAGTTGGTCAATCTTGATGGGACATGGCAATTTCTCATCCTTAGAGCACAAGCTATGATCCTGTAAAGTATTCAAATTTTTTTGTCCAGCTGTTTTCCAGGACACTGTGCTGAATTGTATTTGTAACAGACCGACAGGCTGACCAACGTATGTTCAGATTCATGTATGTGACATTAACTGGTGAGTCCAGAAGTCTAACATTTTTTTAATTGGCGAAAGTCCTTTCTGACACGAAACTAATACTCTACTACCACTCACGTGATGAGAAATTAAAAAAAAAATTTGAAAAGAAAAATAAAAAATCGAAAAATTGAGAATTCCAATTCTGTATTTATAAATTGGCATTTGGCAATTTTGTCTTGAAGGCATTAGGTATATATATGTATATGATCTGTTCCCGTTTAATCTGTACCGTTAGTCGTGAAATTTTTTTTTCGCTTTGACAGGTGACACTGAAAGAAATGGAGGAGCACAAAGCTTGCGCTCATCCGAACGTTTGGTGTTCGCATTTTGAGTTTGCTGGTGACCAGCGAGATCTCTACAAGCACCTTTTTCTACCCGGAAAAGGTCCTCCGACCGCTAAAGCTAAGGCTGCAATATCGCCGGATAAAATTTGCACAAAGTGTTCGAGAAATTGCAATACCTTAGCTGAATTGCACAGGCATATGCTAGAGTGCGGTGGCGATCAAACTTGGCTCCTTGGACTTTTTGGCAACGGTAAAAAGAAGTGCAAATGGCGGCCTTTCGGCAGTCGTAGCAGACGGAGAAGGCAGCGTGGTATGAAAAGAAACATTCAAAACTCACAGACACCTAGGGCTAACACACCCAAGGAAAGATCTACCAATGGCCCTAGAGTTCGACCAAGCGATCGTAAGACATTTCTCATTTTTTATTACCCATTTGATCAGCAGTTTTTAAGTCAACCAATTTTTTGTTGGTTTTTTTTTTTTTTCTTCATTTTCTAGAGTTTTTAAAGTTGGGCTCCAATCGCTTCAACTACTTGCTGTACAATTGATTTTGATTGAAACCAAATATTTACGATTTTTTGAACGATTTCGTTTATTTGATTCATTACAGGATTTCCGAATTCAAATTCTTTCAAATTCTTTACTGTGATTTCGGATATCGTAATAATTCAGAATACTAGAATCTAATGATTTTTAGACAATTCCATTGATTTTATTTCTCATTTCGCACAATAGCCGAGTGAATCGCCCCTTAGTTTTTAAGGTGTGAAAATCCTAAAGAATAGAAAAACGATTTGGTAGGAAACAGGTTTTGATCTTTGAAGAATTCGATAATTAGAAAAAATTTGAAAATTGGTGACAACACAGTTCAACTTTCGTTTATGGTTTTCTTTACTTTGTCACGTTCTACATTATGTAACGTTTTGTTCTATTATATATTTTTAATATTCTATGAGCCCAAAACCTAATTGAAATCGTACTGGTGGCCTGGCAACGAGGTTATTAGTTATATGGATTTATTATTACAGAGTAAGGTATATAGGGAACTGATACCAAAATAATACAGCGTATAGCTTGAACGGAATTTTAGTCTGTGAGTCGCGCGATGCAACTCGATATATGTAGAATCAACTTCACAGAGACATAATTCCACATGCATCCGGCAAAAAGAGCTCGAGAGTCACGTATAGTAGCAAATCCTAGAAGACTATATAGTTTCGCTGTTACGCGTCTAGTTGAATTTTTACCAGGGTCGGCTGGTATATCCACACTGTAAAAAATTGTGGTGTTAAAATTGGCCATCTTGGACCATTATAGAACAATTGAATTGTGATTAATTCAAAAATCCAACATCGATTGAGGGGGACAAAATATATCGGTGTGTAAAAAAGAATTTGAATAGTCGTGTTGAATTATGACACCAAATCGCATTGCAAATTTTTTACAATCCAATGACAAGAGTAGCATTACATTAATTAGTGTGTCTATTCGCCGCAGGTCCATTGGATCTGGATTACTGCGCACGAATTAAGCTAAAGGCGAGTGCAAGATCAGCAAATTTGGAGAAAAAAACAAAAAAACAAACACGGGAATATTATAATGAAACAGACAACACCTATTAAAGTCAAAAAAAGATTCGCTTCGCGATTTTTTATACGATTTTCCGATCTCAAAAAAAAAAAAAAAAACACATTCCTAAATTTTTTTAGACTTTTTCCTTCCACGAATTGTTTATGATTGATCGAACCCATCTCAAAATTGGATTTTTCTTATTAATCTCGAAATTTTTGCCAAAATCCAATTATTTATTCCGACCATTTTGACATCCGTCTCATGATGGGCAGATTTTTTGAAAATATTTTTTCAAGCCCTTCAAACATTTTGAACAAATAAAATGTAATGAAAATTCTCTAAAAAAATTAGCAAAACTTCTGTGATCAATTCGGAATCTGTAGACGCTAGACCCACGATCAAGACCGTCTTCGAAGCTTTTTTTGGGCAATATAAAACCAATTCCTTTCGAATTTTAGGAGTATTAGTATTATTTATCATATTACGGTGTGAGCTATACAGTAGCATAGCTAATTCTTGCTGATGACAGAAAGAAAAAAAAATATGTTTCTTATTGAATACGATAAACTTAAAAACACTTATCATGTATTCATTCGCAGGTGAAAGTATCCAGAAAATGTTGGCCAACCTTCCTCCCAAGAGGGCATCTAGAAAAGTTCTTAGAGAAGAAAATCTTGCTAGATCACGAGAAGCAGCAGCAGCTGCTGCTGCAACTCAAACCGTAAGTGTCAAAATCATTTTTGAACCATCGTTAAACTTTCTCCATCTTTTTTAATTTAATTTTCTTTCGGCTATCTTCTTTTTCGACTTATCTTCATCTCAAAAGGTCACGAGTGTGCATCTTCACCTCTCCTTCAGCATATTCAATACATCGCTTTGTATACTCAATTACTGATCTTGAAAAAACTTTTCACGAATAAACTATACAATACCGTTCGAAACATCATTTCACTGATCATTTGGTAACCGTAAAATCGACACGGCGATCAGGTCAGAAATGAATGTAATTACGTAGGCGGTATTAATGGTGGTAGCAAAATATAACTGCGATTCTTCAGTTTAATCGAAGTCATCAGCCTCTCAACTTTCATTCATTTAAACGGGAAATTATATTCGTATAGTATCGTATGCGTTTACCGGTGCAATTGGTGGATAAATAAATTCACAACTTGCGTCTCCGCATCTATAAGTCCGATTCATATTTTAAAAATTATAGTATACAGTTTACATGTAAAAGTCCCGTGAATATTTGCGAATGTTTATTCAGAAATTGAATTTTGATTCTCGCTTTGGTTTCGGGTTTTTATTATTTAAATTTATAACTTCGCCTTCAGCTTTAACAAGTAGATCAAGGTTTTTTATAACTAAACAGTTTGTATCACCTCGTTAAGCTTCGTATTTCTCAAGGGGGGTAACTACTCTCCGTTGAAACTAGAAACTTTCCTAAATGTGATTATAAATTGACAAAAAATTTACCACGGTCATCTGCAGAAGCGGTTTTCAAATGTATACAAACTTCTGTGTATATATTTTAATTGCGATTTTCAACTTGTGGTTTGATTAAAAACGTTACAAGGTATGACGTCGTAGACGATCTGTTCCTTAGTCGTTGGTCGAATTTATTTATACCGACGTCACGGTTTCGAATGGACAATATTAGGCATTTCTGACGAATTTTGAAAAATCAAATTCAACCCTCCGTAGTCACTGTGAGTCAAATTGACCCAACTTCCAATTTTTGGACTGAATATCTTTATGGGGATGACTTCAGATGGGGTTCTGCCTACCATGTACAATGCGTAATGCGTTTTGTTTCAACTCCAAAATAGACCCTCTTCAGATGTCAAAATAAATACCTTCTCCGGAACTTCCACTATTGAGCTTTTTTTTCTTATCAAAGTACCATATCTTGTGAGTATCACCTTATAATTTCGTTCGAAAAGATTGAAAAATAAAAAATTTGTGAATATTTCACTGAAAAAGTTCATTTTTTGCACATTAACATCTTCGCGAATTTTCTTAGACACATTAACGTTTAATTTTGGTCCATTTGACTTGAGGTATGTACATATTCTACATCGTTCAAACTATGGTCCATAATTTTTTGAAAAAAAAAATAAGACGGATACTTTTTGTACGGCAGCGAATTGAAAATTATTCGGGTCAATTTGACTCAGTTTGGCTACCACGTGATTATTCTACAAGAGTTGTGACTACGGAGGGTTAATACCGAAATAAATGAAAATTTTGTCGCGTTATTTCGAAAAATCTCTAGACTCGAAATTCTCATGTTGTAACCTTATCCGCCATTTTCGGTGTTTGATCCATAGAAGTGGTACGTCGGAATTCAGAAAACTCGACAGTTTCACAATCAGTAATATATATTCCCTATTGGAAAAAAAAATTGTGAAATTTAGACGTTTACGATCTGAAAATAAAGCTTTGTTTAAAAAAATTAACGCATATAATATCTGTCAGTCTTTTATTTGGACATTTTACATCAGTCCTCGAATATCAAACCGCTGATATGAAAAAACACCATGTTTCCGGTATAGAAAGACATTTATATCATCGAGTAGCAAAAAAATCGAGAATAGAATACAATCGATAACACATGAAGGTGAAAATTTGTATCCGGGTTATCCAGGGATACTCTCTGACTGAAACAACCCTTAGGGCCGAATGTGGTCCGGTCATTTTTTGCTTGATCCCTTGAAATTGGATACTAAACAGTAGATTTTAGGTATATAATTGACCGGTTGACGAGAATGAATCGAGTCTTTCAAGGATCTTCTTGGATCGAATCATTTTTTCACTTTCCATGACTGATGTGACTCACAATCAGCTATATGAGAACCGAACCTGACTGACTTCAACTAAATTAAAGAAAAAAAATTACAAAAACAAAAACGCAAAACGTAAAAAAAAGAGAATCACGCATCAGCAGGGAAAAGGAAAAACACTGATCAGGATCAGAATTGGATATTATATGTCATGTTTGGGCGAATTGGGTCCCAATCTTTCCCCCTCTCTCTCTCTCTCTCTCTCTCTCTGGCTTGGTTTCCCCTCTTCAGTTTTCTCCTCTCCTAAAACTTACCAATGTAAGTGGAGTGTATTGATTGGTGATACCGGACACGCACACACAAACAGACCAATACGGTTTACCTCGCGAACTGAGGATGGACCTATGTCTGTGTTTGTGTTTGTGTTTGTGTTTGTGTCTGTGTTTTTGTCACTGTGTTCGTGTGCGCACCGGTAAACCGACACGGCCTATAGAAATCCCCTCCCTCGTTCACAAACCTCTCATCCATCCTTATGGCCATAGTGCCAAGGTACAAAACGTTATTCCGTATGTCATTATACAAGGTGTTCCATAAATGTCAAAGACCCTCAAAGAACATCTTGGGGGTTGATTTTATTCAACTAACAAGAAAACGAAGACGAAAATAAATAATGAATTATTCTCTCTCGGTTAGAATTCAGAGGCGAGGCGAAGTGAGGCAAAGCGCAAATTGAATATGAAAAGCACGAAATCCTCAGGAAATTTCTATATTATTTTATATAGTGTACAGTAATCAGGTAGACATCAGAATAAGTTAGGGAATTTGAACGTCTTCGTGGAATATCAGGGAAATTCGTATAAATGGAAAATATTTACAGTGTTCTACTCGATTCGTGTGAGAATTGCTTTAGCTATGGCTTTAGCAAAAATCATGGGGAACCCCTTCTTCCATTGATATCGTGAGAAGGGGTCCAAGGATTTTTGTAAACTTGGTCTTGATCAAAAGGATTCGGTCACAGTTAATTCTGATCAAATTTTATTATTAATCCTGTCAGTTGTTAGTCGGTTAAAAAAAGCATTCATTCTTTTCTTTTGATTTCGTATATTATTGGGGCGAGATTGAAATTCGGAATTTCAAAAGCTGTGAAAGGTCGAAATTCTGAATTGTTATAGAACCGACTCAGTCTTTTGAAAGATTATTTCCCCGGAAGTCTACGTAACCAATTTGAAAAACACTTTCTGAGTTTTGAACTTTCGGATCTTTGAACTGTCTGCATTCCGACCTTTCAGAATTTTCAACTTCTGAACTCTAACATTTCTAGAAACTCAGAATCGCGTCTCAAATAAATTCGGAACTTTGACCGTTCGAAACCTTTGGATTTCGGAACTTCAATCCCGCCCCATATTACTTGAGACTTGGTATCTAGAGGATCTTAATCACTAGGTTGCTGATCACTGAAATGAGGTCAGGCTTTCCAAATTGCCAATACTCTATCGGCATCTTCTAAATGTTTTAAGGTTTCAATCAACACTACGTTTTTCTTCCCAAAGTTTGGAAACACAATTTTGAACAACACCCTGACATGTGATACGTAGTTGGCAATCAATCTGTGACAAAGTAAATCGAGTTAGAAATACAATAAGAAGTCTTTCGTCTTCTGATAATCGAAAGAACATGCCAATCTGGTGATAGTGCGCTTCACAAATCACTGCTGTGACTATCAATTAGGATATCTCTCTTGTCTCTCCATACACATATAGCAAATAAATGGTCGAGTTGAAATCTAATCCCATAATCTCTCGGTTCATGCCCAACTTGTAATAACTCCGTTAGTATTTATCTGGGAGCAAATTTCCCTGTCACGTTGTATCTGTAAGAGTATCTTGTGTTACATTTATTTTATTGTAAGATGCACGATCTTGTTACATAACAGTTGATATAAATTAGATAATACGTTTTGTCCAGGTTCAAACCCGGTCCAGGCCTCGTATCTCAACGGATGTATCATCCTCTGCAGTTCAGTCGCGAAACAAAACAGTACTGAAGAACAAACTGCTAAAGAATGCCAAATCGTTTCAACGTAACCGATCGAGAATCGACAACATCACCGCTGCCATCGAGAGCGTTGTTAGCCGAAGAATCAAGCAGTCTAATACCTCTAATGAAGCCAAGTCCGAAGAGAAGAGAAACGACGTGCTGATTAAGAGAACCACCAGAAATATCACGGCCAAAAATCTTCTGACTGTTCTCAGCAAGAAAAAGAACGTCAAGACGAAGGACAGCACCATCACAAATATCGAACATCCCAAGACTCGTGGGAGACCTTTCGGCAGTACTAGAGTCTCGAATCGTTCTAGGGCCAGAGCAAGGTCAAATTTACCTCAGAAGACTTCGTCCAAAGGAAATTTAGGGAAAGGGGGTAACACGAGCAGCAAAAATGATCCGAATCAACAGCCAAGTGGTGAGAAAAGTTCCAAGGAGAGTGGAGAGCCTGAGAAAGAAGGTGGGGAGAAATCGGCCACGGTTAATGCTGCAAAAACGAAAAAGAAGAAACTTCTGGACCCTGTAGCTTCTCTGAACGCTTCTATAAAGGCGAAACAACAGCTGAGAACAAACGATGGAAAATTTGCAAGAAATCCTAACCAGAGAGAGAGGAGAGCTTCGAAAGTTCTACCCGATCGATACCCTCGACGATGTCACGATAACACCAACGGGTTTGTACCAAAGTCCAGAATCAAGGGGACTAAGGAATTCAGCAGGAATAAAATCAGAGCTAAGTCGGGTAAAAAGATCGTCAGGACTCCGTCTGACAGTGAGAAAATGCCGACTTTAGAACCAGCCGTTCCAGTTAAAAAGTCAGAATCTTCCACAGCTGACGTCGATCCTCAAGATAAAATTGCGAGAGGAAACGAACTTCCGGTTTTATCGCCTGCGGCGATTGGCGCCAAGCGAAGAAACTCGAGGAATTCAACAACGACGAAAGACTCCGAGAAAGATACACCCAAGAAAAATATCTCTACTGATCACCTGGACCTTGAAGATGTGCTGGAAAAAAACGTAATCGACGTCGCTGAACTTAAGAACAAATTTAAACGGGAAAACGCGCTTCTGATTAAATCTGAAGCTAATAAAAAACGCAACAGAGGTTCGGCTCGCGGTAAACGAATTACTTTGGGTGTTGCTCCCCCAACACCTGCCGCTTCTTCGGCATCCTCTTCGTCCTCTTCTTCATCATCCTCTTCTTCTGCATCGCCTTCTTCTTTTTCTACTCCTATAACAAGAGTCAAGGACAGATCGAAGGGGCAGAAAATTTCTCCTAGGAGAAGAAACGCTAATGAGAATAATGACGAGCACCGGCGATCAACTTCGAACGAAAAACTCATCGACCCCGAACACAAAGAGGATCTGATGACTCGACTCGGCCTCAAGGGTGACGATAACAAACCAAGAAGATCCACCCGCACTGCCTCACTGTCTAAGGACCGAGGAGACGAGGCTTATGCTTCGCAGGAGGAAATATGTACAGCGAGAAAAGGACGGGAGAAGATTTTAGACCCTAACGAAGATGTGGAAAGTCCAAAAGCGGTTGGAGGAGTGAGAAAATCGCCGAGAAATCTCGCCCCAAAAAACGCAGCTAAGACTGTTTCACATGCTTCGAAATCCAAGGATGTGACGATTAGTGCAAAACTGACTGAAGATGATTCCCAGGCTACTAATGACTCCGAAAATCAAGATCTTCAGGTCCATTCAGACCCAGAAGAAGAAGACGTTGAAGAAGAACCTCAGGACGATCCTGAAGAAACTCAATCTGATTTACCGAAGAGGGGTAGAGCCCTTGGGAAACGGAGAGGGAGAATCAAAGCCGTGGAACCAGAAGATGAGGAGACGTCAGATTCCCTAGCAAATCTAAGCCTCGAACATCTCCAGCATGAATCTAGCAACTCTAATGTTGACAGTGGGAAAGAAAACTCCTCAGAGACTCCGATCACTATTCCAAAACCCAGGGCTGTTAGACCGAGGAAAACTAAAAATGGAAGACCCAGCCGTGACCGGACAGCTAAGAGAACTTTGGGCAGTGTTATAGGAATTTTAACCGAGGGAGTTAATATCCCAGTTGAAATACAACAGAGCGTTGTTTTGACTGTACAAACAACATCCGTTGCCTCTGAAAATACTAATTCAGAAAGCGAAGCGAGACCAGAAAACCAGCAGCAAAACCAAGAAGTTCTTGACGATAAATCAATCAGTCAGAACGCTGACGAAGATGGGAATAATACTGGTGCTATTAAAAAACTGAGTCAAAGCGATCAAACTAATCAGTCAAAAGCTGATCCTGATCCTGATCCTGATCCCCAAAAAGTCTGTAATAATTCGAGTAGTAAAACTCAGGGTGTTGAGAACGAGGCTGTACCTTTGAAGACTACGACAGCTTGCGAACTCTCCGTTACCCAAGAGAGTCAAGTACCAGCAGCAGGAAATAGCAATTCAGTTGATAAACCGGCCTGTGTAGAAACTCGAGACGCAACGGAACCTTCAAACGATATAATAATGGATCTTTCGAGGAGAAAACCAAAAGGCAAGGGTTCTTTCCTTGAGAAAATCGTCTCTAAAATTGCTAAGCAAAAGGACGTTTTACTTGGGGAAGGAGACGTCGGCTCTCTTCTTGATAACGCTGCTGAAGAATTGACCAATATACTAGACGAGGTCGCGCCTAATCTTACGGAAAGCACCGAAAATCTTACTGTTAGCAACAACGAGACCCAAACTCAAAGCGATAACTTGACAGAAGCTGAAGAAAATAGAACTGAGGCTTCTCAAAACGAATCTGGTTGCATTGAAGCGCCTGTTCAAGTGGGACCAACGTTAGAGGAAAATCAATTGATCACAATAAGTGCCTCAGAGGACAATTCTGCTCCTCAGATTCCTAGCGAAGAAGAAGTCGAGGTAAAAATCAGCGAGGATTCTAACACCTCAAAGAAGCGGGCCTTTGAAACAAACTCTCCGAAGAAAAACAAGAGGCAGTCTTTAGATTCAGAGGCAATTCCTGAAACGGAGGATCTCTTCGCCGAGGAACTCTGCCTAGCTGATATTATGAAGCTGATTCAGAAGCCGAAGACCAGTAGGACTAGCGGAAAAGACGGTGGGACTGCGAGACCCGGGAAACGGAAACCGGCTGTTGAAAACGACCAGGAAATTTTGAGGGATGAAGTCGGAGATGAGGAAACCGACTACTTAAACTGTCCGAAAAACTCCGAAGATGGAGAGTCGAAAAGACCCAGGCGAAGATCTGCTAAGAAAAAACCACTAGTCGAGGAACGTCTGCCAGCTGTGGACAACGAGTTGACTTCTGTGGCTCCGGAAAAGGGGAACAAAAGCGCGGAAACTTCTCCAAAAAAGATAAACAAAAGAAAAACAGTTGTTGATGAAGATCTGGAGACTCCTGACCTAGAGACGGAACAATCTGTTAGACCAAATTCTACGGGGAGCAGTTCTGCCAAGCGAAGATCAGTGCTGAGCGATCAACAAAGTCTGGAAGATGCGCCGTTGAGCTTTGTCTCAAAACTGTGTGGTCGTAGTTCTAAAGTATCAGCGCAGGGAGAAGACGCTTTGCAGGAACCCCTGAGAAGATCTTCGAAAAGAAAATCATCCCTCGCTATCGATAACTCAGAAAACTTAGTCGAGAACAAATCTTCGAATTTGGAAAGTGAGAAATACGAAGACTCCGCAAGCCAGGCTAAGAATATCAAGAGATTAACCGACGAGGATGTAAGCTCTGAAGAAAGTCCCGAGAATCAGAAGACTAGCGATAATCTAGAGTTTGAGGAGAGAAAGTCCAGCACAAAGAAGAGGAAGTCGGTTACTGGGGCAGCGGAGCCTGAGGAATCATTCGACGGAGAAGATGAATCGAAAATTGAGGAGGAGTTGATACAAGAGGAGTCTAAGAAACTGAAGACATCTATAGTTGCTGATGATTCCGGAACTCCAACGAAGAGGCGGTCTTCCAGGAGGGCAACTTCTCTCATAAATGTGCATCTGGACTTGGAGTCGGATGAATCGAGGAATTCTTTCAAGACAGAAGGCTCGATTCATGAAGTAGAAGCTAAGGTTGAGTCCTCCGAAGTCACCAGCCAACGCCTTAGAACTCTCAGAAGGAGAAATTCAAAAAGGAAATCTCTCGCGGAGGATCACCTAGAACTTTCTGACGATGATGAAGAAGAAGCCACGGTTGAACCCTTCAAAATTCCGGAAGTCAGCGAGGTGATTCATCACTCAAAAACTCGACGATCCTCGAAGAAATCGTTGACCCTGCCGGGAACGGAAACTACGAATACCTCTACAGACCAAATAGACTGTGTTCCAGATGAATCGGCGAGCTCTGGAGCACCGATAGTGGCAAATATTCCGAAAACGGGGAATGAGAAGGCCGAATATCCAGGGAAGTCGTTGATCAATGAGCACTTGGATCTTTCAGACGAAGATAACGAGGACCAGGTAGTCGGGAATCCAGAAGAGATAAACGCTGAGTCAAACGAATCATTGGAAGAAACGATCCCAGTGTCGGAAATGTCAACGGAAGATGACCTGCAGCAGGAAACTCCTAAGAAAAGAGCGTCGGGAAATTTTGCTGTTGGTCACACAAAGACAGGAGAGATATTGATCGTTGAGAAGAAGAAGAAGCTGACCAAAGAGGCTGCGAGATTTTTCTGCGAAGTATGTGCGACCAGTTTCACGCGGAAAAGCTCTTTGAAAAAGCACAATTCTTCTCAATCTCACTTGATGCAAGTCGCTAAGTCAGAGAAAGAAGAAGCACCTCAGGCTACTGACGTCGTGCAACCGGAAGGAGATGAAGAGGAACGTAAAGAAGAACAAAATCGTGATCATTCGGTCTTTGAAGATAGCCTTGAAGATCCACTGAAAGAATGTACAGAGAATTTGTCACAGGATGATGAGCAATCTAATTTGATATCAGAGGCGAAATCCGGAACGAAAACCCCTCTTACACCACAAATTTCCGAAGAGGAAGCGTTAGAGGATGAATTGCTTGATGAAGAGATCTGCAAGATCACGGAAAACATGACTCACGATGATTTCGTTCTTACTGATCACATCAGCCCCGAAATTCCAGTGGTAACTTCTACCGAAAAGAATAAAGTCGGGACAGAATCGCAGTCCGTGAAAACCGGAAAGAAGATCGAGACACCAAAAACAAAGAAGAGAAACTTGGCAGAGGAACATTTAGACTTGGACTCTCCAAGTCCGCAGGAAAACAGAAATACTGAGGAGGATCCAGCCCTGGATGATGAAGATTTCTCGACATCTTTGGAAGCCGAGTGTCCTCCGTGTGAGAAAATATCTTCCAGTAACGATCTTGGGATCTTGGAGGAGCCCAGCAAAGTTGCTGAAGTATCAGAAAGCACGACTGACCTTTGTCCGCCTGAAGCGAATGACAAAACTTCTTCGAAATCAAGTCTGGACTTAGTTTCCCCTGATAGTTTGCTGAAAAACGATGATATTTCAGTGCCAAAACCTTCCGAGATAAATACTTCACTTATTGTTAGCGTCCCAGTCACTATTCAACGTGATGTATTAATCCCGTCTGACGAATCCTCCTCGGATCGTCCACTGGCTGAAGTTTTGTTAAAGACATCGCTTCCCAGGAGCAGAAATTCCCGACGTCTCGATGATGAGGTAGAAAAGTCGAAGTCTGCGATCGAAGAACAGTGTCCGAAAGAATCGACACCGCCGATTCTTGACTTCAGAAACATTGCACAGAAGCTCGACAGTCCTAATGATGATGATGACGATGAAGATGATGATAGGAGGGAGAAAAATAGCGGTGAATTTGAGAGCGACGATAGTTCGATGGAGACGGGGATGTCGGTTAATATTAGAAAACTTTTAGATGATCCGGAAATGAGTGAAGATAATCATGCAAATAAATCGGTAGATCATAGAAGGGAAAAGATCCCATCGATCGAAGTCAAAGAGAAAGAGGAAGCAGAGGTCGAAGTAGAGGTCAGGGGTAATGAAAGCAGTCGCAGTAAACGTGGGAGGAAAAAGACGCCGCGTGATTCGGGTGAAAAACACACGCGGAAATCGAGATCTGCGAAACCTAAACGTAGACAGAAATTGGCTGAGCGTCGTATGCCCGAAACCGATTCGAGCGAAGAGGATAACAGTGACATTGACGCGACTTCGGAATCTCGGATCAAGAACAAAATCGTTAAGAGCGTTTTCGGGCGGGTTTTTGGCGGTGAAAAAATCGAGAAGACTGAAAAAATCCAAGACAAAGTCAAGGAGGTTTTAGAAGACTGGGACTCTAGATCAGAGGATGATGTCAGAGGCCGAAACACGCCTTTGTCTTCATCAGCAACATCAACCTCTCCAGGATCGAAGAGAAACTCACGTTCCAAAAGGAGGAAGAATCGTTCTAAGGCTAAAACTAAAGACGATGAACCCGTGATCATTGAGTCTAGATCAAGACGCAGCAAGAAACGAGCCGAAGAACGTATATCAAAGGCCTTCGAAGAGGAATCTACATCCGTAATGAAAGAGATTAGCTTCTCTGAAGACGAACCTGATCAGGACAACGATTTTCCAATTGTTAAAGACGACACAGCAATCCCGGAACAAAAAGACCATCTCAAAAGCGATAATGGCACAAAGATCGACAACGATGGATGGGCGATCTTCAGCGGGGAGATCGCTAAGCGCGAAAATACTCAACCTAACATAAAAGAACCTATAAATGCAGCTATGAGCAATGACACTGATGACACTGAGGCCAAAAACACGGATATTCGAATCCCGCTACCAACTTGGCCATCGATGTTACCGTCTTCACCTGCCCCATCATCACCTGGACAAAGCAGCGCCGCTCGCAGTAGCGTCAGAAATCGATCGCCGACTCCTGACCGAAATTCCCAATCATCAGGAGCCTCGGATTCGGAGGATGATGGACCCCGGGGTAGACTCTCACCAATATTTGTTCGGAATACGCCCGACAGTTCGATGGATAGTTTGAACAGCAGCGAGGAAACGCCTGCAGTATTTTTACCCAATAATGACAAGAAATTGACTTTGGTTGTTCCTTCTCCAATGACGAAATGCCTGGATGAAGATCCGCGGGTTGTTACCATTGCACCTAACGATGCAGTCGAGGATAATGCCTTGGACGTTCCGCGGCCTGTGCTTGCACAGAACGTGACTGTGCCGTTAAAACCACGTCAAGCAAAGGTGCTGAACTTTGATGAGGAATTGTTTGTCGAGTGTTGTTCGAGGCTCAGAACTACTACCGAAAACGAACTACGGGGGGCTAAGAAAATTGAAATTGATCATTCGGACGGGTTTCACAAGAAGGATGCTGTCGATTCTGTCGGATTTAGAAGCATCAGGGACAGGTGGCGAGATGTCGAAAGTCAAAACAGTCTTGGAAGCCTTCTTGAGTCTGTCAATCAGGTGAGATAAAATTTTACTCTATACTTAAAAAAGGTTCAAAGGCATATTCGTCTCCCTTTTATCCAAGAATATACAAGGTGTCAAACTAGAACTAAATGTCAAAAATGAAAGGTATCCTAAAGCAGGCCGACAGTTTCTGGTCGGCCCTGAGATTCCCCTACCTGCAACACCCTTAGAAAAATATCGCTAAACGCCTGAATACAGGCAACCAAGTACACAGCAGGCGCTAGTTGGCAGTCTTGTTGATGATAGCTCTATCTTTCGCAAAAAATGGGAAAAAATATGGCCAGAAGGTCGTATCCACCAAAATTTTTGATATTCCAAATTTCAATGGATTCATGTGTATTTATGAAATTTGAGGCGCGAGTCCAAAAGAAGAAAGAAACTTTACGATCTTCTGGTTTTAGGAAAACCAGAAGGTCGTACAATGTAGCTTACGACCTTATGTCATTAGTAACGCGAAATGATACATGTTTTTTTACAGCTCCTCGGTGAAGAAATGTATGCAAACAATGAAAAGGATTACTCAAAACACGTGAACCGTGATGCTAGAAGTGAGAATTCTAGTCGATCGGGAAGTCCCGATCTCCTGGCATCCAGGCCACCCGATAATCTGGGATACGAAGACAGTCTTGATGTCGCTTTTGAACATAATAACAAATTGAGAGACAAGATTCAGCAGCGAATGAGGGCCAGCGAGAATCTTATCGCTAGCTCTTTTCCGTGCGAAACTCCTCCTGCAGCACGAAACTCTTACGGGGAGCATAATTCCTGTGGAATTCTCACTGTGCCCAATATCTCTATGGATGAATCACGGAACACTCCCATCGCCAAGGTTGCTATGACCTTCGACGAACAGCATTCAATGGGGAAAAGCTTTTCTCTTGACTCGGCAGGATTCAAACATAATATGACTTCCACACTTGGCGGCCTTTTGGACAAACTTGCGCTGTCCAACCTTCTCCACAGCACTGCTAAACACGATCATAAGTAAGCCACATTCTCAGTTCCTGTATTCGCTTGTACATTCATTCTCCTCTTCATTTTTCTTCAAGATTTCACTACGAATAAGAAGTTACGTTATCCTACAAAACTTTCTTGTGAAATGCTATAAATCTCTTTGAAATCTTGTAGAATCGGTTAAGATCTTACAAAATGCTTTGAAATCCTTTGATATCTCCTGAAGTCTCACAAAATCCCGTATAAAATAACAAAATCTTTTGAAATCTCATGAAATGCTGCAAAATAATCGTCCACGAATCTTCGAAGTCGCAGATAATTTCTGAAGTCCGGATGATATCAAATATGAGTCTTCGAAGACTCGAGCTTCGCTGTACGCAATTTTCCAAAATTATCAATCCTACAGCTGTGGATAAAATATTCGTGAACTTTGAATTATTTCCGGATTTTATGAGGATTGTTTTTAATGCAAATGTCTTCAAATTTGCGCTCACTGTTCAACGTGTTTTTGGACAATTTCAGTTTTATTCAATTTCACACCACACATTTGTCCCTATTGATCCGAGGTCTGAATTTTCTCGTTACACTTTAGCCAGTCAAGACCTTCGTTATCCCGAATGTCATCCTTCGTCATTCTAGACCCACCGAAACCCCTTGAGCACATTATTTCCATAAATCTTTGTATTTCATAGGTTTAAAATTAAGTACATCAATAAACCTGTCTTCTTTGGATATGTTTTACTAATATTTTAGCTCATTCACAGCAAGAATTCACCCCAATGAGCCATTTTTTTAATTTTTCCAACTCAAATATTCTTTCATGTCTCAACTCGGGTATTTCTTGCAGCGGATCGACGCCTATGAAGGTTCTAGCGGAGCTGGCCTGCGCCCGAGCTCCAACAACAACACCCAGTGATTTGAGTCCGGAAATAATTAGCGTTGTGCAAAGTAAGCCGAAGGATTTCACAGCGCGTAAGATAAGGAACCCGATAAAGGAACTGTTTGAGCGGAAAAAGGAGCTGAACGATCGTAATCAACCTGAAAAAACGCGGGCAGTGGCTGTAGCGGTCGCAGCTTTAAAAGAATTGAATGTACAGCGCCAACGCAAGACAACCAAAAAGTCTAAAAAACGAAACCAGGAGTTCCCATTGGTCAGAAAAAGCCCTTACGGCGGTATGGCGGAAAGAAAAAAACGCAGAGATCTTTCCTCGGAGAAAAAAGATCAGGAGAGTATAAGAAACGACAAAGTTAAAGACGTATACGACTTTGACGACGAAGAAAGTCAGGCTGAAGCACCTTTGCCCAGTGTAGTTTCTTTTAGGAGTAAAACTATCCCTGGAGAACCTGACTTGGCTAGTTTAGCTTCTAAGACTATCGTCGAAACGCTTGAGAACGGAAAAGAGGCTGACGTTTTGGGGCGTAGACTGGAATCTATGATTGATCAGAAGTTTAAAGAGGTTGAAAAGTCCACGCCGAAGACCAAGGGGGCTCTAAAAGCCTTCCAAAATGAACGCAGCAATTCCAAAGAAATTTCTGAAGATGGTTCTGAGATTGATAAAGCAAACGAGCCGAAGGACGAAGTTCAGGAAACGACCGTGGGGCCTATGGACGAATTTGTGCAACGAAACAAGCAGCAACAACATCATAAACGGAACAACGACACAGCCAAAAGATCAAAGTCTAAAAAGAGGAGTAAAACTTCCAAGAAAAAATCACGCGTTCCAGCTTGGTACGAAAATGATAGCTCCGATGAATTTAGAACTGCTGCTAAAACGGAAGACATTGGCGTCGGGATATCCAAGAGTCAGCGCACCTGCTCGAAAGGAAAGCAAAACTTGTTCGCTGAGTTGTCTTCCACCTCGTCAGAAAGCGAAATTGAAAATGACGATCATTTGGATTATGTAGCTAAAAAAGGAACGCCAAAGAAAGGCGAATTCTTCGACGATAACTTCTTGGAGCAAAGAATTGAAGTCAATGTTGAACCCGAGGTGCAGAAAAAGACAAGGAACTATTCGGAGACTAAGAAATCGGAGTCAGAAATGTCTGATCATCCTCTGATTATCGACGAAAGAAGAGAAAGCGACGAGGACAGTAGCGCCAGGAATAATTACGAACCTTCTTTTGAAATGGACGATCTTTACAGAGAAGATAGCTCGGATGATGCGGATACAGAATGCCCTGGGGATGATGGTGGGGAGAAAAAATATGAGGAGAATACTGCAGAAGGCGTTCTTCCCAAGACTAAGTTCCTTAAGGACGATGAACTAATTCCATTAGAGGAAGCCCTGGAACTTTTAGACCGAACGGAAACCCTGGGAGAGGTGAATAAAAATGAGAAAGAATTTTTAAAAGAGGTAGAAAATGAGGAGGAAGTTAGACCCTCGAAGGAAGAAGAGTTTCAGGTTCGTTCCGAAAGCCCCGTGGAGGAGAAACAAGAAGAAAACGAACTAGTCGAGTTGCCTGAGAAATTGTCTAGCAATGAAAAGCCGGCTAAAGCATCTGACAATCTTCCGCTGCACGTTTTCTTGAGCAGAAAAGTCCAAGAGTCGAAGAAACGGAAACAGCAACATTTGAAAAAACTTCAAGAAGAACAGGACAGGATTCTCTTAGAATTACAACCAGCTCGGAGACAGAGAAAATGCGCCATCGGAAAACAAGGATTATTGGCAGAGATCAGCAGCTCTGACGAAGATTCTTACGACGGAGGAAAAGGGAAGTTTCAAGATAGGGAGAGATCCAATTCCCCCGATAAACCGAGAAGGCAAAAACGAGAGTCGAGAGAAAAGAGGAAAGAAAGATACATAGAAAAAAAACACGAGCAAATTATAGCAAAAGAACAGAAAGCTATAGAGGAAGAGATTCTGAGGGAACTTGGTAAAACCGCTCCACTAGATCCTTCGGAAAAATCTTTCGAGTCAAGTTTTGATACCGAGGAAAATAAACCAGAGGAAAAATCAACTCCAAAAAAGTCAAAAAAGCAGAAGCCCAAGAAAAACACTTCAAGTTTCGACGCAGATTCTTCCAGCAAATTAGCACCAGGTAGCGAATCGGAAAACAATATTGAAAAAACCTTCGACTCGCCTTCGAAGCAGAAAAAACAATTAAAAAGTGATCAAAAATCTCCAAAAAAATCCTCTAATAGCAGAACCAAAAAACATTCGGAGTGTAACGGAAAAGAATCTAAAGAAGGAAAAGAGAGAAAGTCGTCAGGAATGAAACGCGACTCGACGGACGAAGAACTGCGAACAACAAAATCTTGGAACAAAGTTGAGGAAGGAGTCGGAGTTGCTATAGGTAGGAGAAAACGAGCCGCAGCTAATCAGCTATATTATTGGTCAAGCTCAAGCGACGAGGAAGATGAAGTAGTTGAAGAGCCTTTGCCCAATGTTGAAGAAGAAGATGACAGACAGGAGCAACACGGTTGGATCGTTGGAGATTCTCATAAAAGAATGATCACCATGTTAGCTATGGAAAAACAGTTAAAAGAAAAGCGAAGACGTAGCGAAGACGAATTCGAACCAAATAAAGTAAAAAATAAAAAGCACAGGAACAGCACATCCTGATATCATTTTGACGATTGAGACCCAAATCAGCATTAATTTTCATTCTTTTAATAATAATAATACTTATTCGTCATAAATATGGAGCTTGATCGTTAACTTTTCGTTCTTTTATACAATATCCGATCGATTTTGAGATTGAATATCATACGGTCGGGTATATTATCAATAATTATAGCCTTTCGATTAATTGTTTCATATTTTCTTGTCAAACTATTTCGTTATCATTACTATTTATAATAATGGCCAATTAATACAGCAGCTGAAACTTGTGTATCTTAGATAATTTATAGAGCTGATTATTTAGATGGGAGAGGTAAATGTATACGCGTTGATTGAGTAATTTATCTTTAATCAACAGAAATACGTGAGTTATATTATAATTATATAAATTGGATTATAGGATTTAAATAAAAGAATAAATGATCCTCGATAATTTCGGTTAAATAAACTGATTCAAATCGTGACAGTCAACGGAATACGAAATTACAACAAAAAAAAATTAATAAAAAAAAAACAAACAAATACCATATAACTAATCAGAATACTTGTAATACGGTGTATAAGAGCGAAACAAACGCGTACATACATGTAAATATAAAATATAAACAGAAAGACACATTTATCTACATGGCATATATAATATAATATTATAAATAGTACCTTATATACATACATATATTACATCTAATAATTATAAGAAAACATCATCATTTAGAAATCGTTGAGTGAACACCGACGACCAGAGTGATGGAATTGCGCAAACAAAAAAAACAAAAAAATCCCATAAATAAATCATAATAATAAAAATAATAATAATAATAATTATTATTATAATCATATGCATGTATTATAGTAATGAACTCATGATTATTATACATACATATGTATATACATATATGTATTATGGATATATCGTTTAGACTGAATGTACGAACTAGTTGGATTTAGCAGAGAAAAAAAAAAAAAAATAAATATTGGTATAAATAAAAAAGAGAAAAAAAAACTAAACGAAACAAAACAAAAGAAAACGTTAACAACAAGAAACACAATATGTGAATGGCACTTAGACAATACAGAAGAATTTTTAAAAGGTTTATTTAAAAACAGGTGTGGTTTAATTATACTTGGTTGTATAGAAATATTAAATACATATATTATATTATAATATACATTCAAAGATAATAATAATAATAATATTAATAATGATATACTGATTATTCTTGACGGACAGCGCAACAGGGGTCCAATCAACTTATAGCGCTTTGGCCAGCTTTTCGTGATTGCTACATATCGCAAGTTGGAATTTAAAGAAAAAAAAAAAAAAAATTGAATAAAAAAATGTGGAAAAAAAGAGAAAATTGAAATGGTGAAAAAAATGATTGAAAAAAAGGATTAAAAAATTATATACATAAATCTATAGATATAAATATATATATACATAAATTGATAGAAAAAAGATGAAGGAGAAGGAGAAGAATAAAAGGTAAAGAAAGAAAATGTTAGATAAATTTCATTCAGAGAATATAATAATAAACGGGTATGTCTGAAATATTCCAAATACTGCTTATTATAAATAAACTGATGAACGATTATTCATGCACGAGAATAATAATAATAATAATAATAATAATAATAATAATAATGATGATGATATGTAAGCCTTTACTACATACTTTCTGTTTGTGTTCAAATTAATAGATCTCAAAGAAGTAGTCGGAGGTGTGCCGGGTTAAGAATAATAATCATAATAATAATAATTTTCAATTGTTTTGTTTTACTGAAATTGTGTTGTATCATTTCGTTTACTTTGTTATACCATTCGTAATGAAAAAAATAATAATAATAATCATTAATATTAATAATAATAATTGATGATATAAATATGCGATGCGTCGCGTAATTGGATTATTCGTTTTTTTTTTGTTTTTTTTTTCTTCATTTTTTCTGTCGTATTGAATATAAAAAAAAATCATACATATACTGTAATGTATAACATAAAGATATATAGACTTTATTGTAAATGTACTGCCATAACCATATATTATTATATTACACGAAAGCCTGTAATGATAGTTATTATATAATATTCCTGTAAAAAAAAAAAAAATGAAACAAAAAAAAAGAGAAATGAAATAGCACAAAAAAAATGAATAAATAAATAAATAAATAAATAAATAACTAGGTACATCCAATGTAAATAAAGCATATTTTCAATGTGTCTGGAAAAGTATGTTTTGTAATATAAGCATTGCAAAAACAGAATAAAATTATTGACGACAATTACGCCGAGAATTATCTGAACTTTACATATATACATCCCATTTTCTAACGCATAAGTAGTCAAAGGATGAGGTTGAAGAATCCATTTTATTTTTTATTTTTTCTTATTTTTCATCAAAGTTCGCAATTTTTCTTCCATTCAACCGAGTAGAAAGCTGAGGAGTGGAGGTAAAAGAGAATAGTTTTCTCTGAAAGTAAAAATATGGATTCATAGACGTTTGATTAGTACTATTTTTTTGAGTGACTCGCAATTGAGATATTTCTTGTTGAGTAGAATGATACAGAATCGTTAGAATTCACAATTTAACATCTTAAAATCGAATATCCCGCCCCTTCAGCATTGAATCACCTATCAGGCGCCTGCATCTAGGCAACCAAACCCACTTTCAAACGTCGAGTTGCAGGTCTGCAGGCGCTTGAATCAAATTCGATGTTACCGTTACGTTTAAACGCGAAATAACAAAGTGATTTATTGAAAAAAAAATAATAATAATAACCCAAGAAGCTCTTTAGAAGAAGAATTTCAAAAACATGTATCATAATCGTTTGAAAATCGGGCGCTCAAGAGTTATAACATACGTACAAGATGCTTTGCCTAGATGTAATTTGAAAATGAAATATCGCAGCGGGGGAGATTTACCGTTACGTTGAACTGTTGGACTTGGACGGTTGGCATGACTGTATCGAAGTCTCGAGATTTGAGTGCGGCAAGCTTCCGATGACTCGGCGTGTGTGTGGGCTCTTTTCAAACATGGAGAGGTTATCTTTTTAAAGTAATATGTGGGATTTAAGGAGTCGTAATCGGGGCATTTTCTTGTTAATAAGTGTCCTAAGCGGGTGCGCGATTATTTATAATGCTTGGGGTCCGATCCTCGCCTTAACCGTATCTATAATACTCGTAATATACGTGTGTTACTCACTGCTAACCAACGACAGCATACTATCGCCGCAAACGTTACTTTTCATAAAATATATCAAGGAAGCTGGCAAGGAGATAACCGCCTCTTTAAATACCGCGTCTTTTCACCTTTCCGCAACGGTCCGTAAGTTATATCTCATTTTAAACAAAAACTACAGAGTTCACGTGGCGTCAAGGATGAATAGATTTCGTCAAAACACTTACCAATTGAGCAATGAGACTCGTGGTGAAACCTCCAGGAACTCATCAAGATTCGACCTAACCTCAAATCAGTTAAGCCCTATCTCAAGAAACGATTACCAAGAAAATCTAACCCTCGATAATCACCAAATTCAAAACCATTACTCCGGCTCTAAACTAACCTCTACGCCTCTCGCGCCTTTCCGAAAAGAATCGCATACCCTTTCCAACGGCGGTATCGGTCTTTATACTCCCAACGTCAGACCACGGTGCCAAGAAACGCAACTTAATTATGGCCCAAATCACACGTCCGTTAGGTCTAATGAAACTGTATTCAGCCCAGAAGGTTCTCCTTGGGGAACTAGCATCAGTCCCAAAATACGATCCAAGGCCGCTGGCGTTAAGACAGTCCAAACTGTCGCTGGGCCTCTACTTGCTTCTACGAGATACAACATCGACCCCAAGTAAGATAGAGACTTGAATTAATGTGTATTTTAATATTTATTCACCTTTTATTGCCTAATTAATGTATCGATGTTCTATTACTGGATAGACCTGTGATTCCTTCATTTTCGAGATACAAAATTGACGCCAAGTCATATGTAGAAATTGATTATTCTGTGAATTTTTAGTTTTTTCCATCGTTCTTAATTGAAAATGATGACCTAGTATTGTATCACTGACTAAACTCAAGATTTCATATCTCTCGCGATAAAAAATCGTCCCCGGTTCAGAAGTATCGATGAATGTTTGCCTGTATTTTGAGTTTACTTCACTGTTTCAGCATGGAAATGATGAATCATTGCTTCGTTACTTACTACGTTCATGATTCCTTGTTATTCTAGCTTGAAAATCAACCCTGAGTCAGACTTTGCCTTGAATTATTGATTGTGTTTTGAGTTTTCGTTGTTGTTTCACACGAAAATAATCAATCACTGTTTTTCTACTGCCCAAACTCGTGATTTATTGTGACTCGAATTGTAAAATCAACCCTAAGTTAGACATACCCATCAATTATTATCCATGTTTCAAGTTTTCTTCATCGATTAGAGTCAAATTTATGCACCATTGTCTCTATTCTGTGTTTTTTCTATGGTCTTCTTTACCATGTAAATGATGAATCATTGTTGTATAATTCCAAAAATTAATGACTTTTAATTTTTTCTGGACCCAAAATTGTTCACAAGTAAGACATAGAAATAAATTATTATCTGCATTTCCAGAAATATTATTTGCCTCAGTGATTTACCATAAAACGACGATTCCTTAATTTATTACTGACCAAATTCTTGATATTTCTTCTCACAGGGTATATTCCGACGTAACATCTCCAGGCTTGAGCTCCAGATTAGCGAAATATGCGACGGAGGCAAACAGCAAACTTACTCATCAGTCGCAGTACGCGACTGGACAGTTTCCTAAAGTTAATCTCAGCGCGAGTCCTTTGCCTTTGATAAGCGCGAAGAATTCAAAGATCAGAACTCCAGTGACTGTTAGGATAGCTCCGCCTGAAGCGAGCAGGTATTCGCCACCTGAGCGTCAGAAATTGATCTCCGACGTATGCAGATCAGAAAATAGAGTCACTCCCAGCGTCGTTCAAGTCCTTAGAGAAATATCATTGAAGAGACACGCGTCCAGGGAAGACATCAGCGCAGATTTGGTCAAGAAACAGAGAACCGAAGGGCTCTTCGATGAAAATATAGACAATTTGGAGGACTTAAAGCAAAAAAGAACCAGAGAAGATTCGCCAAATACTGAAGAAGAGATTTTGGCCAGAAATAACCAACTTAGACCCGTTAAAAAAACTAAAACTCCTTCTTGCTTCGACGTTTTAAACTCGCTGAGCTCCAGCAATCAATATTCATCAGGAGTCAAGAGAAAAGCAAGCACTCGTGAGTATTAGATCATCATATTAGCATATATTTTGTGTATGTAATTTTGCTCTTACTCATAAACATCACTATTTTTATTTCAGTCGATTTATCTAGAAGTGGGACACCGGATATTGAAAAACACTTCAAAGCTTCGGAATCCGTTCAAATACTTCCTAAAATACCTGTTACCGTAACAGAGCCAAAAACAGAGGTAAAAAAAGCGCAAAAACATGATTTGAATGAAAAATCTTCTCCCGGTATGGAAATAGAAATGGCTAAAAAATTGGGAGAACAACCTGTGCCCAGAGTTAAGGGAATTTTGAAGAGTCCGACTGGAAAGAGTACTGTCGTTGATAAACAGCAAAATTCATCCCTCGAAAGGCATGCCAAGATAGAAGATAAACCCAAGGAAATTGAAGTAGCGGATAAAAATTCTTCATCCGTCGCTAACAAGCCAGTCAATTTTACCGACAAATTATTCATGAAAGCTGAACCACAGGCTAACGAGAGACTCAGAACCCTGATTCAAGAACAGGGTAATATCAGAGCTAAATTCACAACAGATGATGTTGACGAGATCAAAAAGGAGGACATCGTTAATATGAGACAGACTAGCATGAGGGCCAGATTGCAGAGCATGTTCGATGCTATTTCTGGAAAACGTAAGAATCTTTTCTGAGATTTATTGTATCAATTGATTAATTGTAGGTGCAAATGTATGAATTTAACGTTTTGTTTTTGGTTTTGACTTTTTGCAGCAGCCAAGAAGATTAATCCTGACGTTATAATCCATGCCGAAGGAGCCAGCGAACCTACTACTATTGCCCAAACTACGCCATCGAGTCTAGCCACACTGAGCTCAACAACTTCAACAACGAATATAAACACATCTCCGATAGCGACGTCAGCTGTAGCGCCAACTGTTGCTGAATCAAAGCTGAAGAGTACTACTTCGACGAAACACGTTACTTTCGATATTCCAAGTTCTAAACCGGCTGGAATATCGCAGAGCAATTCAATCGCGGTAATCCCTTCGACTGGAATCAAAACAGACACAACACAGAGTGTGAAACTAAATTCAGAAGCTCCCAAATTAAGCTTTGGCACTTTGGTCACGTCTTCAACGATATCTCCTGGCTCCATGACTCTCTCTTTTCCTAATAGTCAAAATTTAAATTCTACCAGCGCTGTGCCTTCTACATCTAATTCGAATATTGCACCTTCGTCTTTCGTCCTATCTACATCTTCCACACAGAATATAACACAATCTTTGGGAACAGTTCAGAGTTCAAACGTTTCTTCTGCAGCTAATAATAGCTTAAATTTAATCGCGACTACTACCAATACTGCAAAAAGCTTCTCGCCAAGCTCCAGCGCTGCATTTACTTTGCCAAATTATAGCAACGCGACTCAAAATATCAACGCAGTGTCACAGCCTAAACCTGCGACTATCCAGTCTTCGGCACTTGGTTCTGGAAATTTTACACCTGAATCAAATAAAGCAATCGATTCGGTCAAGACTAGTACTGAGGCGGCTGTTCCAATGCCTAATTTTGGTTTTAGCGTACCAAAACCATCCACAAATATAACTTCGATATTCGATGGAACTAGTGCTTCGACCAATGTGCAAAATCAAGTAACTACAACAGGCGCAACTGTTTCATCTACAACAACTTTGTCACTTGTGCCTAGCAGCGTTATGCAAACTCAACAGTCGGCCTTTAGCACTCCATCAACAACCGGTATGGTAGTTTCTACAAATACAGCCGCTACTACTGCATCTTTATTCCCATTCGGCAGTACCGCAGTTGTGCCTCAATCCACTAGTACTGGAAGTTTCTCTTTTACGAACAATACAAACCCTGCCAAGAGCCAAATTCCTACTTTTGGAAGCACGACTACTCAGAGTACTCCGAGTTTTGGAGGAGCAACGGCGCAAAATCCACCACCACCATTCGGAAGCTCAATAAACTTTCAAAATACTCAGTCTTCGGGAACTGGTGCCACAAATAGCACACAAAATCCTCCTTTGTTCGGCAGCAATCTGACCAGTAATCAAAACCCACCAGCATTTGGAAGTGCTGTAACTACTGCTCAGACTGCTTCTACTTTCGGTAACGTCGCTTCAACTCACGCCGCACCTCCGCCTTCTTTTGGAAGTACTTCTACCACAAACTCGTCATTCGCGTTTGGAAATACAGCAGCTCAGACTTCAGCTACATCAGGATTTGGCACAAATACTAATCCCGTGGCAACATCCAACGTATCAACGTCTGGCGCTAATCCTACTTTTTCTTTTGGCTCGTCAACAACTCCTAGCACCAAATCAACCGGATTTGCTTTTGGCGCTAATACTCCTGCAACTACAGCCTCTAATTCAGTACTGGCAGTTACTGGCTCTTCAAATCAAATACCAACTTTTGGCGCCACTACTGCTCCGGTATTTGGCGCACCATCGACCACCGCACCTCCAGCATTTGGCGCAAATTCTAATAGTTCAACTCCGGTTTTCAGAGCTCTCTCTGGTACTACAACTTCAGTATTTGGTAATATCAACACTACAGCAGCACCTGTATTTGGTAATACGGTTTCTACGGCTGGACCGTCTTTGTTTGGTTCACCAGCAACAACTACTACCTCTACAATGTTCGATACTAGCAATCAATCCACTTTTGGTAACGTCTCAAGTTCTACTGCTCCTGGCGGCTTTGGAACACCTAAAACTACCGCACCACCTGCGTTTGGCTCTCACACAAATACCGAGTCGACTTTTAACTACGGAACTGCAAATGTAGGGGGAAACGTTCTATTCTCTAGTAATACTTCGGCCAACACAACCAACAATGCTGCGCCTCCTACTGCCTCCTCTTCTGCATTTGGAGGAAATGCCGTTACTAAAAGTGTATTTGGCCAGACAAAACCACCACCTAGTTTCGCCGCTAGTACATCTGGCAATTTTGGCACTGGCGCTACTTCTAGCTTCGGAAATCAGAGCTCAACTTTTGGAACAAATAGCAATTCTGTTCCTGCTGGTAGCGCTTCTGGATTTGGAACTCAGAACTCCGCAGCGCCGGCCTTTGGGACTCAAAATACAGTTAAACAAACTCCTCAAGGCCCGCCTCCTGCTTTTGGATCAACCAACTCTGCCTTCGGGTCTACGACAACTGCACCACCCGCTTTTGGTGCTAATACTACAACTTCTTCTGCTTTTGGATCTTCAACAACGAATTTTGGCTCACAAAACTCTACAGCTCCACCAAGTTTTGGGGCTAGTACAGGAAATCCTCCACCTGCTTTTGGCGCTAATCTTACTACTACTCCTTTCGGTGGACAGAGTCAAACTTCTCCACCTGCTTTTGGCGCGCAAAATTCTACTGCGCCAAGCTTCGGAACTGGTAACAATAATCCTACTGCTTCGTTTGGTTTCGGCTCCAACCAAACTCAGACGCAACAAAATCCCGGCTTTCCATTCACTGGAACTACAGCCACTACCAACAATAACGCAACTACCGCAGCTCCCTTTCAGTTCGGAGGTACTGCAGCTAAATCAGGTAATTTAAGCGGAATTAAAATCTCAGAATCTTAAGCTTGTTAGTCGGATAGTTTGAATTCCGATCCAGAAGTTCCTTCGTCTTTTCTCATCCTGCAAATAATTAGGAATCATTGTTCACCGATTTAATGGATAATTTGTTTTGCAGAGGGATTCAACTTTAGTGGATCAACAACGACTCCTAATATGAATTTTGGAGCAACAGCAGCACCGCCATCTTTTGGCACACCGACGCAAGGATCAAATATGTTTGGTACACCATCGCCGGCTGTACCAGCTGGCGGAATGTTTAGCATTGGCGCAGGATCAACAGCTCCTAGATCACGATCGAGTAGAACGAGACGGCAAAGATAGTGGAGAATGTAATTTTATTTTGTCATTATATCGCAGCGTACATGATCGAATAATATACAAAAAAAAACGAAATCGAGTAACGAAACTAAACGAAAAAGAATAAGAAAAAAAGATATAGAAAATCTTATTTAGACCGATAAATTTTTCATCAAGTCAAAATGATTTTCTAACTTTTATATTAAACTTTGGATTAAATCCATTATTTAATTTACATCTAACATGTTAAGAGTTCTTTATCCTTTAATCGAGGTGCGAGAAGTTAAATAATAATAATAATAAATCATAATAATAATATTGTAATACACACGGTAATGAATACGAATAATAATAATAATAATAATAAACTTCAAAGGGCGCACCTTCATGATTCAGACTTTAATTACCTATATACGACAATTTTTTTTTTTTTTTTTTTTTCCCCTGGATAATAAGAAACGCTATGACAAATTTGTTCCTAAATTATTATTACACTTTATTATAATTCTCGTTGATGGTATTTTGACTACGAATTGAAACATATTTTCGTGACATCGATTGTCTCAAAGCATACAATTTTGTGATTAATCTCATTTGAGTATTGCAAATATTAGATATAACAGAAAAGACAAGAAAATTCATTTTACTGACGATTAGAGAAATTAGTTTCACTTTTTACTCTGACTGAAACTTAATGATTTGACGATATCTTTATTCAGAGACGAAGTAATCGAACAACATTGATAAATAACAACTCGTAATGTTGTTATTACTGGTGAGCCCTTAAATTTCGTACATTTATTTTTATTCTTGGCAATTTTTTTTTTTGTATATAGTTACAAATCGACCGATATTGTGATTATTATATAAAATAAAAAATGGGAATCGTTACTTTAGGTTGCTACTAACTGGTGAAATTACTTGTTGCGGCGCGTTAGCTTTTAGTTAGTCAAAGTCCAACTAACAAATAGAAAAAAAAAAAAAAACCAGATGTTATTTTTGATGATTTCAACGAACAGAATTAAATTCTATTTCTGTTCTGATTCATCCTAGGGGATAATCGTAATCTGCTGCAGATCGCCTGATAAATTCGTTAGACTTATTGCGGTATATAGTTTTGACGATCGGTCGTTGATCATAGATGAATTATCGTTGTATAATAATTTGAAAATCTTTAAACTGTTTTATCTGAAATTGAAATAGGTATGTGAAAATGATTTAAGAAACAAAAGAAAAAAAGAAAAATAAAGCGTGATAACTAACTGGCTCGATCTATACTATACCTGGATAAAATCATGTGTGAGTGTTGTAAGTTAATTTTTTCTTTTTCCTTCTTTTTAGTTAATTTTATTGCTTTCTTATTTCACTTATGATTAATTATAACGTTCTTATAGTTTATCCGTGACGTATGATTGTATCACGAGACGTTCGTATAATATCGTTATAATTATATAAAATATAAGTTCGATTTTGAGCCAGTCTTATATTAAAGATAAAAAAAAACGTGTAATCAATCGGATCCAAACGTATTTCTATAGGTAGTTTGTACAATTAATAAATATATTATTATTATTATTATTATTACATCTAATAGTTGAATAAAAATTGCATTGGTATATATATGTGAACGATAGGATCCGATTGTTCGTATTATAGATATTATACTTACAATTAGTGATAATAATATTTAAAATAAAAATGGAAATAAAATAAAATGCATAAATATTATACACAATTTGTACACTTAAATCTAAGATCGAAAGTTTTAAGATTTTGTATAAGAAGGTGTATCAAGTAATATGTAATATTGTGTATTGTATCATATTATATCATATATTATATTATATATTATATTATATTATATTATATTATATTATATTATCGACGACTAGCGTAGATCGAATAGTAATAAATCATATTCTCATATTATTATTCATGTTATTATTATTATTATTATTATACAATTGATACCATATAAAGGTCGTGACCTTTTACATGTGTGTGTGTATATCAAGTACGAAGCTGAAGCTAGCAGCCAAAAAAATTAGCAGCCAAATGAAATGCGTTAAATAAAAATGAGTCTGCGAAGAACAAAGAATCTGAATTTTGTTCAGTTTTTATTCAAAACTCGACGTAAACCTCTACTGCATTATCCAAATTTCAGAAAAGTTCAGCACGTTTGGATGCTAGTTTCAGCTTCATGTATCAAGTTTGTTTACAAATCATTCGAAATTTCGAATTTCGAGATTCGAAAATCATTCGAAATTTTAAGTGTAACAATTAGTTTATCGAAACCCGTACGGTGAACTTAAACAACTTTTGCCTTGATTATTCATAAAGTTGAAGTTCGTAAAGTTATACCTGATGTAACAGAATCTTTGGAAAAAAAAAAATTCCTATCGCATGATTCAAATGTAATTGTTATAGATGTGAAAAATTGAGGAGGTACGCGTGTTTTATTCACTTGAGAATATTATATACAACGGTATTTTGCTGTTTTTGAACCATTCAAATCATGAAATAAAGAAATTTTGTTCAGATTATGTTGTCACCGAACTTCAACCTCATGATTATTTACAACTAACAAATAAATCAGTTGGCAACATAAGATAGGAATATGAGGATAAGCAACAATTCTACAGGATTGTATTTTTATGGATTCATTTCTTTATTCGAAACAATAGCAATATATTGGTTACAAAATTACTTACAACAACAAACGAAAAAAAAAAGGACCATTAGTCATAAATATGTACAGAAATTGATTTGTGTTCCTAAACTTGTTGGAATTTTATCGAGTATACCAACTGAAAAAAACAGGTAAGTAAGATGATCGCGTGTGACGGTTGGGGGAAAATAATAATTACGATGTTTGAAAGCAGATATTATTTCCCCTCTGTTGTCTGTTTTGCTATGACTATGTATTGTCAAATTCGATACACCGGCTTTCTAGGTACAACATGATACATACATACATGACTCAATGTATTTGTTTTTCAATGAATTTCGTTCGAAATTTTGAATCTACTAGGTACCTTACTCGGCGAAGGGGCGACGGGTGGACTTATCGTGAACTGATAAATCATGTAAACATGGATATCTGTGGAAGAAAATTTCAGAAACAGGATTTCGTATTATACTCTACACATAGAAACTCTAAAACCAAATTTTTACTTATGCTATTATCATAATTACTGTATACTATAATAGCCTAGCAAACAAGGTAATTCTACGAAATTCGATACAACATTATACGCGTCCGTCTAATTCCCCGCGTTTATGTTCATCCTCATGTATACACATGGATATTGATTTATCAGACCGCGTTAGGTCGAATGTATACATTTAGAGGGGTGAGAAAACCGGACGTTTTCAAACTGAAATATGGTAAAATTTCTCGAACAGAGTAAAAAGAACACGTTGTATTCTTCATCAGGCTGATTTGATACGATTCAACCGAGAGAATCTGCCACCTCTGGTCCATATCATTCCAAATTCGATTCTCTTTCGTTACTCTAAACGTAACAGAAAACGCCGCTGGTACTTGGTAGGCTAGATAGTTGAAGAAGAAGAATTTTCATAGCATCATAATAACCGGTGGAACGCGCGCGCCGCGTTACACGATTCACGCTTGTTTCCCCGCGCGCAGTAGCAATTCACGGATTTCTGAGGCGCTCGCTTCGCGACGAGGAGAACAGCGTGTGTCTACACCACAGCCATCCAGCCAGCCAGTCTTTGCGTCTCTAAGTAACTCGCGCTCTGATTGGTCGATAGAAAACTGTGTTGGTAACGTTAGCGAATCGGCGATCGGGTTAGATGGGAAGAATGTTTGCCCGGTCGCTTGGAGCCGCAGCCATGTTGGGAACATTAGAAGGGAACCAACAGTACAACTAGAAGGACGGGAACACCTAGGTTCGGCAGCGGCGTGTCGTTTAACACCTAACACCACCACAATGGCTGACCCGGAGAAGCAGCCCGAACAACCCAAGGCTGTACAGCAGAAGCAGGTCATCGGTAAGTACCATTTGTAAATGAATATACTTAAAATACGATCAAACTTCTACATCTCATACATTTTTTTTCGTTCACCTCTTACCACCCGGCTCCACGTTTTATATCAACTAAACTCTCTACCTCTCTACCTTACAATCCTATGCCTCGCGCGTAATGGCGACTACACGAGCAGACGTATTCCACCTATCTCGCCATGTGGCCCGGCGTCCCTGTGACTCGTTCAAAATTACTCCAAAATTACACGTCGCTTTCTAATAAATCGCATTTCATTTCGTAAAGAAGATTTTCACGGCTATTAATTGATTTTGTTATTTATTCATATTTTATACAGTTTTTTTTTTGTTTTTTGTTTTTTCTTTTTCTTTTTTTTCTTTTCTATATTTTCTATATTCACCGACAAGATTATCTAAATGATTCTTTTTCTCATCTCTTATAACTTAGCGGGAAATGCCAGCTTTCCATCTCCATTTCTTTAAACAGAATTCTGATATTCTGCATCGGGGATGGAATTTATCTTTTTTTTTTTTTTTTTTTCTTGTGGTTTATTTTTAGACACGGGATTCAACTCTCTCTGTGTGTGTGTGTGTGTGTTTTTTTTTTGTACATTTTTTCTGTATCATGGATAGAGTAATTGAGCTTTATTACATGGTAATCGAGCAAGAGAGAGAGAGAGAGAGAGAGAGAGAGCGAGCGAGGGGCGGAGGGGAGGGGGGAGAGTTAGTAGCGGGTTGTGATGTTATGAGAAGCGATAAATTTGTTCCCATTGATGTGTGTGTATGTAATTAATTTGTATTTACCGCCAAATACGGAAGTTCGCGTATATATATTTTCAACTTTTATTATCATTATTATTATCGCGTGGTTTTGTTTGAAAACCGTATCGTCCATTGAATGAAAAGGGGAAAACGAGAGAGAGAGAGAGAGAAAGACAGAATGATGTTTGACCGTTACGCGCGGATAGTTTGAACCCTTTTTCTTTCTTTTTCTTTTTTCTTTCTTTTCTTCTGTTCTCTTCTGTGTATCCCGTAGCTCCGGATTTCCCATTAACAACGGGCGATCTTGACGATTCCCCATTTTCTTCACGCGTTTTTCATTTGTTTTCGTTATTTATCCATTGATGGATATTATTTCGTATCGGAATATTAAGTTTCTTTTTTATTATTTGGTTATACGTAGTAGGTATAGAAATTTGTTGATATAATTAAATTTACATAAATTGAGATTTTGAGATTGATCCGAACTTTTATTTCAATACCAAATTTAAAACGAAACGAATCGGAGGTTATACGAAGAACAAAAGAAGACACAGCTTTTTCAAGATCGTAACTAGAGAGCTCCGATTCGATATAATTGTTAAATAATGAAGAATGTTTTCGTTATCACGATCTTGCATATTATATGGGCGAAAATTTCAAACTGGTTTGTTGTTCTATTCTCATCGATTTTGTTCTGTTTTGACGACTGGTTTTGCGCGTGACGTCACAACTCGTCGCATATTTCCATTTTTATTATTATCCACGCGTACATTATACGGTTCACATGTTTGAGTTTCTGCTTGTGCGTTTTATAGCGACGTCGATTCATTCCTTCCTTAATTCGTCTATTATTATTATTATTATTATTAACAGATCGAAATTCATATTTGCAATTTGTCTGCTTCGACTTCGACCATGTGTACATCACATAAGTAAATTACATACATCTTGAACTTGATGTATTATTGTACATACCTATATATTATCTATTTTCGTCGTAACACTCGAGCTTAATATTTAATCCTTGGTACAAGCTTATTGCTAGCAACGCATGGTTTCGTAGGTATCCATACCTAGTTTCTTCTTCTTCTTCCTCTTCTTCTCCTTCTCGACATATGTTTTCAAATCCTCTTCTTCCTCTGTTGTATAATCACCACGATACAAATTTCATATACATATACATATAATGTGATACCACAACAACAACAACAATAACAACAACAACTGCGTCTACCTATAACTGCGTAGAGGGGGAAATAACTCTTTGAAATAACGTGTCAATTATAGTTCGTGAAATATTGAGAATGAGAAATAATTGTAGAAATGATAACGTAATGAGGAAAAATCAAGGAAATAACAGAAGAAAACAAAGTAATTTGGAATTGATGCAATAATTTGAATTATTTCAACAAAAAAATATAAATAAATAAATGAATAGAAATAAATAATCCGTCAGTCAGATAATTAGTTATTTCCCTCCTCGCTATATGAGCGACCTGTGTATTGATATTGAACGTATCCGTCCATCAATTTACTTGGAATCTACTTTTCTCGATAGTTGTACATAGATACATATACATATATAGATACGTGTAATACAAACTATTAGGGATATTGTATAGACGCGATGCTTGACCACGCGCCTTCACCCACATTATTCACCGCTGCTCTTACGTTTATGGAGGTGTGTAGAATGTATATGTACACTTGTGTATGTGTGTATGTATATTGTATATGTATATATATATACGACTATTAGTCGGCCCGCTGCACACGATCCATGAGATCATCATTTAAATAAAGTCTTTCATAATCTGTACATATACCTACTTAAATATATACATATGTAATTCGTGAAATTACAATTTTTAAAATATATATAATATATTATTATGTGTATATAGTCGACACGGATATCGCATATGCAATTGAGAAATTATTTTATACAACAACAAAAAAAAAACAAAAAAAAAAAACGATAACGATGGTAATATAGTTTGCATTTCAAATTATGTTGCGATAATTTTATCTCGCGTAGTATCGAATCATTTTGCATATTGTTGTATAATAATTGGTATACAATAATAAATTAGGCGATCCAAATAATCGAGCGAGTCTTACTTATATATACACCGTTGATTTTTTTCTCGATCACAAAACGAAAATATATTTAAATGCATAATATGTGGACAGTCCGTAGAATCAAGAAGAAGAGGTAGAAGTCGAAATTGCGCGGTGTATTCATAATCGTTTGTATTTTCTCTCTTGTAGATCATTTTTGAAAATCTATGTATAATTGTATACTTAATCAAAATTTCAAGATCCGAGGCTGTTTCGCCTTGATGCAATTGTGTATAGAAACGGGCGATTTTGTTATCGTTATATGTGTTACAATTTTTTCTTTTTTTTTGTTGTTGGCATATTTTTCGTTTTCTTATTTTCCTTGATTGGTCCAATCGCGAGGGTGGGGACGTTTTCTTCTTTGAATTATGCAAGAGAATAAATAGCTATAATTATACTTTGACACAAAGATAAGAAGAATTCGCTGACGCGGAGCTCCTGAAGATCATGCGCGTTCATATTCGACGATAAGCGCGATTTTTGTCTCCTTTTTCAATTTTCTCATTTTACATTTATCTATTTTTGTTATTACATAACAAGTAGATATTATATGCATTTACTTGAACACGTATATTCGTCCGTTCGGTTTTACATTTCATTAATTTTTTTCCATCATAGATATTTACAATGCTGCACGTATAATAATTATTAATTGGGATTAGGTCACTTAATCTCTTTCCCCCCTCATCATATTTCTACATAATATCTCGTTGATTGCCTATGTATCGTCAATTCATTCGATTCAAGATTTATGTTTCTATATATTCATACGTCGCGGACAAAGATCATTTAATTTTTCTCTCAGCTCTCTCTCTCTCTCTCTTTTTAATCCGATGCATTTTCCATAAAATATCGAAAATCAGCTGAGGTTCAATATGTCGACCCTCTTCTTTCTTGTATAAAATATTCATGAAAATACAGCAAAAAAAAAAATGAAAATTCTATTGTTATTGGGCTGTTTTCTTTCTGTTTGAATTATTATTATTAATATTATTGTTATTTTTTCAATCTACGCAAAGCTTACAATTTGTATTATATAGCTGTGTATATAATATATATGACAATTTCAAGATTGAGGATATATTAATCGAATTCGCGAGGGCATTTTTTTGTTTGTTTTATCTTATCACTGCATCATCATGCAATCTAGTCTATGATCGTGAAATATGTGGGAAAGACTCGATGATCCGAAGGCTTATCGTTGTTGACAAAATATTGGAAGCTCGTAATATTGGGTACATGAGAAAAAAAAAAGAAAGAAAAGAAAAGATAAGAGCGAGATAGAAAAATGATGGATGATGAACAGTTGCACCAAATTGCACCTGCAAAATTATACCTAATTCGTGTAGGTATATTCGAAAAAGTAATCCTCTAATCGGTAAATAGCTATATAATTTGATTGTTTTAATCAACGAATTTCATCTGTATTTTCATTTATATTATATACTATGACGTGTGATAATTATCTATCTTGTTAATTAGTTGAACAGCGTAAGAAAGTGATAAGATATATGTATACGTAACATATTTTGATAAGTTTGAGACTTTGTATCATCGTTTAGCGAAAGTGGGTGAAAAAAATATATATGTATGATTTTATTTATTTATTTTTTAAATCTTTTAATTCGCCCATTCAGTATCTTATATCGCAATAATGATATACGAACAAATTATTAGAAATTATAACTAGGTGTATAATTACAAATAATTATTCGAATGGCCGGTAACAGAGCGAGACGGAAGAATTTCAAAGCTGCAAGTATATAATAAATGCAGTAGGTATAGTTCGTCATTCTCGTATTACTCTTATACATACATTATATTATATGGGCAGGCTATTATAGTTACGATTATTGTTATGATTCTTTAATCTTATCGCTTGTGTACATATGTAGACGTATGGTGTTTACAGTTATAAATTTACAAACATATCAAAGGCTCGTCGCACGAGCCTGACCGATTAAAACGTCTTACGTTTCGACCACTTGAATATGTAATCTATACATGTATGTATACACGTGTTGTAGCTATTAGGTGCACAATTTTTATTTATTTATTTACTTATTTATTTATCCGTTTCAATTCAGTTCTTTCAAGTTCATCCACTCGCATGTCTTTATTTTTATTATATAGGTACATATGTATGTACATATTGTTATCGCGTCTCTGTTTCATTTTTGTTAATTAGGTACAAATAATCTGATTCATTTTTTGAATTTTTCGGTGTAGATATTATGGGTAATTTTTATGCGATTTGATGCAATCGTATATTTGAGCGATAATCTTCGTTCGTTGTAATTATTTTTCCGTAATTTTTTTTTTCCTTTTCCTCAGTATTACACACGATTTATTTAACGCAAATTTAACAATTTGTCTTCTCGTTTATTTTCAGCTAACAAAGTGACCGGGACTGTGAAGTGGTTTAACGTGAAGAGTGGCTACGGGTTCATCAACAGGTGAGTCTAGTTAGAATTCTTTATATTTAATTTTTCTTCTTTCATTTTACTGATATATATGTAAATTTTTTGATTAATTAATTAATTGATTAATCATCCGCGTACGTGATCTGCGCCTATTTCACATGTGGATCGAAGTTACAATATATTCCTACTTCTATATAAAAGTATCGGGAATCTATTAATTTTGGAGCAGAATGTGCAACAGGTGCAAAATATATCGATTATTTGAAAAAATGAAATAATAATCAAAATTTCAATAAGAATTCTGAGTAATCTTACGATTTATGTGTGAAGATGGCGATCCCGAAAATTCTATTCTCGGATTTATTGGGAATAACGGTTTTTTTTTTCCCTCTCGCTCTCTATTCCGCGCGTATGTAGCTATTAATAATTTGCGGCGTGTAATTAGTGGAGCGGATTCTGTATACTTCCGGTGAAATTTATCACTTCCTCGGTCAGATTTTATCGACAACAAAAAACGTTTGCTTTAATTTCACTCTCAATTTATTATTTAACTCTATCCTCGTAGTAATATTAAATTGCGAATTCTATGACTTGTTTTTTATAATTAAGTAATCGAACTAAATGGTAATTAATTATCAGACATCGTTTTATTAGTAAATTAGTTGAATATTAAAACTACCTAATGTAAGAAAAATCAAATTATGTATTCACATATATTTTATTTCATTTCATATTATAGATTCTCGAGAAATTGATGAATTTCCCCACGTGTTCAGTTAATTATTTTTCATTTTCCATAAACTTTCGGTTTTTATACTCAATTATTTCTCACATAATTGGTGTATGATTATTTTACATATTTTCATTTTGTAATAAATCTGCTGAGAGTAAATTTCTATAAGATTCAAATTTATCAAAATTTTGAATTCAGGTTATTATATAATAGGGACAAGAAAATTTCTGAGCCATTGAATTTATTCTCCTAATTATACCTTATATATCAAATATAAGATGAAATTAGCTGCGAATAATAAAATTAATTTACTTATCTCATCATTCAATTTCCTTCTTTTTTTTTATTGCATTCGTCAAATTCCATGTCTGTAGTACAGTGAAAACAAAAAGAAAAATGAATGGAAAAAATAAAAATAAATATAAATATAAATAAATGTGAGAAAAATTGGAAATTATTATCAAGAAGTAAAAAATATTCGTGTATGTATCTACATATACATATTTACGCATACACGTGCACCGTATGTGCACGTGTCGTGTCTAGTTGCGGCTTAAAGTTATATCGCAGGACGATGGCATCGCGCGTAGCCTGGCGCTGCTCTATTTCTAGGCCTCTTTTACTCGCTTGGTACTCAGCCAAAATCTAACTAACTGATCCTGCGACGATAATCTCTCTTTCTATTCCTCCATGATTTATATATAATTAACGTATTTACATTCGATATAGAACAACGTATATTAATTCTCAATGTATATTCATTCGTCGAAACGAATCAGTCGAGAGAATTTTTTTAGTATCGGTAGGCATTTTTTTTTTTCAATTACAAACGAAAAACCATTTTGAGTTTTTGATCAGTTTTTTGAGCGTAATATATCCCGGATATATGAAATGATGAAAATTCGTCTGGAAAAAAAATATAGATAAATAGAAGAGAATTGAACGTGAAATCAAATAGAAAGAAGAAAAATCATTATATATACACAGGGTCACTGATCTCCGAATGAATTTTTATCATATTTTGTTTTGTTTTCTTGGCATTCTTCGAGAAGTTCGTTTTCTGGAATGATTCAATATATTTTAACTCTGGGTTTATTATATGTGGATTGAAAATTTTTAATGTTCTTTTAAGATAAACGAAGCCTAAAAATGTCAGACGACGCTCTATAATTCAGCTATACATATACTTATATTATAGTCTATTAGTGGACTATAACGCGACACTGCGAAACCCTACGAAACTCGACTAACTTGTACACTGTATCTAAGTATTAGTGAATAGGCGTGCATCAGACAGAGACAGTTTGTATTCTCTACACTTGACGTTTTCTTTAAAAAAAAAAAAAGAAGAAAAAAAGAACTTCCGTGTCTGACTTACTGCGACTAATTTTTCTTATTTGTAATTAATTCACTCTGGTTTTGTATAAGAACATGAATTCTGGAGTAGGTACCTGAGAATCAAACAATCTTATAGCTGTACTGGTTCTCTCAAAACAGGTTCTTGGAAACACTGTTTCAATTCAATCTTCATTCAAATTTGAATTCTGCGGATCAAGAAAAAAATAAAAAAAATAAAAAATACTAAATCGCGACGTTCTGTCGTTAGTTTTTGGGATTTTAAGTTTGGCGCATTACATTACACAGCAACAGCTGGCCATGACGCTCACCATTTTTGACGTTTTTTTTTTAAATTTTAAATAATTAATAAATGAACAGATAAACTGTCAGACAAAATTTGAAACTATTTGAAAAATTGGTCTTCTCGGTATTGTTGAAAAACCGGAAGATACCATTGCAGAACCCGTTTGATTTTCGAGAAATTGAGAGTTTCAAATCTCTGTGAAAAGGAACGAAATTTTGTCGGATTTTTTTTTTTTTTGTGTTATAAATTTGAACAAAAAACGGTTGGATGAAAAATTTTTATGGTCACGGTCAACTTGCTCTGCGGGAGTGAATGCCCCATGTTTGAAAATGAAAACGACATACCCGGCAGGAGGTTATGTCCCTGTGATAATACCGCGACGTTTAAACATGTCGTATAAATTCAAACGCGTCTCAGCTATCAACGTAATCGACGTTCCTCATTGAATTAAAGCCGGACTATTAACGCTGCATAAATTATCATCTGTAATTTGTTGGTATAGCAAAGAGAGAAGAAAAAAAAAATCAAAAGAAAGAGAAAATAACAAAACACGTCGATATATCCGCGCAAAAAATCATTATATTATATATTCGAATATAAAACTTTGATTGAATCACTCAATTGATCTGCATTCAAAAAACAAGTTTGACAAATCCAAAAAAAAATAATTTCATTGTTGCATATTTTTTTTTTTTAATGTCGATTCAACAGAATTCTGTTCAATAATCGACAAACTGTTTTGCTGTGTTAATTCAACTAAAATTGGCGGTATCAAGAATCTTTTGTTTTATCAACTCCACATTTTGTTGGCTGTACATTGACCAAATTTTTTTGTCAATTGAGCAAAATTTTTGTCGATTCAACGATACTTTTTTCTGAGTGTAGTTAATTTTCCTTCTTTATAATAATCTTTTTCTTCTTTCTTTCTTTTTTTCTTTTCTACAGTTTTCCTTATATTTCCCTTCCCTTGTTTCTTTCGACGCCTGAAACCCGTGGCGTTACTTGTTTACGTATTTAGTTGAGTTTTCCTCCGGCTTTTCCGTGGGCGTAGGGCCAATGACCTCTTTCTCCCCCCTCTCTCTCTCTCTCTCTCTCTTTCTCTCCTCTCTTCGGGTCTCAATGCGTTGCTTCGCGTAACTTTGTCGAGCGACTGTGCTGCTGCATGGCTATATGTGTATCGTAGAATGAGAGGAGGTATATTAGGTGGTCGTGGTGTCGAGTCGAGTCGAATTGAGTCGAATCTAGTCGAACTGCAAGTTGAGGTCGTAGGTACGCGCTTGCGCCCTAATATTCTCTTCCGGGATGGTTCTCCCTACCCCCTCCATATTTTTATTATACCTTTTTCTTTATACCTACCGAGTACGTATATACGTAGATTATACACTAGCAACGAGGTGGATTCTGCCACCCTCCTAAAAATATGCAACCGATTTTACAAGTCGAAATAAATCGCCTCAGGTTGGCGATTATACCAGAGGTAATGGTAGGGATCTGCTAGCTTGTCTAAACGTCGATCGACATAACCTCTAACCAGCTAAAACTGTTAAAGTGATTGAGAAAATCCGGATGCTCCTAATAGTAACGCGATTATTGTTCAAAGTGTTGAAAATGCGACTACGGAGCATTTGGAAATTCACTACGATATTACAATTCGTTAGGAAGATCATATTTCTCTTTATCAATCGATCTTGGTGATATGATACACCAAGTCGTAGAACAAGATTCTTCCCGCGGATTTTCTCAATCACTTTAGCAGTTTTAGCTGGTTAGAGGTTATGTAGATCAACGTTTAGACGCTGTCAACAACAAGCTATAGCAGATCCCTACCATTACCTCTGGTATCGGCAACCTTGGCCATTTGTTTTCACCTGTAAAAATGGTTGCATATTTTGGGGGGGTGACATAATCCATTCGACTGACTAGAAAGAGTCACACCATTTGAATTGAACGCAAAATGAATATAGTATGACAATGATAATTATAATGGCGATAAAAAGTCCAGGGAAACCCAGTCGATGATTTTTTTTCTTACTTCGGTGTACCAAAACGAGCTAGAAATTATAGCACGTGTATAACTAGAGGAGGGATTTTGCCGGGTCGTACATTATATCGATTTGTTGGTAAAACTTTGAGATATATATACGAGTCACGTTCGACTCATATACATAATATATATGAATGTGATGGCATACGAGGAAACAGGACGCGGTTAAAAGGAGGAGGCCAAAAACTATTATTGGATATTCTGTCCTGCGCAAGGATCACAATTTACTTTGATACCATTTTTCTTTTTTTTTTTTTGCTTGTGTTTCTTGAAGTACCAACGACAATTATACATATTCGTTTTTTATTATTTCTTCGAAATATTGGTATAGTCGAAACTGAAATCCTCTGCACTACAGATTTTGAAAAATATAAAGTATTAGACAAATGATAATAATCGGTATGCTATAACTGATTGACGAGTTCGTCACATCCGTTTCAACTCATCCATCGAACGATTAATTTGATCAATATTTTTTCTTCTCATTAATATTGTCATGTATGATTGCTTGAGTATGTGTTATCTAAAATCAACGTTTATCTTTTGTCTGTTGCAGGAATGACACCAAGGAGGATGTGTTTGTCCATCAAGTAAGTTCTCCTTTGAATTTTTCATTGATTCTTTTACTAAAATTTTTCAAATTTTCCCACCTGACTATAATAACAATTGGAATGAAATCATTTCTTGCTATGTATCTGAACTTTATTCAGAATTTTTTTTAATTTCTTTTCGGCCTCTTTCATTTGATGATTAAACAATTATGAATTTATTTTAATGTACAAAAACCATGTCTTGGGTCCTGAAAAACCTGCAGAAATGTCATTGAATTTTATTCCCCAATATTTGTATTGCCACCCTGCAGGGACTGAATTTGCAACATATAATTCTAGAAATTATGAAGTCAGACTCTAGTTTTTATATTTTTCCTTTTGTTTTTCTTTCAAAATTATTTATACGTTATACTCAACGTGTACATAACGATTGAGGAAATGTTGAAAACCATTCATCAAACATTCTATTTTATGGCTAAAAGAAAAATATCAAAATAATTATAAGAAAAAAAAAATAAATAAATAAACATCGCCGTGAAAAAATGTTTGAAAATTAACTCTCGACGTTAATTTTTAATAGTCGGCCATCGTTAAGAACAATCCTAAGAAAGCTGTGCGCAGCGTGGGAGATGGAGAAGTGGTAGAATTCGACGTGGTTATTGGCGAAAAGGGTAACGAAGCGGCAAATGTAACCGGACCTGAAGGTGAAGCCGTAAAAGGCTCACCTTATGCGGCTGACAAACGCCGAGGATATCGTCAATGGTTTTATCCACGTCGAGGGGGTGCTAGGCCACCACGTAGACCTCGCGAGGGTCAAGAAGGATATGAATCCGGTGAAGGTAAACCCGGTGAAGACGCTAGCGCTGGGGAAGGGGCTGGTGGTCAACAACGAAGATACAGACCAAGACGTCGGTACGATGGTTATTATCGTGGACCACGTCGGGCCGGTCCAGGAGGTCATCAGCATCAAGGCGAGGGCGGTGAAGATGGTGGAGAAGGTTTAGATCAGGGTGGCGAAGGCGTCGGTGAGGGTAACACTGTACGTGGAGGTGGCAGAGGACGCGGTGGTCCACCAAGACGATTTTTCCGACGTAACTTTAGGGGTGGAAGAGGCGGCGGTCCACCAAGACGTCCGCGAAGCCAGGATGGCCAGGTAAGACAATTTTTTTAACGATTTTTTCATTCATTCATTCATTCGTTCGTTCGTTCGTTCAGTTGTTTATTTATTCATCTTTTTTTTTTCTCGTCCTCTTTATTCTTTTTTGAATTTCTTTCGAGCTCGTCGAGAATAATTTTTAAGATGAGTATTGTCCTGTGTGTCGAGAGATCGCCAAGTGAACTCCGAAAATTTGTTTCCAAATTTGTATTTGTATATTTTAGTGTTTCTTTTATTTTTTATTTTTTTCGGAAGGGAGAAATTTTGATGAAAATTTGTCAATTTCTGATGCAGGGGAATGAATGTTTTTTTTTTTTTTTTACACATATCGGAAACTAACATAAGTAGAAATTTGGTTGAATAAATTCAATAGTGAATTTTTACGTAGTGTATATTGTTATAGTTTCGTTGATACTTGTAGCGTTTTTTTTTTGTTTTTTTTTTTTTCAAGGTTTCGGGTTTGAAAGAATTAGAATTTGTTGTTTTTTTCTATACTGTTCTTTTTTTTTCTTTCCTTTTTTTCTTTTTGGACTGTGCAGGTTTTCAGCCATTAAGAAAAACCGAGAAAATCTATACATAGGTTGACAAAACATTATACACACGTGTATTTTTTATTTAAATATATTCTATGATCGGGAGGAAAAATTCTGTGAGAAATTTTAGGGACTATAAGGGATCCTGTTGAGACCCTGTTTGAATATTTATGTTTATGTACCGCAGAGATATGCGTTCCTTTGCGGAATCGCAGACCTTAATTATTCAGGATGGTTGAAAACTTCGGGAAAGTCAGGAAGTCTTTGTACATAGAATTTTGCGGAATTTACGGTATTGGGTATTTTCAACGAATTTGAAATAATGATCTCTCAAATAATTCGCATCATAGCGTTTTTATTTTTTTATCTATTCATGATTTTTCCACCATTTGTTTTGGAAATGAAATGTGTCCTTCAAATCAGAAACGGTAGACAAGTAGAAACAATAATTGAACCTATTGAAAATTCTCATTCAAAATTGAATTTTATTTATTCATTGGAATATTCAATTGATTATTGCCATCGACCAATTAATTCTTTATTCTACTTATTCAATATTATTATTTTATCATTCGCGTACGGGTCAGAAAATTTTTACCAAATTAAAACATTCAATTCTACTTGAATGATAGTTTATATTAGATCGAGTCAAATTGTCGAATCTTTTTTTAGAAAATATATTGAGTGGAATATCGGTATTACATAACAGTCTGTCGTTTATCAACGTAAATAATTGATTGATTCTATCTATATACGAAATAGAGTAAAACTAGTTTTGTTGGAATACGTTTCTCCCGAGTTCTCCACTCGGAATGCAGGGAAAAATAGTTCGTCGAGAATTGTAGCAATTGTAGGTGAATATAACGATAATATTTTATGAGAGAAATAATTGGGTAATTCAAGTTGCGCTGCAGTTATCAATCAATATACAAATAATTTATTGTTCATATATATATGTACCTGTCTAGGTCAATTACAGACTCGACAATATTTTTTTCTATTTATGTACATTATAAATCGATTTAGTGTTCGATGTGTCTATAGCTAATTTCGTAGAAGACTGCATATTGTTTTTATTTTTATCAGTTTCAATGTCAGTATTATTGCTCGTTACATATCCACGTGTACTATACAGTTTTTCGGTTCGCCTATAATCTATACACGTCAAATAATCGTTTTTCATTTATTCAGTTATCAATTTGAATTGATTTTTATTTACGTTAGACACTTGGACTATTTTTCATTATTATTATTATTGTTTAAATCTTGTTTCCGTATTTCTATGTATATTTACAGTGAGAAATTGAAACAAAAATTTTCTTTCGCTTGTGTAGAATTTTTGTCAAGTTGATTTATTTATTATTCACACGTGGAACAAACTTTGGATAGATCGGTTTAAAACGAGAGTGTAAATAAAAATCTACAGGAAAACAATTTGGTTTATGTGGTGATACCGATATCAAGAATTTTTAGAATTTGATGTAAGTACTTATATAATTAGTTGGGAGATCATTTTTCTTCAAATACACAAATTGTATAAAAACCGAAATTGATATGCGAGGCAGGCGGCTCGGTAAATTATTCGAACAGCATGAGAAATATATAGAGGGGAAATATATACTGAAATTGTGTGAAAAAATGACAGAACAAAACAGACAGCCAAAAAATGTGACAAAGAATTATTCTAAAGTATCTATAGATTTATAGGATAACACGAAATATCCTATAATATCAAATAACTAGGCCAATGGCGAATACAATGATGTAGGAAAAAAAATAACAAACACACGAAAATGGGAATTTTATATTGCATCAGCTGTTTTGTTTGTTATTTCATTTATTTTGAAATCTTTTTGCGTTATTACTATTATCAACGGTGACGAGTTGTGCATATAGTTAAATGTATATTTATATTTTTTTCGGTCTAGCACGACATTTCAAGATTTGTAGATTTTCACCTTCTTTGTTATTATATTTTTTTTTTTTCCTATTTTTCTATCGATTTCATGAATTAATTATTCAGATTCTTTTTCACTTAATTTTGACTTCTTTCGAATACTTGAATATACATATAAAGTACATTACACAGGTTTTTCTGGTTTTTTTTTGTGCTTTAAAGGTCACCGCGGTTTATATATAGCATTATAGGTAAAAACCTGTTTTTAGGATTTCTTCTGGTTTATTCATATGATATATTTTCACTTTTTATTCAGCATGTATATGGATTAATTTACCTACAAATTGTCTCATAAGTATAATTAGCAAATATTTTCACAATTAACTCGCAATTATTTTATAAGTATATATGTAGCAATATAGCACATATGATGTGACCCAGACAATCAATGGAAATTTATTATATTAATAATTAAACCTTCGTGGCCACACCGGTGTAGAATAACTTACGACTATAAATTGGGGTAAAATTTACCCAGCCAAGTTTTAAATGGTTTCTATGTGAAAACTGTCACTCCGATCGGGATCGAAAAAATACTGAAAATACTTTTGACATTCTAAAACATGTGTGAAAAGTTGTTGTGTCAAAATTCAAATTACAACATGTTGAAAAAAATCGTAACTAGGTAAATTTGTCAAGAAATACATCTTTCACTAAAAAAAATCATAACTTTTTGAATTTTCAATATTTTCAAGTCAAATTTCAACTGGAATACTCGTCAGATATGGTACTTTTAGAAAAAAAAACAAAAACAAATAGCGGCCTGTATAGGGCACGTTCGAAAACAAGTATAATTATTTCGACGTGTGAAGAGGATGGATTTTGGAGTAGAAATGAATACGGATTTATATGGAAGATATAAGTTCAAAAAATGCAAGTTTTCGCTTAAAAAAAAAATCGTAACTAATGCATTTTCTACCCAAAATCAAGCCCGGGTAAAATTTACCCATGGTAGCCATGAAGGGTTAATTTCATCCCTCCTATGAATATAAAATTGATCTATTATCCTCGTTATTATACATGTAAATAAATGTATAGTTGTGAAATATTGTACGTATAGGTAGAAAACCACACCACGTTTATTTATAAATATTATTTTATTATTGAATTTGATTTTCATTTTTTTTTTTTCGTTAAAAATAAAATCATTTCGCGTTCGCGGGCAGGATTATTTCGTTGGACGTTTATCATTAAAATCCATTCGCGTTTTGTTTTTTAGTTTTTATTTTCTTCGATTTTTTTTCACTTTTTTTTTTTTTTCAATTTCTTTTCTTTAAATTATTTTCGTTCGTTGCTCGTCTCGTTGTGAATGGGGTTAATATAGCCAAGTTGCCCCGTAAATTAATTGTCAGGTGAGTGACGAGGAAGAGGGTGCCGGGGAGGGGGGCCAGGGGGGCCAAGGTGGCGGGTCGCAACGGCCCCTACGACCACGATACAGGCGTCGTGTACCCCGTCAACCTCGGTCAAATAACCATCTACAGGGCGCCAACAAAGAGAACCTACAGCCCGCGGCTAACAAAGCTGATCCTCCTCATGCACAAGCGCAAGCCAAGACCCTCTCTGAGGGCGGTGACAAGCCTGTCAAGGTACTAACGCATCCTTAACTATCCATATCCATTTTCATTTCCATTCTCCATTCCTTTTCCATTTACACATTTCCATTTCCATTTTTGTTTAACACATCGGCTTATGGCGATTTGCGGTTCGAGTCGCTTTGAAACCCTAACCTAGCTAACATAAGAAATATGAAGCTGACTGCGATTCTATTAGTTTTTTTGAAAAAGTGAAATACTTGGCCAGTTTCTGCCGTTGTAAGGCATTAATCTGTTGAGTTTCATTCCGGTTGGTTGTATAGTTTCGAAGATATTACGAATCGCGTTTTCGAGGTGATCTGCAGCGTGTCCGCCATTGCCACGCCGCCACGTAATTCATGAGATATATGTACGCGATCGAATCACTAAACTTGAAGAAAAATGAATAAACATACTCAAAAATTAGATGAATATTATGTCGATGGTGGTTTTACGCGTGTACAGGAAATGAGGTGCGAAAGAATGAACGTAGGAAATCAACTCAAATCCTTCAGCTGTTTTTAAATCGTTTTTTTTTTTTTTTTTTTTTGTCTAAGCTCTTTTGTTTTCTTTTGCTTTTGTTCGTAATTTTTCTCTTTGTCAAATTTTGTGATTTCGTTTTCGTCAAAAAGTTTTCTTTGTGCGAATGCAGAAAACTCTTTTATTTGTTTTGTATTTCAGGATGTCGATCCTTTTTTTTTTTTCATTCTGTCTTAATTACTATGTCCATTTGATCAGAATTGAACGGTTTTTCATGATTGAATATGAAATCGGTAGAAGATGTAATTACAAAGGTCGAGTGACAAAATGTCCTATACTAATGTTATATAGCTACATTTCGTTGTGAGAAATTTTTGATTCGATTTTATTTTTATCTATGATAGAAATAAAATTAAAAAAAAAAAAACAACAGTTCTGTCAAAATTTGACCGAAGTTTCCGCTTAACGGGCAATAATGATCACTCGATCATCGTAAGTAACTCTCCTTTTTTTAACAACAATTTTATCTAATCTCTCCATTATCCATTTCCTCTTCCATTCTTTTTGACTCTCTTTCTCTCGCTCTCTCTCTTTCTTCTCTTTATTGGCGGAACCAATGAAATTATGAAATCTGATAAATTTTCAATAAATATTAAGTATATTGTGGTATGGCATGAAAAATTTGCAAAGACATTTTTTTCATACAATTATCAATTGATCAAATTCCAACTATAATATCCCGCGGGAATTTCATCGATACTCTGTTCATGTCTCCGTAATAATCATAATAATGATAATAATTATTGTTATTATCATTATTATGATTATCATATTTATTGGCATTTGATCATCGGAAGGAGAGACCTGCGAATTAATTGATACACGTGTCGAAAGTCACACGTGTTATTCAAATATTGTAATTATCCCTTCTTTACCAGAAAAAGCAAAAAAAAAAAAAACCAAAAAACAGAAGAAAAAAAACAATTCATAGACATATGTGAGAAAAATTAATTATTTTTAACGAACTTCTAATGAAGTTATTTGAAAAAAAAAATGAAAAAACAACGAAATCCCTGCATTAAACGCTCGTCTATGCCGCCGCTCGTATATTTAAACATATATTTCGCATTATTCCCATTATTGGCAAAACCCCGTTATTATTATTATTATTATTATGATTATTATGATTATTATTATTATTTTCTTTCATCAAGTTATAGATAAACACCTGCATTTATACCTGCTGCTGTTTATTAGGATATAGGTACATTTGCAGCTTGCTAGCTCCTGAATTCTTCATCCCTGTATCATAGACGCTATAAATATAATATAGCTTTGAATAATCGTAGAAATGATCTATCGATCGTTATATAGTTATTTTAGTTTGATTTTTTACTCTGTCGGTATGATCTTTTTTCTCTATCTATTTTTCTCATCACCGCAGCGCTTAAATTACTATAGTTAGCTAGTTATTATTTTAGGATTTATTATGGCTGATATATATACTATAGTTGTACGTATTCTATGTAATATTCTATGATTAGTTTAGTAGTTGCTTTTTACACGTTTACACTTTGACACGCATATACAACATAGCACCATTGCATGTATTTTTCTTTGTACTATTTCCAGTCGGAGCAGAAGTCGGATGCACCTAAAGATGCACCTGCACCTGCCCCCGCTCCACAGGTAATAATTGCACTCCTCATTTTTTCTTTTCTTTGAAATTGTGTTGTCTTTTTTTTGTATCCATTTCTTTTTCTCTTTCCTAATTTCTGTACGTCGTTATCCTTTTATTTTCTCATTTCTTCGCTTACATGGCAAAAACGAACAAACAGAAAACAAAATATTTATTATATATTCACACGTATACGTTGACACACGTATTTATGCATTTTCACCTACTGCATTTGCATTCTCTGTTAGTATATTTCTATATTTTTCATTCTATCAAACAAGTTTCTTTTCACGGAATTTTTGGTTTTCAAAAGTGAAATTCGTTTTGATGAAAACTAGAAATAATTCGATATACAGAGCATATTTTGAGTTACATTTCAATCTCGATTTCAATATAATAATTATACCTAGCTGGAGAATACATGACGAGTTTTTATTTTTAATTTTTAATTTGTTCTTGTTCCATTTCACAGTAAAATACTTGATTTAAAAAATCGCGCATATTCAGCAGTTTTTTTTTTCTCCATTCTGAAAAATCGAATTATTATAAATCGAATTCATCATTTTATTGGAACAATATTGGAGTTATAAAAAAAAATTATTTCATTAAGATTATGTAAATCGATGTGACAAGAGTTCAAATTTGTTAGAATTTGCACAGAATTTGTCTTATTGTTAGAATAAACCATTTTTCCAAACCAACGCGATAGCCCGAATAAAACTTTTTTGTTGATTGCCTAATTTGACCATAGAAACAAACACGAGAACAAATAAATCCTAATTCTTGAAAAATGAATTATTTTTCTTTTATACATTCATCACTTTTTTTTTTTTTTGTTACTCATGTTATTATTTTTCTCTTCTATTTTTTCAATTCTTTTATCTATTGGATTCCCACGTAATTCGGCTTGACTGGTAAAATTATAGCTTGGTAGATTTATATATTAGTTCGCACCGCCTTTTTAGGTGTATAGGATTAAAATATGTATAGGTATTCGTAGTTGCGCTTTGCTTATGTAATGTAATGTAGGACATATACCTATAGAAAAACTCGATGAAAAAAAAAAAGAAAAAAAACTATAAACAACAACAAAAATGGATAATGAAAAATAATCCCATGACTGGCACTGTGATGTGTTGCTGAGGTTCAGGGGTTAAAAATTGGGTTAATAAATAATAAATTGTCGTTCAGCGCAGACTATACTATATATTGACAAGATGAGTAAAAGTGATTTTTATTTTGTAAAATTTCAGGAGAGCCAACCGGTGCAGAACACCACCACCGAAAGCACTGCTTAAGAATAATGATTACCGCTGTATCGTATCGTATCGTATCGTATCTATGATTATATTTGAATAAGAAGAAAAACTCCCATCAACATCAACATCATCAACAACAACAACAACAACAATAATAACAAGAAATTATACTAAGAAAACAACAAAAAATCAACACAAACAAAACAAGCAATGGTCGCGAAATAACAAAAAAAAACCGCGAATATTATTTATATGATTGTGTAACAAAATAATGAAATGCGTATACGTACAGCGGTTGGATCAGAAAAAAAGCAGTAGCAGCAGCAACAGCAAACAGCAGCAACAGCAACAAACAGCAACAACAGCAACAAACAGCAACAACATAATATAACAATTATTGAAAAAAATCCAAAAAAAAAATAAAATAAAATAATAATAAAATAACATTATAAAAAAAAAATACAAAAAAAAAAAAATTATATATATACTACCCCGCCCACCCCTTACTACCCAAAACAACAACAAGAATACTAAGGATACAAAGAAACAAACAAACACTCCGACGCTTACCACGAAAATATTTATAGCTAGATAACAACAACAAGAATAACAAGAGATAAAAAGAAAACAAAACAAAAAAAAAAAAAAAAACCACGAACACCTTTCCCAGGCATTAGATCAGCATCAGAGCTAACAAAAGAAAAACAATTAATAATAATAATAATAACGTTTAATTTTTACATTCATAATTAGACGAGTGATGTTCAGCGGTGATTCAAAGATGAAGAATAAGAAGAAAATGAAGAAGATTTTTTTTTTTTTTTAGTAACTAAGCTACTTGAAACAATCTTTAAAAGAAATGAAAGAAGAAAATCATGATCTAATTTACATTTTTTAATATCTACTATATCTATTATTATTATACGTAATCATTGAACTAAATTGACTGATCGATCGATCGATCGATCGATTGATTGATTGATTGAATGAATTTCTTTGGCAAGGCTCAACGCATGGTTGGTTAGTGGATCAAACTTGGCTATAACGCATATAGGTACATATGATTGTGTGATGATATTTTTCGTGGATTTAGAGCTTACTTTCATATACATACAACTGGGAGTATGTGTAATTAAGACACACACACACGCGTGGCGGTGGTTTTTTTTGTTGTTGTTGTTTTTATTATTATTATTACAATTTTGTTGTTTTCAATTGAAAAATATTCCAATTTCGAACCCTATACGAAACAACAAGAAAAATACAAAAACCATCATTCAATAACAACAATCAAAACTTGATGAGATCGAATGTCAGCAGGTATGATAATAACGTAGTTAAAATTTACGCGTGTAACTTAAAATCGTCGTCAAATCGACCCTGCAGCTATATGAAATTTTTCACGAAAGTTGAAGAAAGAAAAACAGAAAAGTTCTATTCACGTAGGGGTAGAAGATCGGTCGCGTGGTAAAATTTAATGAAGAAATACAAAAATAACAACAAAAAGATCTTTGTTTTTTTTTTTTGTTTTTTATCTATCGATTTTTCAAATATAATCATAACAAATTATTCAGTCTAATCGCTTGCGGTTGTAGACTTATTTGATTATCGCATGAAAATTTTAAGAAACAAAAACATCAATCAATAAATATAAATCTAAATATAATCATTACGATTTTAATACCAATGAATTGAATTGAAATAAAATATAGAGAAGATTTGTTCATTTAACAAATCTTTGCAAAAGGGCCGCGGGTATCTATATATATATATATACATATATATGGACAAAATCCGGTTATATACACCGCTCATGTATAAACGAATGAAATTATGATTTTGTTTTTTTTTTCTCCCGTTTTTTTATTCCTCGTTTAATTGAAGTTTTTTTTTTTCTCTCTTTTTGGTTTTGTTCGTTGTTCCTTAACTCTGTTTTTTTTTTTTTTTTTGTTCTCGTTTTTACTCCAACAACGAGCATTGTGGACCATATATACCGTAAGAGTTCTTTATACAATTTGCGATTTATTATTCCGTTTGATAACAATTGTTTATTGTATGTTAAATTTGAGTTTTTCATTTTTTGTTTTTATTATTTTTTTTTTGTTCTTATTTTTTTCTCTTTCTGTGATTTCAAAAGAATTATCAATATGATTGTCATTGTGATTTTATTATTATGATTACGATTATCGTTGTATACCCTCCTCCCGGTGAACCCCACGATTTATTATTTATAAATGATAACAAATGATTGAATAAAAATAATGAAAATATGAATAAAATCGAAAAAACAATCAACAACAACAACAACAATTTATACCTACACACTTTTTTTTACACGATCATATGTAAATACGTATGATCGATTGAGTAAGTAAGTAAGTAACTGTGAAAAATTATGAATAATATTAATAATAATATTGTATCGTTTATGAACAAAGGATTAACAACTAATATGTAGGAGAAAAATTTTCTTCTATCGATTTAAAATAAATTACGACGAATTGTTGTAAAACCTGCGTTTCAAATGATATTTTTTATAATTATTCATTATAAATGATATGAATACCGATTACTCCTGGTGGGCTGTACTTGACGAAGGAAGGAAAAAACAAAAAAAAAAACAAAAAAAATTAAGATATGTGTAACAATTATTCATTAGCATTAGCTTGCGTATTTAAAGAAAAGCAGAAACAAACAGAAAAACAAAAGAAAAAGAAAATGAGAAAGAAAAGAAGAAATTTGTTCATAATATAATTAATTGATTAATTAATTCATTGATCGATTGATTGATTGATTGAATATAGTGTGTCCGTGTGTGTGTGAATTCGAGAGCCGTAGAGAAGAAGAATTAATACCAATCATCGATTTGAGGAAAAAAAGGAAAAAAAAAATCGTTAATGAACTATAATCATCCTTTTTTTTTTTTTTTTTGATCGTTACAAACATACTTGCATACTCATACAGATGTAGCTACCGATTGAGATTCCTTTATTTATCTATTTATGTTCGTTATTATTAGGTTTTCTTTCTCTCATTTCGTTATTCCCTTTTTACTAGATTTGTTTCTTATAATTTTTGTAGTAGGATGAAGTGAAACGAGAACAAAATCATGAAAGTCAAAGAATATAAATAAATTGTGTCATCGATTATCTACCGATAAATTCAAAACCGTGTTTTTTTGTTTTTTTGTTTTCTCGTTTCTTTATTATTGTTTCTCTCTTTTCAGTATGTTATGAGTGTCAATTTAATCGTACAAACATCATTTTTTCTATATATAATTTTTTTTATCTCTTGTTTTCTTTTAGGTCGGTAAGTAGTTGTCATCGAAATCTCTTCTTCGGGGGATCCTGAGTATTCTTTGTCTTCACCTGAATTTTTTGTTATTTCGACAAACTCTAAGAGGTGAGAAAAAATGCTCACTCGAATTTGTTTTTTTCCTGCGTTACGAAAACAGTTTGTCATCTTGCATAAATTTGACTTCTTGTCATGAAAAAAATTGTTATTTTCTTCTTCTTCGTTTTCACATCGTCCAATAATTTGCATTAAGGGAATTAATTCAAAGCATTGTTATAATAACGGTCTGCTGCGGACCAAGCAGCGTCGTTTATCATTAAATAAGAAGAACGAACGAAAACTAAAGAAAAGTAAGAAAGAAAAAGAAAAAGAAACAATCAATTATTCAGGATACGTTTTTTGTGTTAGTGCGTCGTCGTTTGTTATACACACAACCCGTTGAGTCCTTGTGATGTGCATAATATCTTTGTTTGTGTATTAATAACTATTATTGCGAGATATTTGAAGAAAGGAAAAAAAAAAAAATGAAAAAAAGTAAAAAAAAAACAACAAAAAAAAATCCAAAAAACAAGTAATCATTAAATAAAATACCTAGAGAGTGCTGAAATTGAAGAACCCGCGGTTACCCCATATAACATAACGCAGGAGCGCTGAGCAATATTAATATTTATGCGATTATGTGTTTTGGCGAAGGATCACGTGATTATTTGAGTCGAGAAAATTTCAGGGTTTTTGGCGTATTTTGCTCGGTTATTTTTATTTTTCCGGTTCATTGTCCTCAAATTTGAGTTTGATTCAACGAAGTAGGACAAATTCTTGCCTCTTAATAGTGATATAGCAGAGATCACTTCCAACTTAACCTAGCTAACATGAAAAAAACGTGAGTTTTACCGGAATCCTGTCGGTTTTTTTGACCAAGTGACATACTTGGCCACTTTCTGCCAAGAAACTGAATTCATTCGTCGAGGGTTCATTCGGATCAGTTGAGTAGTCATCGAGAAAATACGATTTGCGTTTTTGAGGTGACAAAACGATTGGTGATAATGGAATTTCAAAAACACTCCCATGTCGCCATAAAAAATCGGGTCTGACTGACGTTTGATGATTTGTAACATTTCGCGATTTATATTATATGCTCCTTCGTTTGAAGAGCAATAATATAATTTTTTTGTAATGTTTGAAAATATGAAGACGAAACTATATAGGCGCTCCTGGGTAAAATTATAGGTATTTCCCGCTATAATCTATAAATCACAAGGTATGATTTGAAAATGGGATTAATATCAACAGGATTGTTAATATTGACTGAAATGAGTCGTGTGTAACCGCGTGGTCCACCGAGCACCGTAGATGATTTAAGAAAAGGGTCAGGCTTGAAAACTAAAAAGAGGGAGTATCATACGATTATTATATTGTAACTGACTACGAAAAAAGAACAATGCATGTGTTAACTGAAATTGAAACAACAACAAACAAGTAAAAAACAAAAAAAAAAAAAACAACATCCCGAGGGATGTAAGATAAGGTAAAATGTTGTATTGTCCGCTAATGCCCCCGCCATTCCCCCGCATCCCCCGTATTGGAACCAACCCGATATAAAAAAAAAAACAAAAAAAAAACTTGCAAGATCAACCTTCCACATTACATACATGAATAATGAAAACCATATACATAGGTACGCGTATATTATCGCCAGCTCGCGTATATGTTTGTACCGCGACATATTAGGCGGGTATAATACGTACTTCCGGGTGGATGAAATTGATATATATTTTTTTTCATCAAAAACCAAGGAAGTTCGTACTGCATCTTAATTTTTGTACGCAGGTAATTTTTGCAGCCAATTTAACGCGCGGTGTTTGCAGTTTGAAAATTAACAGACTGTATTTTAACCATGGCGCCATGCCGCTTTATTATATTAATTAACATCTCGATCAGACGAGATTCTCAAATATCTTTTTTATAATATGATGAAAATCAATTGGCAAAACAACATCGTTTTTAAGAAGATCAACATTTTTTTTTCTTTTGCGTAAAAAAGAAAAGTAACGAAACGAAAAACATATTAAATTCCATCTAGCCAACTTTGAATAAAAAAAACAAAAAAGAAAAGTAAAAATCAAGAAAATAAAATACAAAAAAAAATATCGGATCGAGTTTTATGTAAATTCGATATGATATTAAATACGTATTATAGAATGATTGCAATAATAATATACTGCAACGGTCAATTAGTTCGAATTGAGTTTTTTAAAGGAAAAAAAAAAAAAAAACAACAAAGAAAACTTGAACATATACTTGAAACTCTTTAAAACTGAAGGAAAGAAAAAAATAAAAAAATAAATGAACAAAGAGAAAAAAAAAAAATATTTAAAAAAAAGAAAAAGAAAACTAAAAAAAAAATGTAAAACTGATGAAAAGCGTTCATTTTTCGAAGAAAATTTGTTAAATCCATTTCACGGAGGGCGACACGTACTACTAGTACGTATACGTTCTTTATAAAATAAGGATGAAAACATTTTAATGAATTTTTAATACAACGTTCGCTTATATATCCGTTTTGCCCAGTGAATTTTGTACCGAGACAATGATAAACCCTATAAAGCTAATTTCATATATGGAATTTAATTTTTTCACGAAACATGTGCATTATAAAAAATAAACAATCCAAAAAAAAAAAAAATTGAAAAAAAAAAGAATTTTGGAAACATTTTCTGAACTGAGTAGTTCTTATCTTTATTACGAAACCTTACCGTATTCCTCATCCTTATTCTAATCAATTTTCGATTCAATCCATACTTTTACCATCAGCTTCCGGAACTGTGTAATAATATTGTTTACCTAGTTCAAAATTATATCTTCATAAGTTTTTGTCAAAACAGATATTCACAAAATTTGTAAATTATTAACAAAAAATTGGTGGGATTTCAAAATCGTCTGCGCACAATCGAATGCTTCTGACTTGGGGAGGCTATTTTATCCATAATTTTGCAATCCTTGCAATTTTTTATTCATCAACGACCAATTTTTTTGTTCGAACTACAAATTCGAATGGTATGTCTCCGTAGTTCATTTACAAATTTTTTGGGTTAAATTTTCGATACATTTTTTCAAAACTTGAAAGTTCATCATAATATTTTTATCAGATCAATTCTATTATAATAATTTTCAAAACCATTTTGTACTCCAACTTCACCGAAAAAGATGACAACTGTTGAATGAAAAACCTGGAATTTTCAGGGGATTGATAATCGACAAATAACTGGACACCGTGACTTGGTAAATTTCTAAAAATTCGTAGAAATTCTTCAGAGATGAAATTTTCACAGCAGGCAAATCACAAACAAACAAAAAATGGAAAACTCGATTATCTTATATATTTGATCGCCTATTTACAACTTTCAAATTTCAAATAAATGTCTGATGTCGTTCAGTCAATGATCAATTTAGCTTGCTAAGCCTCGTTATCAGTCTTTGGAGGTTTCCAAGTGTTTCCAAAGTCAGCCATGCAGGCAGCAATGCCAATTTGTGCAAGATGAGTGTCTCTGTGCGGCGGTACTGCAATATGATGAAACTCTTCGAGAGCTTCGGCCAACTCCTCAACAGCTTCTCCAGGACGCTCAGCTTCCATGGTGTCCAATCCTCGCGTGTATTTAGCCTCGCAATTCGAAAGCTTAGCGAGATTGTTCTCCAGACTGACTTTCAATTGACAGCCTGGGCACTTGACCAACTTACTTGGATCTCGCGGTCTTGCCAAAGCTCTGCTGCATCCCTCCGTTGGACATCTAATGAAATTTGTCTAATTACTGTGTGATACAGTAGACGGGAGTAGGTATCAGGGAATTTCAAACATACCTACGTGGAGTTAGATTTTTTGAAATTTGAACAGTGATTTTTTGAACTGAAACAGAGTATCTACTACCTGGGAAACTTGGAATTCTCAGTGAATTTTTTGTCTCACGATAAAATTGGGAAATCTCGGAGAATTTCTTATCGAATGAATAATTTCTTTTTATATTTTTCATATGCACAACTAATTTTGTTGGTGAATAAGTTTCTTCAATTTTATCAATAGTTTTCGCCAGCTCAAAACATTCTGAGAATCGTTCAGGAAGATCATTTCTAGAGTGCCTATGATTAGCTCAATTTTTCGAGTAGTCCGTGAATGAGGAATCGTAGCTGTAATACGCCTGGAAAATCAGGAAAAACTCCGAGAAAAAACATGGAATTCTCATATGGAATTTGGCTGTCAGTTTTCAGTAGACACTCTGTAAAAATCTTGAAATTTCATTCCTGTATATTATCACTTGGAAAACTGAGTAATCCCAGGAAATTAAATGTGGTATGGAAAAGTTTGAGAATGTTCAGGGAATCTTGTGCCCGGTCAGAGAATTAATTCATGGCACATGGTGGCGGATACAGTTTTAATTTGTTCGAACTTTGTTTGGCCTCAACATATTTTTACAACTCCCAGCCATAGAATTTTCATTCTTCGTTAAGGCATAACTTTACCTCGAAATTTCCGGTAGCAAATTTTCATCCTCAATCTTCTTTGACGTGTATATTTCTCAAAAAGACATCAGAATCAAAGAATTCTACCTTATACCTATTGCGATGCGACAAAGTCAGGAAAAACCAGAAATTTTGAGCAGGGAAACAGACAAAAGCTGCGAATTCCGAAATCGAGATTGAGTGGTCTTAATTATATGGTCCTCGGATTGTTCAGAATTTTGAAAAGATTCGAGTTCGTTATGGAATGAATTTCGCTAGGAAACTTTCAACTTCATTCCTGATCATATGAATCTACTGAATTTTGGTACTTTTTAGTACTGGCAATGAGTTTATATCGTCCGTATTTTTCGAATCTATTCCATTGATGATTTCTAGTGCTCGTTAGTGTTACTGACGATGAAATTGCAAATCGTCTCTGCACGTGTATCGAACTGACTCAAGAATATTCATCTTCCGTACTTTTTAGTGCCTCAAAAAGCGAGAATCTTCAATGTTCGTCAAATCGACTCCACACTACTGCTTTTTGGTATGTACGTTTGATTTTCCGCCAATATAATATTACCAAATTGGTTTTCTTATATTTTCTAATCCCGAGCTTACCTCAACCTCGTGGAGTCGTTGGACAAAGTTTTAAATGTAGGCCAGTCTTCTTTGCAGGCCGTGCACTGACATCTGAACCAGTATCTTGACGCCAGAGCCCTTTGCCTTTCGACAAGAGTTCTTTTCGTGAAAATAGGGCCGTAATTTTCCGCGACTGGATCCCCTGGTTTTAGGGGTCGCGTGGCTCTGATAACGATATTTTTTCCCACGAAGTACCTTCGTTCAGAAAACGAATATAATTTCGTTCAATGCAAATGGTCACTGGACGAGGTGAATTCGGTTGCCCCCAAAATATGTAACCGCTTCTAGTAGCAGATCCCTACAGAATTCACCTCTAGTATCGCCGACCTTAGGCCATTTTTTTTTCACCTGTAAAAGCGGTTGCATATTTTCGGAGCAATTAAAATCCACCTCCTTAGGTGTAATCCTCAAATTAAAGGTCGTGGAATTTTCGTGGATTTTTATTACCGTGTAACTGCAGGGTAACAGTCATGATTGAAGAGTGCGACTGATGGGTAAATAGCCACACCAGTGTACAGCTGCTTACTACCCCTGAACTTGTGCTCGTTTCCAAGACGCGTTTCGAAGATTTCATGAGCGTTAAATTGCAAAAATTGCAAATACCTCAAGAGCAGGGCACCAATCTCTGTTTCCTCTCTACTCGGTGGCTCTATGGAGCCAAATTACAAGTCAATTACTATCTAATGATATTGGCACTTATTGTTAGTTCTTATTCTATTCAGATTTTTTTTTTTTTTTTTAATTCCCTTTTTGCTTTTGCAACTTCCAGACTTGCAATTAAACTCCCGGTGCAGCAAGAGAACAAACAGTACCACTTCAGTGTGCAAAAGATAAATCGTCAATTACCCATAACATGCAATATGCTTTAGCACATAGTTGACTTACCGTTGATCTTCGATGGGTTTTCAAAGAACCCAACTCTCTGCAAGCACTTGACTAGAAAGGCGGCCATCAGTGACCTGTGCAGAAAGTCTTCGGGAGATCTTTTGTCGCTATGAGTGACTAGGTGACTCATTAGCGTGATTAGTTTATCCTCTTCACTGGAGTTTCTTTTATCCTCAATCCTCGGGTCTTCTTCTCCGTCATCTCCACGCGTTCCGTTTTCCTTAAGCTTCTTTTTTCTCTGTCTTCTTTTGGCGGATTTACTGAGCTTCATGGAAACTGAGGGAAGATCCTCTGATCCCAGCATCATTTCGTTTTTCTTATCGGCCCCTATCGACCCTTCTAACTCCCTGTACGTCTCTAAACACTTTTTCAATCCGGCTTGAGTTATCATTCGGAATGCTACTGTGCTAAGGACACTCATACCTGAGCCTGGTTGAGAAAAAAAAAGTCAAATGTAGATAAGAATTCGATGATGGCAGATGATAGGAGAGGATAGAAAAAAAAATCGCTCACCTACGAGCAGAGCTAGGATTTTGCATTCGTATTTGTGGTAAGTTGAAAGCGCCTCATCACGACATTTTATACCACAGAATGCGACGCTGCTGCAGACCGGGCAGCCGACTGGTGCTCGTAATCTGGATTAAACAAAAATAAAAAAAATCTGGCACACGCGATTTTTTGAATTGAAAAATCCGAGGAAAAATCACATTAAGCGAACGAGCGTTAGGTATACAAATTTTTCGTCACTTCATTCAAGAATATTGAAATTCCAACTTTGGATCCCAACTCAAACTTTCTGAACTTGAACCGAAATTTACTATTAATTTTCGTAACAAACGGAATAAATTTGGATTCGGAAATACGTATGTATGTAGTACCTTGTGAAGCAATGCTGGCAATGAGATCCGTAGTTTTCGGGGATGAGACAAGCGGCGAGTGGAGGTTCAGTGGCTAAAGTATCACCGACATGGATGTCTTCAGCAGCCGCAGCGTATCTTCCGGTTGATGGTGTTTCCTCGATTTTCACGACTTTCGACAGTCGTGGATACGAGGGATTTGAACCACCGGTTAACGCAGGCGGTGTAGTCGCTTTTAATCAGAGATCTAAGTAATTATACCGTCAAAAGAATTGTTCAAGTTGACTAATTGGGAATGGCCGTCGAAAGTGATGATCATTCATTGTTGATCCTCTTGTGATTCACCTTTCGAATGATCCAGTGGGGTAAAAACGGACCCCTCAAAATATTTCTTACAGCCAAAGCGATCTTTGCATAGATATATATTGTATTTTTTTTTTTTAATATAGTTGCTGGTTGAATAAATTTTTCAGGAATTTCTGTTTGATGGGAATGAATCTTCAGGACTACGCACTCGTCTCTTCGTAATGAGAAAGAAAAAAACAAACTGATAATCAATTATCTCTATTATGCTTCGAGGAAACGAAAGGTGAACTTGGCCACCCAAAAGGAACGTTTGAAGGGATGAAACCGATGGTAACGTTTTAGTGTTGGTATTATTAGCAGACTTGTTCGCGTGAATTAGAAATTTTCAATATTGGAACAAGCTTACATTAGATTGCAACAAATTCGATTTTTCTGTATTACATATCAGGGATTGATGAAAATTTAATGTTTGATATGATCCGTCAACATTTTGGGTTGCTGACAATTTTTCTTTAACGTAAAACGACAAATAAAAAAAAATATATGTACATACGTTAACTTCCGGAAAAAAGTCGAGTAAATTTTCTATACAACATACGTTCTCGTGTTCCGGATTCACTTTATTTTAGAAAAAGTGACTCCGTGCATTTTCAAACAATTTATACATATCTATTTGATCAATACATCGCACTCACGTTCATGTTTTTCCACGTCTTTGGATTGACGAATTTTTTCGCTCGAAACCGGATCTCTGAGAGCGTCGATTTCCTTCAGCAACGTTTGTCTCTCAGCTATTTCCTCTGGTCCCAATAATCTTCCAGCTAATTCAAGGCAGACCCTCGCCTTTTCCAAATTTCCGAGGTTTCTCTGGCAGATTCCCATTTTTTTGTAAAACTGTGCTCTGTGTAAAAACATTTTAGTGAGAGTCAGTTAAACGATTAATAATTTTCAGCACTACCGAAACTACAATCACTAATCCAATGTCAAGTATACAGTTATTAGAAACTGAATTTGGAACATTTTATGGCGGAATCCATCAAAATCTATTTTCACGTTCCTGCATCAACCGTTGGACAATGTTTACTAAATTCTTGCAAGTTTTGGCTATTTCTCTTTCCTCCGTAGACGTCAAAGAATTATATCTATGCTTTGGAACTCTAGGAATTATCGGAGTAAAGATTGTGCTAGTTCGAGACAGTAAAATTCCGCCCTCGTAGAGTTGGAACGAAAATTCAGGTAAATTAATTTTTTTTTAAACTCATTTTTTCTATCAATTAACAGCCCAGCTGGATGATCACGAGATTGAAATCGGATTCTTTTTAGAGCTGGTGAAATTTTGCCAAGATAAAATTTACAGATAATCTCATTCTTCATTCGTTTATCACCGTTATCGCTTTTCTCAATGTCTAGTCAAAGCTGCGTCCTAAATCCTAATCACATACCTCATCCAATCAGGAACGCCTTCTACAGCAGCAAGTTTCAGATCCTCCAAAGCGAAATTGTGTTCTTCCTGTGCAGCGAGAACATCAGATCTCGCAATCAAAGCCAGACTTAAGGTAAACCCTTTGTCAATCGATTTATCTTTTCCTAAAAGCCCAAAAATTGACACATCTAATTATCTCAACGACCTTATGGACGCAATGTTCAAAAAATTCCGTTTTTCTTTACTTCTATGCAAACCTACCGTTCGGTGGTGCTCTCAGGACAGCTTGACTGAGAAGAAGCAAAGCTCTGGTTTGGTGATTGGCGAGCATATTTTGCACACCTTCGAGTCTCTTGCTTCGCGAAATCCCAGGGTCTTTATCTCTGTACAATTCTTTGACGTGTCTGAGGGTCTCGAGGACGGTTTCCTTTATCTTTCCATCGGTGAAGACAGTCCTAACTCGCTCCTCGTCAGTCTCCAGCTTGCCAAAAATCTTTGAAATCCACGATGGACCAACAGCCTCCGTTACAGTCTCGCTGAAGTCTCGGAAGAATCCTTTACTCCCGGACTGGAGTGTCTCAGCCGAACAACGAGCTTTGTAGAACGGGTCTGGATCTTCCAGAGACATCGTTCTTCAATTCGAAATCAGGGACCGAAAGTTGCTTATCGAATTGCCTGATAAGGAAAGAATATCTGCTTTTATTTCTACTCGTAGAACTGTCGAAATAAATTGGCAGTTCCATGTCGAAAAAAATCAAAAACGAGCAATTGGGTATTGTCGATAAAAAAATGACGTTGTTGGGTTTGGATTGAAATTCTGAACGCTAAACATCCGGAAGGCCAAAACTCCGAATCTCGGAATTTGCGAAATGCAACGCAAATTTCAAATTTGCGGATTTTTGGACTTTCTGAGTCTTTAACTGTCGGATTTTCGAGCCGTCTGCATTTCGACTTTTCGGAATTTGCAACTTCTGAACACTACCGTTTCTAGAAACTCACAATCACGTCTCAAATAAATTCGGAATCTTTACCGTTCAGAATTTTTTGAATTCAGTTTGGCGTGAAACTTTCATTATTTTTAATGGATGCGTATGATTGTCGGATGACGAAACAAAATTTCGATGAATTAAATGAATGAATGACGTATGATCAAACCATACGGTAACGACTTACCGGACTTAAAACAGTCCCAGATCGATATAATCGCCGGCGAGATGCGTAGATCAAGGAATTTTTGAGCTAATCTTCGCAGCCGAGTTTGAGTCCGGTTCCGTTCGCCTCTTAGTGCCTCAATTAATTATACGATTAATTAATTATCGAAATGTGATAATAAACTGCTGTCTAAAATTCATTTAAAATTCAATACTCGCATTACGAAAGTTTCTTCATGACCGCTGCAACGCAGGTAAATAATAGTAATAATAATAATCATAATCATAATAATAATAATAATGATAGTAATAATGGAACGAGTCACTCTTCGATATCTTATTGCCGGTTTTTCGGTCTCATACCTTTTTATTGTTCTTTGATTTTCTCATTCGAATTGGGATTAGAAAATGAGATGATTGCCGAATTTCACAAACCCTGATCTGCCTGTATATACGCAATGTTTTTCACTTTCTGAGCTCTGGGCTCGTTTCTTAACTTCTCTGTGCGGTAAAACCGGCTAAGATATACCCGGCCAGAGAGAGGAGAGCTGTTGGGTATAATTATAACCGAAACTTTAGCGCGGGGCCATTCGAAATCTATTTTTGAATGAATTTGCTGATCGCTTCGTGGTGAAGAACCAGCGACCCAGAGACATCTCTTATCTGAGATGCGTAAACACGTGTACAAACTTGATTCAGCCTATGAAGATCGTCGATAAAGAAATCGTCCCATTCCCTACGAACGAGATAAGGTAAGAAAAATTTAAAAAAGAAACAAAATTTCTAATATTATTCAATTGAATTTTTTTATTAATTTGAAAATTTAAGGTGAAATCAACTGCTACGTGGAAAAAACGGCTATTTCGAATTTTGCTTGAATAACCGGCTATCTCGCGAGCGACTCTGAAATCGCTCTGTAGCGGTATTGACTTGCCATGCAACTACAGAGCGATTTCGGAGTCGCTCGCGAAATCACCGATTATTTAAACAAAATTCGAGATAGCCGCTTTTTCTACGCAGCCGTTGAAGTGTTTCAATTACTGACACTTTCGGACCCAATTATTGACACTTTTATATTCTTAAATTTTAAATCGATGATAAGAATTCTGAATGTTTCCGTTACAAAAATCAATTAATTGCTGTAGAGTCTCAGAGAATAGGAATTTATTTTTTGATAAATTGAATAAGCTCGTGAATGAAAAGAAATCATTGAAAAATGTCAATACTTGGGACGGTGTGTCAGTAATCGGGATACTTATCTTACAACCGCTTTGTTTCGTAGTACGCAATAGTTTTCGGGTTTTATTCAAACCCAGGAAAATATATATGTATCCGTGTCAAACGTTCGATGTAAAATATTCTACATTGATATATACGAACACCTATTCGAAGCGAGAGACAGGTGGGTGGTTTCAATTCAAAAAACTGCGACAAAGTTGCTACCTATCGCTTGAATACCGAATATCTAATAGCGAGTAGCGAATTATACCTGGACCAAAGCGTCCGGAAACAGGCGGAAAACTGTTAAAATAATAATCGTATACCTAACTGCATAAAATAGCTCGAATTTCTGTGAATTCTTTAACAAAAAGTACTCACTTCGACTCTTGTATGAATTCAAGAACAAATTTTTCTTCCTTGAAATCATAGAATTCACGTTAATCGCAAAAATGATGAATAATGACAATTGTCAGTCATTCATCCGATGAGTTTCATTTCCCCATCACTATCAGTCATGCACTAGCGGTCATGTTCGACCCTTGCTTAGGTAATTGTTTTACAAAAGTTTATGCACAAAAATTGATAAAAAGAATAGATAAAAATCATCAAAATCCATTAATTCTTTCTCGAGATATGACTATTCGATATTGTTTTTCTGTAAAATTTCGTTCGTTCAATTACTCAAAAACTACTCTACCGATTGAGTCCAAAATCTAATCAGCTCTGATTTACGAAAAACCGGACATAAAATTTATCAATTCATTTCCAAAAATGGTCGGAGGTGATTCTCTAGACCACAAAACGTGGAGATCTGGTGAAAAATCAACTTTTCATTTTCGGTGTAATTGTAATAACTTACCTTTTTCAGAAATGGGAAGTCAAAATCAAAGAAAACTAGATTTTCAATCACGTGGTTTTTCACCTAGATCCATTATATCCGCCTATACGCATGCGAATTTCGTATTTCCATCTCCCTAACCATCTATTTATCTATCTATCTATCTATTTATCTATTTGCTCAGCGATGTAAACATAGGTCTATATTGAAACGTATTCCTTCGCATATTATATGTATAGATATGTATACCCACGTGACGGTCTAGCGAGTAGGTATAAGGCAGATAGACAAGCAGGACGTATATCGGTATGTACCCAAGTCGAGTTAATATGGACAGTCGTTGACATTGTCTGTCCGAAAACATACACACACATGAGACAATACAGGATCACGTGGTGCAATACGCGGTTTTATCATTGGCCAAACGAGCCCGACGAGCCTCTAGCCTATCGCCAGTTCCAGGTGCGCATAGTCGAAAGACAACGGACGTTACCGCGTGTGATCGCGCGAGATAGGAGAACCTTTGCCAGTCTCTGATTAACGCCTTTTTATTCATCTATTTATTGGTTCATTCATTCGATTTTATTCTCAATTTTTTATCCTCATTTTATACGTCTACGATTATCGGTTTCCGCGATCTTTTTTCTCTTTTCGAGTTATTCGCTCGGGATACTCGAACCCAACCGGTATTATTTTTTATTCATCATCATTTTACTCACGATCGGCTTATCGGAATGAAGAAGATCGACAAAACACGTGGTAGGCAATCATCATCCGGTCGAACTGCATCGATGGCATCTGATTCTCATTGTGGTCAACTGGCAATTGGTAATTACCTTTAACCTCACGATTCTGATCATTACGTTTTTGTTCCTATTTTTTTCTACTTCTTTCTTTCCTCTTTTCTGTTCATTGTCGGTGCGATTTTTTATCTGTACCGATTATTCATCTCCGGCATACAATCGAATCTGATTTCTGATACAGAAGAGCTTAATCGTCGATGGTGATAGAAAAAAAAGGAACCAAGTTTCGAATTTTGGCTAATTTCATAATAGCATTTACTCTAATGATCAAAATCTTCTAATTTAATTATAATAATTTTTGGCGACTGAACTTCATACAGAAGAGGGTGATCGTTGATGGTGAATGGAAAAAAAAAATAACACAACGTTTTGAATTTTGCCTAATTTTATAATGTGATTTATCCTAATGATCAAAATCTTGTAATTCAGTGATGATGAGTTTTGGTGGTTGATTCTAGTACAGGAGAACTTGATCTTTGATGGTGAATATAGAAGAAAAAATCAACCAAGTTTAGAATTTTGCTTAATTTTGTCATGTGATTTATACCAATGATTGAAATCTTTTAATTCAGTGATATTTATTCACCTTCTCTGGTCATCCAAGATTCAAATTATACCCCAGTCTATACTTTGGAACGGATTACATAATTTTTGGGTATAGATAAAATTAGGTGAACACATCACTGTCCTTTTTTCGTTACTTTGAGATCAACTTTCTTCAGATCTCAGAAAAAAATTCTTTGTTTTTTTTTTTTTTTGAAAGCTTCACCATGGGACTATTTTTTTCCTGAAAGTGTCTACCATATTTGGAGATTATGAATAACTAACGAATTTTATGGGATAACAAAAGGATCGAAAAATGCAATGGTTGTGATTTTTTTAAATGGAAAGACACATTTTCACGCACTCATTGTCAGACGTTGCGGATTTTTTTCCGCCAATTTAATGTTCCTATGTGTATAGATTTGCTTCCAGATGTTCAAACGTTTGTTTCATATTCTAGAACGTTAGATGCATGATCCATAATATTTTCGAGTCAATAGAAACGACGCTCGTTCGCACGGTATCCATTCAAAAACGTCTTCGGTCATTTTGACCCCGTGTAACCGAAGTGAAACATCGTTGCTAGGTGTGAGTGACCAGGGAAGGTTAATACTCAAAATTCTGAATGGAGATCAGATTTGAAAACAAGAAGCACACGAAAACAAAATATACAGAATAAAATGCAATTGTTTCGTTGGTTTCTATTAATTTTTACCGATGTTTGGATGATTGTGTTTGAATTTAGTATTATTTAGGTATATACATAATACGCGAAGAGATTCGAAGAGATTGTGTGTATACCACAATCACTCAACCCCTGGCAATAAAAAAAAAAAGGATAAAAAAAAAGGAATTCGACCTTCTAAATTTGTGAAGAGTGTTCAAGAAAACTTAAGAGTGAAAAGTTTTCTCCGCCACACAGAATGGGAAGTTTAAATTTTGAACGTAAACGAATATCTGCGGATGAATTCTATTCACGCGAGTGAATTGCGAAACTTTGAAACGAAAATTCGAATCTGGAAGAAATTCTTACTGGATTCAAAGTTCAACCGCATGTTTCTGACGCGAACAAAAATTAATGTAATTTTAATTTGTTACAGTTTTAATTTTAAAATCAGGTACCAGGTTATAGTTCGGAATTCTATCCTCAAATTTAGTGTATCTGACAATCCGTCAATTTCTGAATCCGTCTTTTTTTAGTTATAAAATTTTTGTTCATCTCAAAAGATATATTTTCCCTGCATCATTAACGTAGAAAACGTAGGAAAATCCATTCGGCATGAATGCGGATGAATTTGGAATAGAATGAAGAGCGATTTTTTCCTATCCACTTTTGCAAGTCACGCTGTTATTTACGTCCTTTTTTCAATGTCTGCATGAAATGTGCGGTAAACATTCATCCCCATCCAAGGGACAGGCCCCCTTCGCTCTTGCGAAGTTTGTTTTCATGACTTGACCTTTTTGTATCGATCCTCAAAGAACAACGATAAGAACCTCGCCGGCGCCACGTTTTCTCGCTTCTTATATTATATACCCGTGCAGAAGCCTTGGATTTGAAAGTAATTTCACAAAAACTGCTAATCGTTCAGATATCGCGGTCGATTCTACGATAAATTTTTTTCGACAAACCTTTTTCTCACATTCCGATAGACTTATTGCTCCGATTGGAGAAACTGGAAAAGAATGTACATTGTACAGAACATCGTACTTTTCTTACATCACCTGCATAGGCGATGAAAAAGCAAAAAGAACACGAAAATTGAGCAAAACGAGTCTTGCATTTGGCAGTACCATCGATTTTGAATAACTGATTAACCTTGAAGGTAAATTTCTGGGGCGGGATTGCAGTTCTGCATTCCAAAAGTTCCGAACGGTCGAAATTCCGAATTTATTTCAGACGTGATTCTGAGTTTCTAGTAACGTGAAAGTTCGGAACTTGCAAATTCCGAAAGTTCGAAATGCAGACAACTCGAAAATCGAGTGAGTCTATAGTATAAAAATTCGTAATTTTGACCTTTTGCATTTTTTGAAATTTGGAATTTTAATCCTGCCCTGAATTTCTTACGATTGACATCGATTGAAGAAGATTTTATCAAACTTGCTTTTTTTTGTCAAATTCTCTGGGTACCCCATTTTGCCCCGGTTTGCTTTATATCAGTATTTGACAAGGACGTGAATAGGAGATTGAATAAACTCTGATCTCAAACATCCGGACAAATTGGCAGCAAAAAAAAAAAAAAGTGTCTACCCTTGGGATCTGCTGCAGACCCGAGGCTGACTCGTCTCGTTCCATAGACGTCTATGTTTGTAATCAAAGCCGAGGCTGATCATCGTCGCGAAGCTCTGGTTGTCTGCTGACGTAAAGACGCCCTGACCTGTACCCAGCGAGTTGTGAAGACGAGGGGCAAAGGGAAAATCGCGTTGTCGTATGATAACGCGACTAGCGCCACGATAACGCTGGTCATACGTAGTTTTTTAATGCACGATGATGGAGAGGAAAATGATGCAACGATTACCGCGCGACTGCGCAAATTAATAATCAAGTATGAAAGATAAATGAAAGAAATCGGTCTCGGCGAATGACGACCTTCACCGCAAATTAATCTTCATAACTTGCAATTTGAGGGGAATGCAATTTCGATTTGCAATCGCAAAATGCAACCGAATTATTTCATTAGGTTCAAAGCATCTCTATATAGTCATTTATCAATATTTGCAGTATTGATTCTCATCATATTATTTAGAAGTTGACAATGCTGAAATTATCGTTACGTTGCGTTTGAAACTTTTTTCGAATTTGGAATTTCGCTTGTGATCAGGTAATTGCACTGGAATCTTCAAATTGTGGTAAAAAAAAAATTGACGGCATGATTTTCCGACTATCTGTACGAGGAATTCGCAGAAAAAAGTACAAGCGCGATTAAGGGTGACCATTTTCTGATAAGAAATCAATTTGAAAAATGAAGAAAAGAGAATGACTGATGTATTCCATTTTTATTTATTAATTTTTTTTTCAATTGAAATCAAATTATACAGTAACCGAAACTTCCAAAGTTGCATAATGTTTGGTGGCTTTTCATACGTCATGAACGAATGACGAAATAAAATGAAGTGGAAACTGCATCGCAAATTCACTTTGTCTGGGTCTGGAAATTTTGTCTAGTTGATCAAATATTAAAAAAAAAAAATGACCAGTTTTCATCAGTTTCAGTAGAAACACATTAGATTCAGGAAAGCATTTTCAGACCATGTAGAAGTAAAAAGTCACGAGATAATGGGTGAGCCGAGATTGAATAATTTCTGCCAATTTGTCGAAGGAAATGAGAAGCTCGAACTTGGAATTTAGATCGGATGATCGAACTTTTTTCATCAATATATTTTCAAACGAAGAGGTGATTTGGTAATATAATTTGTTTCCGCTGTTTGGCGAGCTTTTTCTGAAATTTCAAATGTATTTTTCAGGTCACGTCTTTCCATTAACGAGCATTGAGAATTAAGTGAAATTTCGAAAAAACGTTCGTGGTTAGTATGTTTGTGGTAAGGGTTAGGAACTATAGAATGTTTTATAATACACCAGATTCCAACTGATCTTTCCAATTAAATGTTGTCGAGCACGTGTTTTGCCTATCATACTATACTGTCCGCTTACACCTCCCGAGATGAAGAATGAATAATTCCGAATGAGTACAGGAAGAGAGTTCACGAATTCCAAAAGAACTAACAAAGTTGGATAGCTTTGGCTTTGTGAGTTTCTTAGAAAGACTTACTTAGAAAAGAAGTTCGTATGAATTCGAAGCATTGTTCTTAGCTTTCTGCGAGTTCCGAAACTGTTTAGGCAGACATCGTTCATTCACGCATAGAAAAAATAATAAAGAGCAATTCCACACTCTGTAAGAATTCATGATTTCCAAAAATCGATAAAAATTTTACTGTTTGTGTTTCTGCTTGTCAAGTTCCCGAATACATAATTTGGGCATATCTTTACCGAAAACGAAAAGCAGAAAATGTTCACATGCATCGGTGAGAAAGTGCGAGAGTTGTTTTTGTGAAAGAAATTTCATTCTGATTTCCCACTCCACCTACCGATTTTGGCAAAACTCGATTTCGGAGTAATATCCACTATTATTAAGGTGATATAGTAGAGATCACTTTCAACATAACCTAGCCAACATCAGAAACATGAGTTTTACTGGAAGCCTTGCAGTTTTTTTCAACGAAGTGAAATATTTGGCCACTTTTTGCCAAAAACCTGAATTTATTCGTCGAGGGTTCGTTCGGATCGGTTGAATAGTCGTCGAGAAAGTAAGATTCGCGTTTTCGAGGTGAAAACAATCGGTAATAATGAAATTTCGAATCAACTTCCACATCACCATAAAATGCCACGTGATTATGTTCGGAATTCCATGATTACCAATTGTCATCACCTCGAAAACGCGATTCGTATTTTCTTCAAAACTATACAACCTACCGGAATGAAACTCAGGAGATTAATGCTTTACTACGGCAGAAAGTGACCGAGTATTTTACTGTTTGAAAAAAAAAACAAATAAAATTCCAGTCAGATTCATATTTCTTAAGTTAGCTAGGTTAGGTTCAAAGTAACTCGTACCATACCGCCTTAAGGAGATGCTGAAATGAATTCAGTCTATGTAGATCCACCCGCGTGCATTTGCCTAATCGATCGAAAATACGCGCATACATCGTTTCTCACCCAGACCGCAACGTATACCTACGTAAAAGACGCCTATAGTGCCCACTACGTGCGCAGAGATATAATATATCGCGATGTCGCGTAGCGTCGTTGTCGTCGTTGTCGTCGTCGTCGTCGTCGTCGTCGTTGTCTAGTAGCGTCAGTACTTCAATTTTCAGTAGGCGTCGCGGCGCAAAGCGGCGTGGACGCTCGGGCAGTCCGCGTCGCGATCTCAAACCGCCCGGTACCTACCTATAGGTTTTTTTTTTTGTTTTTTTTTTGTTTCTTTTTCTTCTTTTTTCTTCTCACGTATAGCTAAATAAATACATAGATACATACATACATATGTATAATACATACGTAGTCGTAGGTATATACTAGGTATAGACATACGTGCCTACAGGTTTAAATTTATAACATCCAAAGCACGTGCGCGTCTCTCGCACCTGTTATCACCGCCTTTGCCTTCTTTGCTTTCCGAAGAACGGATAGAAAACCAGTTGCTAATATACAACGAGAAATCACGTTTTTCTTTTTTTTGTCTTTTTTGATTTTTGATTTTTGATTTTTTACTCCATTTTATTCATTTTAGTAATTTATTTATTTATTAATTTGATTTTCTTCTGAAATTTCATTTATACTATACAATTAAATGTATGTATAAATTTTCTCCATTTTTCAGTGACAATAATAATAATAATAGTAATCATTATGATAATTCAGTGAATGACGATAGATCAATTAATTAATGAATCAATAGAAAATTCGTGAAAAATATACAATCGATTGAAATATACGATATAACATATATCGTATTTCGAAATACGTTTAATAACTGTAATTATTATGATAGATCGTAGGCTAAATGTTGGTAGAAAATTCAAATCGTTGAGATTTTTGTATACGAAATTTTCGTTTTTTTGTTCATTTATTTGTTTCTTTTCTATTTGTTTTATTACGTTTTTCTCATTTTTATTTTTATTTTTTTTCTTTAATTATAGTTACGTATGTATTTGTAGATGAAAAGTGATCTTTGAAGGTACACAGAGAAAGCCTAAATATAAATATGGTTGTATATTATACATGTATAGCATATGTATAGTATAGTATTGATCAAATCTCGGGAGATTGTGTCGTTGAGGAAAATTCTGCGAGTGTATAAGACGCGGTTTGGTATCAAGATTCGGAAGAATAAAACGTACTAGAACTACCTATATAAGTAGAGAGAGGAGAAGAAAAATTTGCAATAAAATAAAAAAAATAAAAATAAATCAATAAAAAGAAAGAAATAAAGGTGAAAAAGAAAGAAAGTCTGATAACCGCGGTGATTTTATAATCCATCAATCAATCGATCGATCGATCGTTATCGTGATAGGATATAGCGCGAGTTCATCGTCATCGTATAATAAGTGCGAGAGAGTGAAGAGTGAAAAGAAAAAAAAGGAAAGAAAAAAACAAGAGAAGAGAAGAATTTTTCAAAGAAAAGTTAAGCCGTTTGGATTTATATATATATGAGTGAAGTGTAGTGTTCGTTTAGCTGTTTAACTATAAAACCGTCATCGTCAACAAGCCGCGATTCAATTTGCATGTATACCTAGTATACAAACCTGTTGCGTCTTTGAAGAGTAAGAAACTGAGGTGAGTAGTTTATGGGTGCCGAGGGACATTTTGTATTATAAGTATTTTTCTTTGACTTTCTGCCCGGCGATGAAAAATTAAAGTTCATTTGTTCCATCACAGTTGTCGAATCGTTTTTCCGTCATTCGGAATACATACACGTAATGGTTATTTTAATGTTCAAATATTTTCGTATTTTGTATAATCGGAAGTAGTAGAACCTTGAAAGATTTCGTGGATTTTTCCTCCGAATTTCATTCGAATCAATCGAGTGATGATCCGCAGTTCAGGGCACGAAATTAATGGTAAGTACGGAAAATTTCAATTCAGGATATACGGCTATTCCCGTGAAAATTAATTAATGTAAGAAAAGGTAAATCCGACAATTTCCAGTACGTAGCCTGAGGGGAAGACCTTACCGAAATTTTGGTAAGGAGCAGTTTGTCATTATTCGAATTGCCAAATAACGTTCAATCAAAAAACCAATAGTACAAGTTTCGGAATACTGTGGGATATTGTTTTCAAAAGAAGTTGGAATTTTTAGCTATGTAAGTTCATACGCAAGGAACCTTCTGCAGCACTGTGATGGAAAGATTTTCTTTGTATAGTATTCGTTTTTTAGTTGAACGTTTTTCGGCCATTTGGAGAATGGAAAACTGCTTTTTATCGAGAGTTCTGCAGTAGGGTCTTCCTTTCAAGCGATATGGTACAAGTATCGCTTTGAACCTAACCTAGCTAACATAAGTAATATGAATCTGACTGGAATTCTATTCATTTTTTCCTAACAGTAAGATACTCAGCTACTTTCTGCCGTAGTCAAGCATTAATCTCCTGAGTTTCATTTCGGTAGGTTGTATAGTTTTGAAGATAATACCAATCGCGTTTTCGAGGTGATGTCGTGATGACAATTGGTAATCATGGAATTCCGAATATAGCCACGTGGCCCCTTATGACGATATGGAAGTTGGTTCGAAATTCTATGATTACCAAATGTTGTCATCTCGAAAACGCGAATCGTACTTTCTGTACGAATGAATTCAGTTCTTTGGCAGAAAGTGGCCGAGTATTTCATGTCGTCAAAAAAACTGATATTGTTCTAGTAAAACTCAATATTTTTTTATCTTAGCCAGATTAATTCGCAAGCGATCTCAACGATATCAACTTAACTTTTGTATGCCATAGCCCATCTTCATTAGAAATCGGGCATATTATATTTCTAAGTATAATTTCTTACAGGGTGTCTATATTGAGCAGTTCTGGAAATTCTTGAAATCTTGATATTGTCCTGGAATGCCAATTAGATTCTTGAAATCCTGGAATTACCCTGGAATCACAATTAGATCCTGTAAATCCTGGAAAAGTTCCTCCCCGATTGTTCTGAAATTGTTGGTAAAGTCCTGGGAAGTTTTCTACTTCAAACTATGAGAATCCATTTCCTTAATTCTTTTCTTCTCCACCAGTAGATGAAGATCGAAAATGAAAATTCATATTCAATAAAATCAATCCTCTATTTTGCTTCAATAATTCTCATCCTGAAAAATTTCCTAAATCTGGCCTGAAAATCCTGTTAAATATCCTGGAATTAGATATCAGTTTACTGATAGACACCCTGTTCTTTAAGGAAGTTTCAAAAACCAAAATACGTGCATACTTATTTGTTTTATCATTAAATGCTAGCGTTGAATGTAATGCAAGTAAAAATCAGTCCAAGTATCATTACTGCTGAGTGATAATCACGCAATCATATCGACTTGGCCGATGCACATTCATAGCAATTAATCAGAGATGTCAGGAAGAAGTCGTACTCCTCGTGTTAGTTCGTATCCATGTACAAGTCTCTCCGGGGCACGTATCTACATGCAGAATGAAAACCTCAGCTTTACTGCTATACAAGCCGTTCTTCAGGATCTGATAACTCAGTAGATACTAAAAGTCGTTAGGCTCGGTATAATCCGTCTTCTTATATACTTTCTCGCTCGTTTGATCGATCTTTTCCTGCAGATGGAGTTGTAAAGACGTCGACGTTAATCCAAGAACTGCTCAAACTTGAACTCAGTATTCAGATTCCTATTCCTCTACTACAATTTTCCTGGTGAAAATTTTTACTAATTTCTAGGACCATTCTTTTGTCTGGGGAAATCGGAAAATTGAATAGTTTTCTCTATAAAGAATCGTATTTTTTTATAGTTTTTTTTTTGTAGGTGTTCAATAGCAAATTGTACACTGGCATAGTTTTTAATGAAGAAATTGTATTCTCTGAAAGTTTTTGGAGTAAGAATTTCCCAATCAGGTACTGTGAGAAATTCATTCGTCTGAAAGAGGGAGTTTTCAACTCGAAAAAAAAGTTAGATTTTATGCTATCATTGAAATGAGAATTGACTGAAGACAAGGTAAATGGATGGCTCATTTTTGTTTCAATGTAGAGAAAAATAAATAGGAATAAGATATATATTTTCATAGCTAGAGAGTTAGCAAAAATCTTCTTTTTGTGGGGTTGAAGTTCGTAGCGTTAGCGGAACAAGATAATCCGAAGGAAATTCCTTATTTCGTGACCCAAACCGTTAAAAAACAGCAAATCACGTTACGTCATTTTCTGAAATAAGTAAAACAAACCGACCTCATCTATTCGGCAACTCTAACAACATTTGAGTAATGTGATGGTACATTTTTTCAAAAAATTCTTCGTCACTGAAGTTACGAACTTCAACTTCATTTTGGGGGGGGGGGGGGGGGGGGGGGGAGAAGTGGAAAATTCACTGTGATGATAAAACTCAAAGAAAATCATTTCCAATTTTGATGAAAATCTGTGCAATAATTTTCGCCATCTAGTGCAACAAAAAAGGCGATTTGTAGTTATTGTTCACCTCCAATTTGGTGTCATTTGTTTTGTTCATTCATGAATTTTCCTAAGGGTGAATATACACCTGAAAACAAGAAGAGAAGGTAATTTTCGAGAATTTTCTGCCGGGTAATTATTGGAATTATCCAATCGGGTTTTTTTCTAGTTAGAAATATACACTTTCAAGAATGTTTTCAATTTTTGTCATTCAAAAATGATACTCATTCACGGAGTACTTGATTATTCTATGGAGTGGCGTAAAAAATCTGCTACAGCGGTTATACCCAGTGACGTTTGGTCAAAAATCATCTAAAACCAAAAAAATCGCACAGGATATTAAAATAGATATTATTTTGTGGAAACATCGCGATGGCAGGTTTTTCTCGTATAAACGACTGAAGTACTCCGTAAATTAGCAACATTGCCAAATGGAAAAAATTGTAAACTTTCTCAAAAGTGTATATTTTTAACTAGTAAGAAACTCGATTCGATAATTCCAATATATAGTTTTCGAAATGAAATAAATTCTCGAAGATGACCTTATTTTTTTCATTTTCACGTGTTCATTCCCTTAGAATTGGAAACGAAAAACACCAAACCAGTAACGAGTATGAATAAATTTGAGAAGACAAGCCTTGCCAGGGATGTGTTTCATTTATTTATTTTTATTTTTTTCTGTATAGCATTTGGTTGGATTTTGACGGGGAAATCAGGTTTACTTCTTCGCGAATGATGATAATGTCGTGGCAATTTGCAATTTATTTGACGTTTGTGTCTCGTGTCACGTGCGCCCGTTCGAATTGACATGCAGCGCGATGTTGCGCAATCGGTTACCGTTGCAATTACCATTTCAGGCTCCGTTACTCACACCGCGATTATATTACAACGATCAATTGCACGATTCACCTTTACCTGAACCTAATATACCAGCGACACTCCCTCTCCTAGGTAATAAATACAAAATCAATTCTCCATGCCTACATTACCCATATTTAAAAAAAAAAATGTTAGTCGTGTTCAATTTTTGCAACAAATTGTTGTATTTTTTTTTTGTCCCCATCTCTTTCGTGTTTGACAATTATTATCAGCAACGAAACACATTGTACGTGTTGATTTACATAAACAGTGTGAGAGAAATATCAACCATATCATTTCTTTTTACGTAATTCGAATGACAACTTTATTTTAAACGTTTGCAAATTTTTTCTCTCTCTCACTTTCTCTCTCTCTCTTGTTGCAATTATTATTCAAAGCAACAAGTCGACACGTGCGAATGTATAAAGCGAAATAATTCAAGAATTCATTTATCAATTTTACTGACGTAATTGTATGTATATTTGTACGAAAGAAAACTTTGTTTCGAATATTTACAATATTGGTATAGCTTCTGCAATGTAGTTTTTTAATCGATTGACCAGCGAATCATCTCTGAGAATTTTCATACAGATTTTTGCGGCGCTAATCCCATGAGTACCAAAAGTTCTAAGTTCTAAGCACCAGAAAATTCATTTATGAGTGGCAGAAGATCGTAAGAATTATTTTTCTTCTTTTTTTTTTTCATCTTCCGATTCATTCCAAATTCGCCTCGGACTGAATGAATACGTGTGAATTGAAATTGGACAGATAAATTAAAAATGGAAAGAAGATACGTACGAGCTTCTGGCTTTGATTTTTGGCAGAAGTTCTGGATTTTGTCTAAAAAAAATAAAACAAGAAGGTCACATGCGCCAAACTTTTCAATTTTCGTTCAATTTCGACACGGATAATTTGAGACAAATATACGAAAATAAAATCGAATAAGAAATCGGATCGAAGACAGAAAACTAGATGAATAAAAATTTTGGAACCGTCTGGCTTAAGTCAGACACCGGAAGATCCCATAATGTTTGTTATTACGACCTTACGGCATGACAGTAACCCGATATAGTATCGACTAATTCTGTTATATTCTCTCTAAGTAATCTTTGATAGTTCGATAATAAGATAAGATCTCCAGTGCCCACCAGTTGCTTGTAAAATATTTTTCTATGTAACGTTAGATTAGAAAAAAATGTCTGAATTAGCTCTAACCTGTGGATATAGACGTGATGTATTGTAGATACTTGAGGAAGTAGGGATTACATAGACGTCGTTATAAAGCTCGACGTAATCGCTTATTCTGTAAGTGAACAATAAAAAGATAAAGAAACAGCAAAAGAAAAGGGTAATGAGCTATATATTTATCATCTATGTGAATTATATATTATACTGAAGCCTTAAATACATATGAGGCATTCCATCGCAAAGTGACCTGGTGATGGTGATATGACTCTGGTGATTTTTAATTTTTCTTTATTTCCTTCAAAACAGACCTACATCCACCTTCTTGCTCATGGCTCCAAGATTTCATTTTTCTTTTTTGACAGAGATTTGAATCTCCGAATTTCATCAATGACGAAGACATCGAACATTGTTTTTTTTTTTTAGTTTCTTACGGTAACAATTACAAGACTAATTTTTCAAAAAATTTCAAAAAATTTGTGCCAGTTATTTTCGTGATGGCCAACAATATTATACTCGAAGGAAAAAATAAATTCCAAATTATGAGGATCACGGGAAAATCGTTCTGGGATGAAATACCCTCATAATGCTTTATACCAAGTGAGACCGGGGCAAATTGGGAAATAGTGGGTACGCTTCAGTTAAAAATCGATAGAAATTATTCTTCCTTTCTAGATCTAAATTATTAATGAACATATATTCTCGAGGAATGAATTGACGTTCTGAAAGCTCGCAAAGACAAATTTTCAAAGAAAGTATACCTATGTCAAAGAAAAAAGCCCTTTGAGGGAAAAAATTTAAACTATTTTCTATTAATTTTCATCCCAGTTTGTCTACGTATACGTAAATTGAGTATGTGAGAGAGAGAGAGAGAGAGGGAGGGAGGGAGAGTGTACAGTATAGATAAATAAATAATCAGCTTTTATCTGAATTGAATGCACTTTCGGACCGGCCCCCGACGACGGTATCTAACATGACAAGATTGATTATTATAGCGCGGCGCAACGCGTGCTAATCTATTATCAGAGACCGGTATCAAGGTTATTTACTTGACAGATAGCTATAAGCCCATACATGTAGAGAAGGCATGTGCACACAGGTGCTTATTCAATACATAGGCATACGTATACTATAGTGCACAACTATAATACTCTAGACAGGAAAGAAATTGTCATTTATTTACGAGTTTCTGTCATTATTTCTTTTTTTTTTTTTGAATTTGTTTCTTTTTTCTCGTTTTCTATAATAAAAATGAAAACATAGTTTTTTCAGTAAATATATTTCAGCTTTACTTGGAGGAGAGGAACCAATAGCAATAACTTTTCATCCGGAAACAAAAGTGAGACTGTCATTATAGTGATTAGTCATTCTCATATGTATGTGTAAATAGAACGTGTTTCGTATGAACGTGTTACACTTTGTTAAATAAATTTTCATTAAGTTGACCGTGAGAATGATGATTCCAAATGCATGATACGCTTCCGAGGATAAGTAACGACCGATATAATTCATTGAAAGCGTTAATTATGATCAATCGAGAATTAAAAACGCGAGCTTTTACCAAATCTTCACGTTTTCGTGATAGAGCTGCGTCCACGTGTGTGTTGCATTTTTTCGCTCGGCTATATCTCGAAAACAAATTCACAGATTTTGGTAATTTTGTTCAGAAATAATGTGCTTTTTCATAAGTCATAACTCATTCTATTTTGAGTTCGATCCGTCCGGTAGTCTTCGAGGTATTCAAAAAACAAAATTTCGAAACAATATGTATACTTTGAATCGATGATATCTCTCAGACAGATAAACGAATCTTCATAATCTTGGTCTAAATCGATGTAATTTGTTCACATTTAGATCTAATCGAATTTTCCTATCAATGTGTTCGAAATTTTCCGATTGCTAATTTCAAAATGATGGATCCAACATTGCGAATTGAATTAGATCGCAATATTACAAAATTTCGAATGATGGATTTAGAAACGCAAAAGTCATCAGCTTTTCACGCAAGATTTTCATCAATTCATTTTCTTCTGACCAAACTTTTCACTAAAAGGATAATATTTCTTTTTATGTTAAAACATCTGGGGGGGGGGGGGGGGGGATTAAATAGATTTTTGTTTATAATCTGGACTTGTGGTACAGCTAGAATAAGTAATCTTACTACGTGGAATTAGTTTCATGTATAAATTCGATAGTGGAAAAAACCAAGTAATTCATTTTTTATTCCGTATTTGGAAAACAAAAAAACTGGTTGAAAAGTTGAGAAAAAATGTCACTGGCACTTTAATCTTAGATTATTTATGACTTGATCGGGAGGCGAGAAGGGGATCCACCACTTACTATAATCAAACTTGATGTTCTATACTCGTACACCCTAAAATCGATAAATAATTATAGCGGAATGAATAAGTGGCTCGTTGTATATATCTTTGGATTTGGTCTGACGAAATTGAAATGTTAAAAATCATAAAAACTGTCCAATATTCTTCGTCTAACTAAAGAAACCATTATTTCTAATTTTCTGACAAAAATTATGACTTGAACCATTCCACTTCTAGTATATATATCTAGATATTGAATGACAAATATATTTACACCTTGCAGCAGCAGATCGTATTAAATCTTCAGAAATTTAGTGAGTCGAAAAGAAAAGAAGTGGAAAAAAAAACAAAAAACAAAAAAAAAAATACGCGATATTTATTTAAAATACGTATAACTTATATTATGTAGAGCAACAAGTGCCAAAGGTTCGAAAATTTTAACCGCTTACTATCACACCTGTTCCAATATTTTATCCAGACAGCGCGGCACTTCTAGATAGGCGTGTGGTAGAACCGCATTTATTTTTAAGTATGAGTGAATTTTCATAATTATTATCCCGTTATTCATCATCATTATGCATTATTCATTAATAATTATGACGTATAGTTACATAGTTTTTCCGGAATCTTTCTTTCCTCCCGTTTGTAATCTCGTTTTATCGAGAACGCGAAAGAGAATATAATCTCAACAGTCATACGATATTATAAAAATTAAAAAAAAAAAAAAAAAATGGTAATTATCTGCTGCGTTGATTAACAATTCAAATTTTGGCCGTATGAGTGTGTTGAAATTTTTTTAAGTCAGTTTATTTATTATGGCTCGGATCAAAATTTGTACAAAAATAATTCTTACATCGTGGATTTTAACCTGAAATCATTCATTTGCCAAAACTTGTGTCCAAATACGATTCGTTGTTGTAAATTATTGTTAAATATTATAATTAACGCTTGTGTATTATATATTGAGCGATAATTTAATTTACGCAGATCGTGAGGCCTCCCTCAATAACCGTTTCTCCACGATGCTTTGCTCATTAAGATAACCGTTGCTCTTTGCAAATGCGCATACATATAAGTATATAGTACATACGTTGGTACCTACACACCTATATATACTTCAAATTCTATTTCAATATAAATTGCTAATTCTAAGACACGCTCTACCCGTTTTCACATTCGTTTTCACCAAACGTGCTGAACATTCGATATATTATAGACGTATAGGTATACAGGGTGTTCATAGTTGAAAACTTTCCACCCTGATGTAACACCTTGAGACCGAGGCATGATTTTGGAAACCGATTTGCGAGAGGTTGAAAGGTACCGAAGGAAAACCATTTCTCGGTATTTGTTGACGACGAGCAATTTATACCGTCAACCCCAGCCACCCTAATTATGAAATCTTGAATAGCACCCTACCCTGTGTATAATACATCGAATTGAAGTTCTGAGAAAATTCTGTATTTTGGAGAAAAATGAATTAAAATCGGTTCACGTGTTCTCGAGTTATCTCTCAATAAGTATTTCGATGATGTGGGTAATCGAAGAAAGTAGTCAAAGGAGAAAAAAAACATGATGACGATAGAGAAAACCAAGTTTGGTCTCGTTTATTTATGAAATCACGAAATGATGCCCAACAACAATCAAATCGCTTTTAAATTATAAACGAATGAATGATTAATCCGATTTTTTTCTATTTTTTTTTTTCGATTCGATCTATAAATTATAGGTATCATTAATTCAAGCTTCGCTGAATTTTGGAAGCGATCGATAGGGTATGAAGAATATCAAACAACTGCTAAAAAATTTGTTCGAAAATCTATTCAACGTATTAAACTGCGAAATGGGGCTTTTTTCTTACGGGGATACGTATATGAGATTTGTTATTAAACACAGCTAACTCACATTGAAAATGTCGGAAAAATCATAGCTCAGTGTCAGGCTACCTGTCGAAAAGTTTTCCAAACGGCAAAAGACGAATATATGAAAAAAGACTTTGCTATTTATTTAATACATGAACATTTTGAACAGTTTTTTTTTTTTTTTTCTTTTTTTTTTAGCTATACGACAGAAAAAACACTAGCCTTTATTCAGTTTTATGGTTACGATTTGAAAGTAATTTTTATTGATGTTGCGGATAATTTTGTGATGTTAGAAATGAATAGATAAATAAATGAGACCGAATTTGATTTTCTCTATCATCATCGTGTTTTCTTCGTTTCTTCAAGAATTTCCTTTAATCTTCCACATCATCAAAATACGTACTTATTGGAATAACTCGATAATGCACGAATCGATTTCGATTCACTTTGCACCCAAAGACAGAATTTTTTTAGAGCTTCAATTTGATTTATCACATGGGGAAGGGTACTGTTCAAGATTTTGAAGTTGGGATGGCTGCAATTGAGGGGATGAATTTCTCGTCGTCTATACGAATACCGAGAAATGTTACCCTTGAGATGTTTTAACCTCCCGTAAACAGCGTTTGAATATCTTTACTCGGTCTCGAGATATCAGGGTGGAAACTTTTCAAATGAACACACTGTATGTATGCGTATATAACGCTAGACACGTGGTGCTCAAAGATCGAAGCTATACATATATATTCGCGAATCACTCAAGTTTTACTAAAACATCGATAAATGAATTGATTTTATAGTTTCTAGCTTCACCGACCTAAAATATACTCCTGAAATGTGGAAAACTACTCTTTTTATACATAAATCTACTATTGCAAGTAAAAGAAGCAAATAATTCGGCTAAAGATGTTGAACTAGACCTATAACTCCTCGCCTAGATTTTTCTAGCTCAAAAAAGTAAACTTGGGGTAAAAAGTCTGTAAATTTTCCGTTTGACTTACGAACTATACTGTATATCGATTGATTTGAAAATTCATACGGATTCGGTGGTGTAATGGGACTATGGTCGGAATTCCATTGTTACCAATTGTCATCACCTCGAAAACAGGATTCGTAGTTTCTTCCAAACTATACAACCTACCGGAATGAAACTCGAGAGATTTATGGTTCACTACGGCAGAAAATGGCTGAGTATCTTACTGTTTGAAAAAAAAAAAAACGAATCGAATTCAAGTCGGATTCATATTTGTTGTGTCAGCTAGGTTAGGGTCAAAGCGACTTCTGCCATACGGCGGCCTCAAGGCAATATGGAATTCTCTTCAAAATTTCATAATTACCAATTGTCGTTACCTCGAAAACGCGAATTGTATTTTTTCGATAACTACCGAACCGATTAGAACGAACCCTCGACGAATGAATTCAGTTTTTTGGCAAAAAGTGACGGAGTATATCACTTCGTCAGAAAAACTCATAGGATTTCAGTAAAACTGATGATTTTTATGTTAGTTAGGTTAAGTCGGAAGTAATCTCTTTACTGTATCAGATCATGACCAAGATCATCAAATCCGTTGATCCGTTCTCAAAATATCATCGAATAATCTTGTTTCTTAAAAATCTAGTTTTTTGAACAATTCGAAAACTACTCGACCGATTGATTCCACAATCTCACCAGTTCTAGGTTATCAGTAATAGCATCGCTTACGTTCAAAATCATAAAAATCCATTTATTCATTTTCGAGATATCATCGGACAGAAAATTTACCACACGTCGCACGCACACCAAGACTTTGAACTAAATTCCATAAAAATTCATCCTCTGGTGAAAATTCTATTTTTAATTTACAAGGTGAATATAATAGGCAACTTCTGTATTTTCCGAACTGTGCAGTAAAGAAAAAAAAAGAAAAAAAAGAAAAAAATTTCTTCCAAAGTGGAACTGTAAGAACTTCTTCAGACGTTTTTTGAAGTCGGTAAGAAGAACGCAACTCAAAAGGCAACCTTGTACCTCTCAAGGGGTAAAATAGCGTAATATAAACGAAGGCGTTTTCCTTAATTTCAGCTGCCGATATGGCAGAGCGATGCGGATCGCGGGGTCTAGACGCTGTCTCTGTGGCCAGCGAAGGTTCCCTGACTCAATTGGTCAGAGCAGCGACACCCGAGGATGGGATCTCCCTCGATATAGTAACCGTTACCAGCGACTTACCGGATGAAAGGAACATCAATACACCGGAAGAGGCCGTCACACCTTCACCCCGCGGTATTCGAAGTCCGCGAAACAGCCCCAGGGGTATTACAAACACCTGGCGAGAACGAAATCGCCTATTTAAATGTTGCGGTATCAACTGGTCCGGTGAGTTTTACAAATTTTCATTATTTCTTTCGATTTTATTATTCTCTTGTTATGGAGATGGAAAATCATCGGAACTTGGTATAATTGATCGATTGGTCGAAGTTGAAAAATTTCATTGTTTTTTCGATGGATCGATTATTCGGCATTTTTTGATATTTTTCATATCCGATTGATCGATTAATTGTTCTGTTTTTTTTTTTTTTTGTCATGAATTTATCCATTGTTTAGTTGATCGATTGGTTAAACGAAGTTTCCAATGAATTCGTTTCCTCCGATTAATCAACGATTCGTAGTAGTTCATTGTTTTTGAGATTAATCGATTAACCCTCTTTAGTCACTGTGGGTACAATTGATCCACTTTTCAACTTTGGGGCTTAATATCTCTATGGGAATGGCTTAAGATGGGGTTCTGCCTACCATGTGCAATACGTAATGCGTTTTGTTTCAACTCGAGAAAGAGGGTCTCTTTAGGTGTCAAAATAAATACCTCTTCCAGAACTTCCACTATTGGAGCTATTTTTTTCATCAAAGTACCATATCTTGTGAGTATCACGCTAAAATTTCGTTGGAAAAAATTGAAAAATGAAAAAGTTGTGAATATTTCACTGAAAAAGTGTATTTTTTCCACATTCACATTTTCGCGAATTTTTTTAGACACATTGACATTTAATTTAGGTAAAATTGACCTTTGCTACATATTCTCGAATGTTCAAAGTATGTTCCAAAATTTTTTGAAAAAAATCGGATGGATACTTTTTGTAAGGCAGCCAATTGAAAATTGGTCGGGTCAATTTGACCCAGTACGACTACCACGTGATTTTGCAAAGCTGTGATTACGGAGGGTTAATTGACTTTCGGTTCAATCTACGTATTAATTGTTTTTCAAAATCAATGAAAGTTTTCAATAAATTTGTTTTTTTCCGATCAATCGATAATGATCCAAATATCTGTTGATTCAGTGTTCTTCCACGCTTTCCACATCACTCGATAATTATATTGTTTTTCTGATTTATTCATGTAACAGATAGTTTGTTGAATACATTGATTGATCGTTTCATTGGTAAATCCATTGATTCAGGATTAGTTACAGAGATTTCCGATTTATCAATTAATCAGATGGCAGCTCAACTTATTGGTTTTTATCAAGGAAGTTTTTTACTTCTTTGTTCCGTTTGTTACCAGGTTTTTGCTGAATAGTGAGTAAAGCACCGTTCCTTTTTATATTTTCAAGATTTTAGTAATTTAGGTTTTATAAACTAGCATAACGACATTGGATTCATCTGAATTTACAAAAAAAAAACTTTAAAGAGTGAAAAAACATTGTTGACGCCAATTAGCCAATTTGGTCGATGTTTTAATCATTACGTATACATGTACGTACAGGTAGAAGAATAAATTTTTCGCTTTTTTTACTACACGTCTGGCTTTTATCCGACCGAAATACGATACTTCTGTCGTGTGTCGGAGACTATATATACAGCGTGCGATATATCATATTCGTGGCATCAGACAAGGTCGGAAAAAGTGAGGGATTTAAATGTTATCAAATATTTCCATTGTCGGGTTATAAATTTTTGAGAAACATACTCTAAATCCCCGATCATAAAATTGAAATCGTTAATCACCGTATCAATTAGCCTGAGAAATACATTTTCGTTTCTATCTTTTTCTTTAATATACATAATATCATCTCGTATAATTAGTAGAGACTCCGATAACGAATTGAAATTATGTATTTGATATGGTGATTAATGAATACAACTTCATATCATATCAACCGAATACTGTTCTAATTGTAATTTGTAAGATGTGGAACGGTCTGGGAGGAAATTATGTGTTTATGTCTACGTAATTTCGTGATTAGCACATTGCGAAATATGCCTGTTCGCTCATCATTAGCTGATATCGTTGGGTTTTCGAACATCGTTGAAACTGTACAGTGATAATCCGGATATCATGACAGAATTCTTTCGAAAAAAAAGTGAGCAAATATGTAAAAGAACAGATCATTTATCAGTGAATAATAAAATATTCTCACACGTTTGTGAATTTTCATGAAAAACACATCCTGTTCTTGGGTATTTTTTGGCTAATTGCTGACATAATTGACGTCGCGAGAATAGTCAAATTTGAATTGCAAATTCACGTGATCATTCGAACCGGAAATATTGTACCAATAATTTGGTTGAAACAACCGTAGAAATTTGAGGATATATGACTCGTGGTCATTAACGAAAGTGGGAAAAGGAGACAGAATATAAAAGCTATGAGCTTCGACTTTTCATATTTCTCGATTTTCATTACTTCGTGTTATACGTTTTTTCCTCATTTTGACTTTGAAAACGAAAAACATAAACTACACGTTCTTTTGCAGTTAAAATATCTTCTTGGCGTTTATACATGCGTTCTTTTTTGATGCGTTACGTAATCGTTTGTGAATTTTCGTGGAGAATCTATGGGTCATAATGAAAAATTATGATTTCTGGTAAGAATCTCTATACGGTTTGATTCTCGTATGATTGAGTTTTACTCTCGTGCGTCTAATTAGATGTGCGAGTGAAAAAATTTCACACGGTGTCAAGTCATCATAAAAATTCTGGGATCATAGAATTTTTATGGAAATTGATACTCTTTGAAGAAAAAAATCTTGAAATCTCAGGGAATTTCTTTATGTCTGAAATTTCTTTTAAATTGACCTTGAATATTCGAAAATCTATTGGGATTCCAAAATTTGTCTGCACAATCGAATGCTCCTGGCTTTGAAAAGCTGTTTTATTCTCAATTTTGCAATTCTTGCCATTTTTGGTAAATTAGCGAGCACTTTTTTGTTTTTTGAACTACATATTCGATTAAGATGTCTGCGTAGTTGATTTTCAAAATTTTTAGGTTAAATTTGTCATTATATTCCCTGAAAACTTGAAAGTTTATTATAATATTATTGTATCGGATTAATTCTGTTGTAATAATTTTTTGAACAATTTTGTACTCGAACTTCACCGAGTCGTGATGCCAATTTGAGTTTGAAAAATCTGGAATTCTGAGGGAATTTGAAATCGACAAATGACTGGACATCTTGGTCTAGACTCTAGACAAATCGAGAGATTTCATTTCAGCACATAATGTGTTTTTGAACGGACGGACTGTCGCATCTCGTGCGTAAATTATAATGTCGAAATTTGAATCTCGACGAGAGGGGCTTAGGTTGGAGGTAAAATCCCTCTAATGTATTGAATATCTTGATGTTATTTTCGGCACATAGTAAACTCGTTCGTTTTGTCCGCTGCCAACACACTCGACTATCATAATATCCTTCGTACATTTTGGTATGCAAAAATTAGTGGGAGATAATAAGCTGGCCAACGCGACGCGTTCCACCATCTCCTAAATCGTTTTACGCGTATATGTACCGAGGCGCCCGCGCCTGGGTCAACTCACAATTTACATGCGAGCACGTGTTTCGAATTGCGATTTTTATTTACGTACAGGTTGATCCACAGCTACGAAAATCGAATTTTCATGCTTTAAGGCGGGGAATAGTGAAACTCAAATGTGCAAAAATAAAATTATCTAATACATTACATGTAGATATTTTTTCAAAGAATGACATCTTTAAGCTAACGATTTGGAGACAGCTGTTTGAACAGGAGAACGTTTTCAAATTTTGATTTTTGATTTTTACAACAAATGTGAAAATCCTATAATCATTCTTTCAATTATTCTCAATTATTCTCCTTATTGTGAACCCACACTTTTTTCTACAAATGGATACATTTTTCATTTAAAATTAAAATTTTTTTTGTCATCTCGTATTGCTTGAAGTTGATTTGCTGCAGCTGTGATGCATTGTCAAGGGAAGACTTGTCTCGATTTTGACAGATTGCAACTGCACCAGCACCTCGCGTGATTTGAAAATTTACAAAAGTTTGGAAAACAAGGGTGATAATCACATTCCTATAATGTATGTACCTAAGATCCTCTTTCAAAAAATCAATAATTTTGCAGAAGCAAGAATTTACGATTCATATCATTGCACTCTAACGATGAAGAGGACAGGACAAAAGTTTGGCAAAATTCAAACTCAGGTCGTGAATTTCTTCAAGTATACGTTGGCTTTTTTTGCCATCCAATCACCTTATTTTGAAATGAAAAATCATCACCAATTCTAATGATTTCTTGAATTTTTTATTTTTAAGATTTGATCGAACTTGCGAGAAGAAAAAAAAAATCAGAAAATCACTCACGTGGCACATTTTTTTTTAACGTGCAGCAAACGATATCTACGAAAATTTTGACGAACTTGAAAAATGATAACTTTCCATGTAGAGTATACACGAAAGACATAAAAATTGCTGTAGTTTTGAACGGCTAAGAATGTTAACGTTCTCAAAAATTTGGTAAAATTTAATAAATCTTTATGCGCAAGAGAATAACATCCCGAAATGAGGAAAAATTGTCAAAATTGAAAGTTGCTGCTGGAAAAGAGGAAAATGAAATGATCATCGGGATATATGGTTTGAATTCTGGGATTTAAAAATTAAAAAATAGCGGTATCGTAGAATTTGTCGAAAAAGTGAGAAATAACACAACCCCACAACAACGACAACAACAAAAAAAATACTTACCACGCTTTTTCCCATTCATTTGCATCCATTCATTGGAACCTGTATATCTATAAGAGGATGGGTATACGTCTACCCCATTTTCGGGGTTGTTTTTGGCTTATTGGCTGTAGCTAAGAAATTTTGGTGTGTAATTAGTTGAGATGCAACAAGGGGCGAACCAAGTCCCAATATCTTTTGATTAGGGTGAAATTGTATGGCTGAGTATAAAAGAAAGTGGCGGAAAGTGCTACAGCCAATAAAGGGGAGCGAGGCCGAGCCATAAGGACAAGACAGGCTGCCTGTCGCTCTCTTCGTCTTCTTTTTCTTCTTCATCTTCATCTTATGTTTCTCTTTTTCTTTATTTTTTTATACGTTTTATTTTTATTCTTTCTCGTCGTCGTCGTCGTCGTCGTTGTCGTTCTCGGTCGTTTCGCACGATTATACGAGATGTACTGAAATTAAAATTGAGAAAAATAAAATAAACGTAACCTTTTCCTGTTCCGAATTCTCACAGCTGCGATATTTTATATACGAATCGTGATTGCATATCTATATCACCTACATATTTATATATATATAAATTTGTAATGTAGATCCATAAAATTTTTATTACTTTACGAAATTTCCTCATTCATTAATCAATCGTAAATTCAATTTTATTATTCCACTTTTTTTTATATTCGAAGATATATAATACCTTATTATTTCTTGTACTTACATCGCTTCGATTTTCGTAAAATAAGAATAATCCGATGTATTTTATTGCTGATTCAAATTTATTGCTATACTCAGACATCGCTCGGATGAAAATTGTATGGTTATAGAAAGGGGCACAAGTTGATAATATCGCGGATCAGTTTTTACTGTCACTGATCTATTGAGATACTAACACAAAGTTGATTTTCTTAAACGGCAAGTAAATTTTTTTTTTTTTTGTTCGAATCAAAAACGTACCCAGTATCATGACGAATTCGAGAAGACGCTTCTCGACTTATGACTACGCGATATAAAAAATCCGTAATTATGCCTGATGTGATCATCAGAAAAACGGACAATCTAATTTCGAAAGATCTGTCAGAGTAGATTGACGATTGACGATGGTAGATCCATGAATTCAATTGTATATTCATCCAATTGTTCGATACATTTTTCGTCCAATTATTGCGGGCTGAATATATGTAAAATACTTTAAAAAAATTAGCGGAAAAGCCCTGATGTACTCCCTCATTTTGTATTAAACAGACCGATCGACTTCAAATTTAGTAGAGAAGTACCCCCCAGTGCTCTCAACTTGTATCCAAAGCCACAATTATACATTAGGTCCAAGTGTTTGGATGTGACACCGCCGGAGAAAACCTCGTGCAAACATAGTACATTGTATAACAAGGGGAGAAAATGGGCAATTTCTAGCGAGGGTTAGATAATGGTGCACAAGTCGGAGTCGAGGTCACCGAAAGCGCCCGAGACGAATCCGAGTGCACCATCATCTTACTCAAGATGAATATTTCCCTCCCCCTTTGTTGCACACCGTTCTTTTTTCAACAAGTGCAGACACAAGCCCTTTTTCGAGCATTAAAGGCGAAAGAAAGGAAAAATTGATTAGTTTTTCTTAATCTAGAAAATTTTGTAATTGTGAAATTAAAATAGTTTTTAAGTATTCGTTGGAAATCATTGGAAGTCGGATAGGTAACTTGTAAAAACTTGAAATGGAATTAAATACCCCGAGGAGTCACGCACTTATCTAGTTGGCTAGATAAATAGCTAGATGAATGAATGAATGAATGAATGAATTATTTCTTTATGAATTATTAGTTATTGATTAATTAATTAATTAACTAATGGGTGGATAAATGGTGGTCTACCCAGGTAATAATGCGGGGACCGTTGAATCAGCTGTTGGTAAGTAACAGGCCCAAAGGTAAATGCACTTGGTTTTGTTTACTGCGCAGTTGTTGCGCTCTACGCGATTGCTGATGGAAAAGAACTGAGGGGGGGCCTGGGCTAGGATTTTGCTTGGGACTCTTGGTGGTGCGGGTCGCAAGTGAATGACCGCCGAATACTTCGCTCGTGTCTCTATTTCTCTCTCTATCTCTCTATCTTTCGTTTTCTTTCCTTTTCTAACTCACCACAGACAAACGTTGGTAGGTAAATGTATACATATATATATATTCGTATACATACATATATACCGCAGAATCTAGTTATAACCGAATACATATATACACAAAGGAGCATTGGCCAAATGAATTTCTAATCATTTCGCAAGGGGCATCTGATCGGTATACGATGAATCGGAGGAACTACTCGACAGGACCCGATCTTCCGTGACGGTTTATACCCACACAGTAATTAAAATTTCGATTTTGTACACGGTTTTTATAATTGTTTATGTTGATTTTTTTTCGTGTTTCTAATCAAAGAAGAAATACATTTTCATTTTCCCCACAGACTGAATTTTATTTGCAATACTAACAAGTCAAACAGGAAAGTTTCAGAATTTTTGAGACCGTACCTAATAGTCAAAGTTCGCGAATTAGGTTCAGGTTTGCAAGGAATAATGAAGAATGAAGTGGAGAAATTTTGTTATTTTTCTATTTTTTTGTTTTTTTTTTTGTTTTCTTCATCGGTATGATATCTGCCGAAATCGATTCACAATATTAGGACACTATTTTACAGATCCAATTGTTGAGTATATTGATAGCAGTAGATAGAACTAGTCAGTGACCAAAAAACTTTTGATTAGTCGTGGCGTCACTTCTAAATTATACTGTTCAACTATTGTCCATTTTTTTTTTCAACTCTTCATTCAATTTGATTTAACATCCTTTCACACTGAGGTTGAAAAACTTCGAAAAAGAAGAAGAATAAGCAGGTAAATCGGCTTATCACGATGGACTATAGCCCTAAAACTTCCCGTGCAGATCTATCAAATTTGAACAATATAAAACTACTGCATCGATCTAGTTCAAAATTCAGTCATTTCTGAGTTGGAGCGAATGCTATCGATGAAGATCAAAATCATCAAAATCCGTTAATTCGATCTAGAGATATGACTATTTGAAATTTTTTTTGCGAAATTTTGTTCGCTCAATTACTCGAAAACTAGTCGACCGATTAAATCAAAAATCTTATCAGCTCTGAGTCACAAAAAACCGCATCGATTGAGATAAAAATCATGGAAATCCGTGGATTCGTTCTGAAGATATTTTCGGACATAAAATTGATTCAAACCCAGTCCATCCAAAAATGATAATTGGTGGTGATTCTCAATACGTAGACTATCTGGTGAAAACTTGACTTTTCATTTCCGGGGCGATCTTAATAACTGCCCTCTTTTCAAAATTAAGTGGGAGGTTAAAAATACAGGCAGTAGGCTTGGAAGATTTCATGACCAAGTTTATTACATTGACTTATATAATTTATCAGAATATGAGATCGCGTATATACGTGTTTTACTCCGAATTAGAATTAGAATTAGAATTAGAATTAAAATTAGAATTAGGTCGACAGCTGGCGATCGTAACAATTTGTACTAATCGGCTAGGCTTCTCTCGCGGTGTACATTATTTATATCCCCTTACTTTTTTCTTTTAATGTAATTACCTGCCACTAACGACCATGGGATCCAAAAATAGGTATCCTTCTGTCATCAGAGCCTGCAGACGACATCGTCTTTGCCAATATCAACATTTAACACCACATCTTCACTCATGGTCCATAATTACAAGAGATATGACGAGTTGTTGCTCTACTTGTGTTTTGTTATTCTATTAATTTTCTTATTTTTAATTTTTTATCTTCCATTTTCCAGTTTCTTTCAATCTCTGTCTCTTATCCCTAAATATTCGATAAGCCCCACCTTTCCCGTAATTATTCATTGAACGCGACTGTCTAATTGACAGAATAAATCGTCGATAAAAGTCAACCTACTAATGATTTCAAATTTTTTCTTAATTAAGCACTGAAAACACTGAAATTAGTTTTTTATAAAGTCAATGTTTTATAGATACGATCTCCTTATCCCTATACATATATTACCTGATACTTTGTAATTGATCCGGCGTTCATTAGTGATCCGATATCATCATCAATCAGTCGGAACGATCTTTGAAACAAATCGAAATCCAATGAAATGATCGATTTTTATTGAAGATTACATTGATTCACGTACCGATTAGGTCCAGATTCCAACTAGCGACAAATTCGACTACATATATATATTCTATACCTTTTTCAGTAGTTTTTTTTATCGAACGATCCGGTTCCCAGAATGAATCTATAGATCGATTCTTGAAAACGCGTTTCTAACGTATTCGATAATAGGATAAGTACCTAATTATTATTCAATACCTGTTACTTCTATACGTATAGATATATATCGTTTTTATTGATAATTATACATGGAATATTGCAGCCTCATGTATCTATATGTATACACATATACATAATAGTATGTAAAGTCGCCACCTGTATTTATAGACGATGTTGTAAGAATAGTCATGTGTACAAATGTTACTGACAAATTACGTTAGCGATTTTTATTATTTTTTTTTTTTTTTTTTTTTTTTTGTTTGTTAGTTTTTCAAGAGTCAATCCCCCTGATGTGGAATTAATAGAAATTGTCGGTTTGAACGTGTGACAAATTGTAATTACATATACGTTATACACACAGCTGGGTACGTAGATACAGAATTCTTACGAAAGTCTAACAGTCCGTGTCATTGAACTGCCCGAGTAATGCACAAGGAATTCCAACATAATTATTACTATATAAGACTATTATCGATATTTTGTAAGTGCAATTTTTCTTAATTCATTGGCCTATTGGACAATGCATTTCGTCTATCAATTTTTTGGAAATCAATCGGAAATTAATTGTAATATTGTAAACTGTCCCCCTCCAACCGTCGAAAAAGCCAAAAATAAACAAAAATCAACAATAAATCATTTTTTACCTTTTCACTTAATGCCCTATTCCATCTTGAAAAAATTACATAAAGTTGCAGCGTATTTCCGCTCTCTATCAGATACGAAAATGTTGGGTTCAATCCTGTCCGGCCCTTTGGTGGAAAAACAAAAAAAATCGAAAAATGATCCCCAAAAAGTAGTCAATGAGCTCCTTTCCGATGGCGGCATATTTGTTCTCGAAAAGCGCAAGTCAAAATAAAAATTTTCTTGTTTGAATCGTTGAAATCCAACCAGTAGTTCAGGAGTTATGATTTTTACAAGATTGAAACTTGGTTAGTAATTATTTCGCGAAGCAACAATAGGGGGAAAACGAAATTTATCCATAATTTCATCGATATATTGATCTTCAAAATGCACATACTGAATAATTTTTTAGGCACCTAGAAAAATACGGGGTGGCTGAGTTAACATGGACTGTCCTATATATGTTATTCCTCTGTCACAGTTTTAGAAGTTTCATTCTCGTTTTTTTTTTTTTTTTTTTTTTTTTTGTCGCCTCTGGTCAATCAGGAGTGTAAAATCCAGTTGCGAACCGGTAAAAAAAAAAAAAAAAAAAAGAAAAATACAAAAATTTGTATCTCATAGAAAGAAAAAAATTATGAAGAAAAAAGCAGAAAAACGTGTTTCGACAAATTCGGTCACCTCCTTGCGACGATCGGAATATATCCAAATCGAAGACTCGTGGAATACGCACGTGGCGAGTGTACGCGATTACGTGACGTAGTCAACGTCTATCTATGTACATACCTATGTGTATATCATCTAGTACGTATTTACATACCATTGATGTACCGTGTGTGAATGGGTAGGTATACGTATGTTGCGAAACTGTCGGAAAGACCGTAGCTCGGAAATATATATAGCTACTCCCGTCATATATATGTGGCTAATTACTTATACCCAAAAGAACATATATTCATTATACATAGATATGTACTGGGTGATTAAGAATTTGTGACGAATATTTTATCTGCAAGGTGAACCTCGTTGAAATTTAAGTCGAAAGTTCGTTGGGCATTTTTTCTGAAAACTGACTTTTTTCGTTGAAAAGAAATTTGTTCTGGTTTTTTTTTTGTTTTTTTTTTGTCTCAATTTCTTTCTGTAATGGAATTTAGGAAAAGTTTTGTTATTATTATGAATTTAATAAAATGATAAGCGTATTGATATGTGAACAAGAAATTGAAACAATCTTTAAGTGTTAGTGGTTGGACATTTGAGAAAAAGATTGGTAAACAAAAAAATTCAACGTAATAAGTCATTTTTGAGAAAAATTGTTAAGAAAATTTTTACTTCAATTTCGACAAGGATTCACCCTGGGAGATATACGTCATAAATTCTGAATCACTCAGTATATATCGATAGACTAATAATACAGGGGCGTTGGCACCAAAAAAAAAAATCTTCGCTTTTATTATTAGAATATTTTATAATTTAATTTTATAATTAGAAAAATTTTTTTTTCACCGCTTACGCTCGTTTGGTATTAGTCCATCGATATTACCCACGTGTATGAATGATGCCTAATGCCGATACATGGATATATACGCAAAGTGATGACGGTGACATTAGTAGATACGTTAGCGTCCATCATCGTACCACACTGACTTACCTACCTGCCTGCGATGATATTTATTTCTAAATTATGTGGGAAATCCCGATATCTCCGATATGCTCACACCTTCAATTCTTCAGACATCATCGTCGAATGGTCATGGCACGCTGGTGATTCGCATTTTACATACATATATGTATACCTATTATTCTACATGGTATATGCTATAAATATGTAGGTATATCCGTGCGTCAGCTCATATATCGTTAGCCAGAAATCGAACCGATCGTCCGACTATCGGTGACCGGAACGAATATATGTATGCATCTTTCAGGATTTTTTGGAAATTGGAGATCGGGGTCGAAAAACTGAGAAATCAAAATATATAATGACCGAAATTCCGATATTTTAAACTTCCAGAAACCAAGAATCTAAACAAGCCTTGTATGTATACAAAAGCTTTATGAAACCGATATGAAACGATATATAGAATTGAAAAATGTCTAAGGTATGAACCGATCATATTTAAGTGTTATTGAGAATTGGTGAACTTTCCATTGAGGGGAGCAGTATGTCGTGGTTGTGCAAATGAAACGTGGTCCAAAATCAATTTACTTCTTCACCAAAGGTTCATTTTACATTATTATAATCATGTCACTAAAAATCAGTCGCTGCACGAATTGAGGTACACCGTAGGTCCGATTTCACTTTCCCAGGATCCGCATTGTTCGGAAGATGCGCCGTCATAAATTGAACGAGGGAAATTGAATTGAAAAAATTATCATAGAAGATATGGCCTGCAATTTTCCGAAAATCGAACATTTCTTTTCCACTTATTTGCAAATAACTCAGCCTAAAAATTAAATTTTTTAATTTCCCTCGTTCAATTAGTAATGGCCTGTATTCCTTCGAATCTTGGTGATAGATAAGTCGAACCGGACCTACGGTGTGCCTGAATTCGTGCAGCAACCGTTTTTAATGTGAGATGATTATAATGATGCAAAATGAACTTTGGTGATAAAACAAATCGATTTTGGACTATGTTTAATTTTTCCAACCGTGACATATACTGCTTCCCTTTACCAAAAACCCGAATGAAAAAAATACTAAATATTCGAAGTTAAGCAAGTCAACCATTTTCAGATGAGTAAAAATTCTGGAAAATTAAATACCGAAATCAAATTACCGAATTACAAGAGGTCAGAATACCAAATAGGTAATCGAATTGTTTACGGTGCAAGATCCCGAAAATGGATACTGCGCATAAATTATAATATTTACCACATCGGTATAGTAACCAATAATTATTGAAAATCTATTCACCCAAAATTGGCAGTCTGAATGACCGACTGCGCATGCGCGAGTTTCAGCGTCTACTCGCACGCAGACGGGTGACTCCGAGTTCTGGCTGTCAAACTCCTTTTTTAGCGGCTATGTTACAGTCTGTTATAAGTTGGCTAGCCTGAGTTACAGGCTGGGATATCGCGGCAGTACAATCTTGCCAACCGAGGGAATTGGATGATTGTTTGGCGCATGCGCAGTCCGTCGCTCAGACTGTTAGGTTTCAAGAAATTCGCTCGGTATATTATACCTACGCAGTATATCTACTGGCATGAGATCAAAGGATACGTGTTATAGGTCGACTGGTTCATTAGCGTAGAAGAGAGATATACTTTGTTGCACGCTGATCTAGATTCTAGACGTGAGATGGACAGGTGGATTTCGACAAGCATATGAATTTTGTGTAATAATTGGAACTAGGAAGTCTATAGGGATTGTGTGAAAACTAGAAAATTATGTACCTCTACCTGCAACCAAAATTCGGGACGAGATTGAAATTCCGAATTTCAAAGGCTGCGAGAGGTCAAAATTCGGTAAAAAAACAGTACTTCAATCCTGCCTCCAAAAATCAATGTATTTTGATCATTCATCTATTTTCCACTGTGTTTATATAAAAGAGATACATACATTCTCGCGTTTGTTGTAGGTTTTAATCATATCGTTAATTTAGATTGACCACAGATACGTGTATTATACGTGTGAATATCGTTATTCAAAAGATAATTAGACCTCGCGTTGGGGGAAAAAAAAAACTGTTGACATGAATAGGTATAACGAAAAATTTTTATCGATAATATAATATGATAAGTGACGAAAAACGATATAATTTTTCAATTTTCCAACATGGTAATAATAATTTATTGCTGATTTTTGTCGAAATCATTGTATAACGCACTGTAAGTTTTATTCATAAACCATTTTTTACCGTTTAACAGCTGGGACTGTAAAGATGAAAGCAGAGAAATATAATTGGCGTTAGTTCAAATTATAACAAGCGTACAACGCGATAATATAAAGAAAATAAAAAACATCTTTCAAATTATTATAATTGAACTTATATATCCTTCGGTATCCCATTTTGCCCGGTCCTCTCCAATATATAGGTATATACATATATACATATGTATATCATTGAAATATGGTTCGCATAATTATAAAGCAATCTACGTTAATGCAAAAACAATAATGCTACCGGATAGATGGTTTTCTTTTTTTGGTTGTTGTTTCTATTTTGTTATTATTTTCTATTCCATATCGTTTTTTTTATTTCTCGGTATATGTATAGTCAACTAATTAAGCCTGACAATTAAATCGGTGTATAAAATAAGGATAATTATCGTTCTAATAGATGGGGTGTTTGAATTATTGTTAGTTATAACGTCTTTCGGCGCGGTCGCGCGCTATGGGAATTGAAATTAATTGAAACAATCCATTACAGGTCTTGTTAAAGATCCGGATAAGATCGTGGTATATTATTTATATACATATAAACATACATTTGGCATCCATCTTTCATGATTATATCAACTTGCCTTGTACTCACGACGTACATACATACATTTACTTATGTAGGTACTTACATATCCATCCAAAGACGTACACATGCGAAGCATTTAATCTACAGATTCCTTAAACAATAATCAATCTTAATTTTGATTCGTTTATTACTTTCGGGGCCGGTTAAAACGAAGAGAATCAAAAAATTAGAAATAAAAAATAATTCGTTGATCTTTTCAAATTTACATATATTTATAGATATCTATATCTATAAAATATCTTATACACATGGATCATATTCTAATTAAATAACTATTATCTATTTACGCGGGACTAATAATCGCGAAACTTGACTAGGACTTTTTTCTATTACTTCTCACGATGCTATGAGTATTAATTATAAAAATGGAATCAATTAATTGTAAAAATAAAACAAAAACTGTGTTACACAAATTATAATCGTGATATTATAATAATGGTAATACAACTTTATAAGAAAAGTCTTCAAATATAAGTATAAGAAATAGTAAATGTGATAAATATAAATCAATCAATCAATCAATTTGATACGTAAATCGAAAATATCGTGTTGATCGTTCAATATTTATTGAAATTTCAATCATACTTACGTGATTTAGAAGATTGAGAAATTTTTTATACGATTACAAAGTGCAAAGGATTCTTTTAGTTTCTTTCATCTGCATCGATTAAGGTGCAGGATGCAGGTGAGAGAGAAAATAGGTGAAGATGTCTTCTTTGAGGATTTATAAGACCAAAGTAATTGTTGTTTGATTTTGAGAAAGGTCGTGTTTCGTGTGTATATATTCTTATGTATTTAACTATTGTATATCTGTATGGGTATACCGGATGTTTTATTCCCTGCCGCGCAATTCCGCCCGCTAATCCAATTAAGACTCCTGTGCAAGAAACACGTTACGTATTATATATAGTATAGTACCTATACGTACAAAAACAGCAAAATAGAAGAATAATGCGAAAGCAAGGAGCAGGTATACATATATCCTCGCTTCAATTAGCGGTACTTTCAATTAGTACTGCGATACCTGGTGCAGAAACATTCACAACTTTTAAAGTTTTCAACATTATAAAATAAAAATACGCACCATTTTTTTGAACCTGCGTAGGTACATAAAACAGCGGATGACCATTCGATTCTAAAATGTCGAAAGACAATTTTGAAAAATTATATTTTCAACGTGTAAGACAAACAAAGATTTTCTTTTTCATTTTATAGGATTGTATAAGAATTGGAACTTTCTGCTTCCGCAACAGAAAAAAAATATTCAATTTTTTTTTTTTCATTGTTGGAATTCTAATTTTCATTCAGAAGCAATAATTCTTCCTAATACACTGTTTCTTTTCGGATTAGTACGCGCACCTAAACATCAGAAATCCAAATCGATGAATTTCGAAGGACGAAATTTCAACCTTTACGCTCTTGAAATTTGGACATGAAAATTTGGTCCGTTGTGTTCATTTCGTATTAATTTTTGACACAATTCCAGTTTCATGCCACGTATACTCAGCCACTCAAAAAATGACAGAGAATATTAAATTTTCTAAAATCTTGAAACCCCTCTGGTTCCTCATCACAGATTCATTTCACTTATTCTGTTTGAAGAGGAAGCCGCACTGTGCGGTCATCTGCGTTCCCTTATATTTTTTCGGTTGTTCTACATGGAAGGAGCAAAATTTGTACAAAATTTTTAATTATGCGGAATACCCGGCCGTTTCGAAGATCCATGTCGTTTTTGAAAAAGTGACTTTGCAATAGCTGAGGACATGCTGAGCACATGGCAGTATCCGCATCATCCTGCATTCGTTTTTGCACGAAGATGTTGATATTTGCTTGCAGAATATGATGGCGAAAAGCCCTTCTTTCCTTCCGGTTAAAAAGAGTAGTTCAGCATTCCGCGATCTAGCAGAAGGAGGGTTTTGAAAATTCGGCAAATTATTTAATTTTAGAAAACGGATGTAATTCCAGTCAATTTCATAAGTACATACAATTTTTGAGTCGCTGAATAAGCATGGAATACCCAACACGTGGATTATTTACTTCTATATAGAGATCCTCAGTGCTGGAAATAAGTCGAAAATGGTCGAGACTCTGCAGAGTCTTGTCTTGATCTCGCAAAGATCTCAATTTTCACGTCTCGTCTTGGTCTTGTTTGGTCATTTCTTAGCCTTTGATTGATCGAGGACCTATATAGTACCCTATCCGAACTTTGAATTTTCAAAATGACGCGTGGAACTTTTGAGTGCTACGCAATTTGTAATTTATGGAATTCCAGAGAAAGGAATACCAGATTCCGGATATTGGTCGTCGTATGGTTTTCCTTTGAATACTGAACAATCTTGACGAGACTATTCACGCGACTCGAGGGCATAGTCTCAGGCTAGACACAAGACGAGACTATTCAAGACTCTGCCGAGTTGTTTTTTTTTTTTTTTTTCCTTATTTTTTACAGTTTTGCGAAAATCTCGATTTTTACGTCATGTCTTGGTCTTGTCTTGGTCCAGGATGGGTTATTCCTCAACCTTCAATTGATTGAATGTACCTATTGCCCCAAAGAAATGTCTTATTTTCGGAATGATGCATCTTAGCCTCCTATATGATACGGTTTCCCTTCAAATTTTGACTAATCTAAACAAGACTATTGACGCAATTTGAGGTTAGTCTTGGCATAGTCTCGAAATTTACCATCTTGATCTCATATCTCGCTCTTGCAGTGTCCAGCACTACTTAGGGTCGGTCAGCCCATATTGTTGTTTTCGCACAACGCACGCATATTATTATTAAAAGTTCACATATTATGTCAATAATACCCATACCTACTCGGTATAAGCAATTACCGTTACGAGATAGGAGAAATATGCACATGCCACGTATGTACATACGTAGTATATTTATAATATATATAACGTATGCAGATGTAGATGCGTTGCAGTCATTGGCAATCAGGGGATACACTGCGGTGCATATATATTGCACTAATGTACCTACGCGTGGACGCTTGTCGACCGGTAGCCACCAATTAAGAAATCTACGAGTTAATTAATTATTTAATTAATTATTTAATTAATCAATTCGCTATACTAGGTATAGATACATGTATAGTGCCTATACCTACCTACCTACCTACCTATATATCATCTACCTACTAGGTTCTCGCTTCGAGCTGCACGCGTGCAGCGTCGCTTTGTTACCTCCAATTGCGTTTTGCGTATACATATCTTGTTATAGTTTTTATTCATCATGGACGGTTTATATAAAGGAGAAATACCAAACGCTTTTTAATACGAATGTGAACTAGAATAAAGCGAGAGAAAAGATAGAACATAGCTTAAAAAACTAACAAAAAAATATATCGTATTTTTGGATAAACTGTTTGTTCATTTTTTAATCTGCAGTCTTATCGGATTTGATTTTCGTCGGCGGGATGATATTGAAATTTCGAATTTGAAAAGTTGCTCAAGATTAAGAAGATTCCGAGGTTTTTACACTAATTCGGAATTCGAAGTCGGAATTTCCAACTTCTGGACTCTAACGTTTCTAGAAACTCGGAATCGCGTCTCAAATAAATCCGGAATTTTCACTGCTCGGAACTTTTGAAAATAATGAAATATATCTAACTGAATCCATCAGTTTTTCACTGAGTTTTTAGTTTTCAATAATTTCATCAAAAAATGAAAAAGAAAAAAAAAAAAAACCAGAATAAATTGAAATAGAAGATCCGTACGCGATTAATAATATATGGATGTGGATAATACAGAGTTGGGCAAAAGCCAACGTCCCGAGCCTGGGAATTTATAGTTGGTTAACCTAATCCTTCTTCCGCGGCTTGAAACTTTTAAATTGAACGAGCGACGATCCTTGACTAATTTGTTCGTTCTTGAGTTTGTTTGGTCGTTTGTTTGTTCGTTCGTTCGTTGCAAGTACGATGAGGAGGCAGCTATTATAGTTACACGCTAATTGGCTAATTATCAAACGAACTTTTATGCTATAGTGTACAAAGATATATACATATAGGTATACATGTACACAGCGTAGAGCGAGGCGAAGTCGATACCTTGACTAAAAATTATGCAAAAGAAAACGAAATTGGTTTTTTTTTTTCATCAAAACTTTTCAAAATATTTCTTTGATAAACTAATTTACATTTTTCCATCTCGGGAACATTCTAGTAAGTAAAATAGATTTCCGAGTAAATTATAATCAATTCTCTAGGGGATTTTAATGTGACATTAATTTTTGGCTGACCAGAGAACAAATTTTTCAAACTACCTTAATAAAAAGAAAGAATTTTTGAGGGAAATATTTTTTTCATGAATTACTAGAATCGAGCTACTCATTTTTCCCCAGTCTTCTCTACACCGGTATATTTATCAGCTTGCAAATCAATTTTGGTTTTTCTTTTTTCATTTTCATACAGACTTTTTCATTCGAACATGTAGGTACCTAATTTTTTACTTGTTCCTCAGCCTGCAGCTATATCTGCCGTTGACCAGCTCTATCTTTTGGATTTTCATATCCACATTTATATATTATATCGGTTAAAATCTGACCCCGTCTGCCTTTCGCATCGTTATTTAAATAAATCGCGCGTAACGGCGTCGCCGGGCTTAAACATCCTCGAGACTAGCATACAGATTATTATTTACAGGCCAAGGCCCGGGTCAAATAGAAATATGTATATTTTTCTAGTTCAACACTAGCTGTGTCTAGATTTTTTATATCATTGGAAAAATCCTTGCCGATCAAGTTGATATAACTAATTGGAAAAAATCCGCTTCTTCTAGATCATTATTATAGTTTCCCTGACTTTCCGTTTTTACAGAAAAGGGAAATTATTGTAACCTCAAATTTCATCTCCGACGATATCTCGATGACGAATCAATCGATTTTTACAATTTTCATCTCAATCAATGCTTATAGTCAAGTAATTAATTTTATGTCAAGTTTCTGAACGAAACAAGCCAAAGTAGAATGAAATCGATTAAATATTACACGGATTTTTCATTATTTTAAAATGCTGTGAAATGAAACGCTTATTTGTCGATGATTTTTCAATTTTTTTTTTTTTTTTTTTGCTTTCCCCTGAAACTATCAATACAATTAAAATATACAAATATATAATACTGATTTAGATACAATAACCTCCTCAACCGCAGTTACCAGAATGTATGTACCTGTGTATGTCTAAATAGGTAAAACACGTGTTAGTCATAACGACATACGACCGTTTGACGTACACCGATAGGCACTGACACGCGAGTTTCCTGACCTAACCCAACTCATGGCGAAAATGAAACTATTATTGTTCACGTGATGAATTGCAGAGTATAGTATGTAGTATGTATAGTAAGTCGCGTGACTAAAATTAGAAGGGCCTATATAAGCGCCAAAAAAATCATTATCTCCGTTTTTTTTCTTTTATTTTCTAATTTATTCAGGTTGTTTTTTTCTTTTCTTCTTTTTTTCGATCCAATCTGAACATCATGGCCATTTTTTGTTCAATTCCCATGACAGAAATTCTTCTATTTATTTATGTATCATTGGAATTGATCTTTATCTAATATAACAAAGAGCCGAGGACATGTCAATTTCGATTTTGACAAGGTTCAAGCGTCCTGGCCTCAGGACTTTCATCGAGAATCCCGAATCTCTCCGTAAATTGATTTAAAACAATGTCAATCCGTCTTGAAAATTGTTATAAAAATTATTGTTCACATTTTACTTGATTATTACGAATTTATTTTTCATATTATACATATATCGTTCATTATTCGAATTCTTGCCAATTGGAATCATATACTTATATGTGTATTCAATTTTGAATAGCCATTTTACATTAAATTGATTTTCGTCCAAATTTCAAACGATCTATCAAATAAAAAAATAAAAAACGAATTTTTTCCGGTGATAGGAGCCAAATTATCAAAAAAGCAAAATTTCTAAAAGCTGTAAACACAAATGTTCAAATATAGCTATCGTCAAAATCTAGAAAGGCTGTATTGAAAAAAGGCTTTGAACCTTAGTCCCTATAAGGTACTAAAAAAAAAAAACAAAAAAAACTGGGTTATATATTTCATCTGTCGCTTATAATTTCAGTATCTGTATTCTACATTAAAATTTGGAATTTCGGCCATATTCTACATATATTGATCTTTCGAAATTTCGACCCGCACTCATTTTTTCGAACAATTTCGAACAAGTTAACGCGACCGCGCTGATTTCTTTACCCGATCTTGAATGAAAATCTGTTGAATATAAACTTTGCTCAATCATCACTATCTTTGTTATTATTACAATCATTATTATTATTATTATTATTATTATTATTATTAATATTATTATTATTGTCATTAGTGCATACCTACTGTAATATCATCTCAGATTTGAGATTATAGGTACTACGTCTAAACTTCTTATACGCGTCTGAAAATTTTCGTACATTTGCGCCACGCCTCGAGTTTCTCGCATATCATGTATACCAAAATACGTGTGTGTGTGTGTGTATGTATCTGTATATTATATATTTATATGTAGGTATGTATGTGAGTGCGCATATAGCTCCACTACCTATGGCAAGGAGAGAGTGAGTGCGGAAGACGAGAATAGAAGGGTTTCATTGTCAGTGATAGAAAGAGACGGAAGGACAACAGGAGAGGCATCGGGCATCGACCCGTCGCGTCGCGTCGCGTAGCGTATTTTCTCGTTGCGTTCGTCGGGTTGCTCCTACACGCCGCCCGGTGCGCAACCGAGCGTGTCTACGTATACATGTATATATGTATGTATATGTATACCTGTGTATATATATGTATATATACCTATCTATATATTTACGTATATACATATAGGTATCGTGTATAATGTATAATACATAGAAGGGAGAGGGACAACGATATAGGAGAATCGTGGCGAGCTGAGAGAGACGCAGCGATAACACGGGGGCACAGTAAGCTGCAGCACCGAGTAAGACGAAGGCTGCTATTGGAATAGGCTGGAAGGCTATAGCTGATTGTGAGAGGCTAGAAGGCTATAGGGCACAGGGCACCGTATATATAATATACATATACAACAGTACAGCGCACAAATCCATCCATCGGCTGTCGCATCCCCCGGGCAAAGACTGGAGGAGCAGCGGGCCCCGCGTGTGCGTGTCGTGCGAACGACAGCCTATAGACATGCGGCCGCGAGTATCTGACGTCGCGACGTCTAGAGCTAGAGCTAGAGCTGGAGCTGGAGCTGGAACTGGAGTTGAACACGTTGAAATGCCGAAACTCCTCTCTACCTTGCGATAATATATATTTTACCCAGGCCTCTTTTTTTTAACGAACAGATGCATTTTTCGCACTCATATCTTCCGGATAAATCCGCATTCATTTCTACTCCAAAATTGATCCTCTTCACATGTCGAAACAAGTACTTCTTCTCAAATGTGCACAATGCCAGTATTTTTTTTCCTAGAAGTACCACATCTGACGAGTATTCCAGTTGAAATTTGACTTGAAATTATGGAAAATTCCAAAAGTTATGATTTTTTTTTAGTGGAAAAGGTGCATTTTCGACAAATTTACTTATTTACGATTTTTATTTGGAACATGTTGGGATTTGAATTTTGACCCAACTTTTGACACATGTTTTAGAATGTTCAAAGTATCTTCGGTATTCAACCATTTACATTTAGCAGTATTTTTTCTATCCCGATCGGGCTGATTATACCGAGAGCATTTCTAAAATCTTGTCAGTCTGAGAGATCGATTGCGCATGCGCGAGTTCTCACATCAACTCATGCAGGCTGCAGGCCACTCCAAGTTTGAGCTGTGAAACTCCATACCTAGCGGCTATCTTGTATATCAGTACTAAATTTTAAGGTTAGAATGTCAATTGTTGAAGTTGGTTCCCCTGATTCTCTCGGGCAAAAATATCAGGGCGTGGCGTACGATCTCGCCCACCAATGAAATTAAACTATTCAACGCATGCGCAGTCTATCGCTCTCAAGGTGTTAAGTTTCAAGAAATGCTCTCGGTATGAGATGCGGTTATGGTCGGTATGGTGTATATGCATACAATATTATAATGTATATGTATAGAGCGTCGTTTTGTTCAATCGTTATAACCCGTGCAGCGTTATGCTTATGCATATATACATAGGTAGATATTTATGTGTAAATACATCTAGATATATCTAGGTATATACAACTCAATTATTACCCTGATCGCGTTACATTACATATACAGAAACTTAGCACCTTGCGGGCACTGGCTACTCGCTGCTACTTGCCAGTGCTATACTGCGTTACTCTTGTGCAGTGCAAATTGTCGGGATATTTATAATGTATCAACATATCTACATATATGGGCAGTGGGTATATTTATTATTATACATTACAACTCGTGTTCTAATCTCACCGATAATGTTTTATCATCATATTATGTATATTTTAAACTTACACATGCGTATATATATCGAAATACATATATTATACAATTATACAGGTATATATTTAGCTAGCGTAATTCCAGCGGCAATTAAAATATCAGGTATCAAGAACTCAGTTATAGACACACTATATAGTCTCCCGATCAACGAGTCATCCAAAAATTTAATAAATTTAATTAGAATTACAAAAAAAAAAATTTATTCAATAATATTTTTTATATAAATATATTATTTTTGATTTTTAATTGTATATTGCATAAGTATACAGCATATACGTCGCTGCAGGAATTTCTTCATTCATTTATTCGTTGCGATTTTACCCAACGAGACCAAAAACGAAAGATAAATGTCTTGTTTTGAAAATCATGATTAGGTATACATCACGAGTACATCAGTAATATGATGTATTATACATCTAGGTATATTGTATGTACAACATCGTCAATTAATGATCCCTCGGGTGTTTTGAATGAGGGTGAATGGCAGTTTTATTATAGAGACGAAGGGAGGGAGAAAAAGAGAGGGACAGAAACTTTTAGGGGAAAAACTGATCGTCACACTTGACCCAGATATTTTGATATACCTATGTATGCATCAGAATTTTGATTTAAAAAACCCGGGAAAAAAACCAAAAAATTCATAACAAAATATAAGGGAACAGTCAATTTTGGAGATCATTCCATTTTTATAACATTTTTTCCTCAATTTCTATTTTTAATGACATAAGTCTTGAACTATTATCAATGCCAACTTTCGGATGATGTAGTATAGACACCCCCGAAAAGTAACCCTGAATTATTTCAAATTTTTTGAAAGCTCATAAAATTTCGAAAACCTGACTGTTCCCTAAAAAACCCTCCAGTGTACACCTCGTGGCTCAAAAAGTATACCATAGTCTTCACATTGAGGGTTGAGTAAATTAAACTCAATAATCAAAGAATTTTACCCAAATATTACAGATCCAAAGAAGACTGGCGAAAAAAAAAGAAAAAAATTTCATTAAAACACACGAATTTGAACATTTCAGGTTTTTTCTCGCTTGTTCGTTGGTTCTTCTGATTTTATTTTGTTCCATAATTGACTAATGTTATGCTAGATTCTAGAATATTCCAGATCTCGATAAAACGAGATAGACATATACATATGAAAATAGATGAATGAATGGAATGAATAGATGAACGACTGGAACAGGCGGAACAGGGTTAAAAATATAACAAACAAGAAGCGAAATCTGTATAGTTGTTATTCATGTTTACATCTTTTTGTTTCTTGGAATTCATCATTCATGAGTTCGGCCAGGTTATTAAACCCTGCAGCAAGTATGGCGACGTGTTCTTCTTGGACCACGCTGGATTGTTATTTGTTATCATTGCGTCCTTGTCGGATCGTGCAGGTTATCGATCGACAACTATACCCTCCCTCGTCGGAGCTCTACAGGACTCCACCCAATATCTCCCTCCACATTTCACCCCATTCCGTTCCGTTTCATTCCGTTCCATCCCGTTCCGTTCCGTTCCGTTCGCCACTTTTTTCGCCTCTTCACTGTCGGATATGGATGTACCATAAGTATATACGTATGTAGGTATGCAATCTAGTCGTGACAGCAGCCCGGCGAGGTGAGAAGGAGCTATACGCGAACGGTCGGTCGTCAGTTTTAGAGTAAAGAAAGATCTAGGTATATCTATATATCTACTATACGCTCGCTGTACTACGCGATGGAACCCCACGTGGCGCAGGCGTGGGTTTGTTATTTCTCTGTCTTTTTCTACCACGCCCGCCGTCTGAGGTATACTTTATACTTCTATGTGTATACGTGTATGCGTTTCTGTCTCCCCGCAGGTATACCGACACAGCGGCGATAGCATCTCTGTCCTTCTCTCTATCTCTTTCCTCTGTCGCTCTTTCTGTCGTGGGTTGCTTCATCCCCACCCTGATATCTTTCTCTCACTCACTCACTCACTCACTCACTCACTCACTCACTTCCCCTCCTTCTCCTCGTCCATTTATTGAACGGATTCTACCTTCTGTATCCCGCGACGTAGTAGTACCTTAACCGTCCCAGCCAATCACCGTTCTACCCGCCTGACCCTCCCGCGCGGGAGTATTTCAGGCGGGAGACCGAGACGCTATTCTCTCACACCCCATCAGACTCTTAAGGGGTTGTAGTGGGCGCGACACGCTTTTCCTCACATCGGAAACGCGATTGGTAGTATGTGGGGTGAGGCGGGATTGGAAGTTCCGAATTCCAAAAGTTACGAATTGTCAAAATTCCGAATTTATTTCAGACGTGATTCTGAGTTTTGTAGAAACGTTAGAGTTTAGAAGTTGCAAATTCCGAAAGGTCGAAATGCAAAGACGGCTCAAAGATCCGAAATTTCAAAACTCAGAAAGTCCAAAAATCTGGAAATTAAAGGGAAGCTCGTGACAAAGCTGTGAAATAAAACGACGTTGCATCTCGTCAATTCGGAGATTCGGAGTTCTGGCCTTTCGGATCTTTTATTATAGTATATTCGGAATTTTAAATCTTCGGTGTTTTTCCATTCGGAGTTTTTCAAATTGGCTTCTTAGACTTTCGGGGAAATAATCTTTTTATTTAAAACAATCTTGTTTTGCAGAATTCACATGTTTGTTGGTTATCTCATTTTATAAAAAATTCACGGTCGTTTATCACATGTACTCTTTTTACCTAACCTAAAAGTTCCTAATCATGATTTCCGAAGATTCCAGGTATAAATGATGGGAATTTTTTTTAAAAGGTTCTATTCTTGCTTACATTTTGCCCGAGTAATGCAATCGTCTTCGGAGTTTCGTGACGATCGGTCGTGCGGTTTCGATGCAGCATTAAAGAATTGCGTTTTCGAGGTGAGCAAACGCCATATAGATCGCCGGATTTTTCACCTCCTCATCTATAGATGGAAAGAGTAGGTACTGTACCTAATCGTGAAAATTTTCGAAATCGAGATTATGACGAGTATCGGCATTTCATGAGCAGACAGACAGACGGAATCGTATAATATAAAACACGCGAGTTTCCGAGTTTGTTTGTCTGGAGCTTTAATTAAACAGTGCAATAAATTTACTTGAAATTTGATATTGGTAAATGATTTGGTAATGACCCAAAACCGAATCAAAATTTTCATTCTAGTCCCAAAATTAAGTGCATAGTTTACTGAAAGCGGGTTTGAAAAAAATCTCTAATTTCTCAAAAATGGCTCCAACTCGTTGGTTCAAAGTTCATATCTGAATAGCGTTTGGCAAGGTGAAGAAACAAAAAACCAAACAAAAAAAAAAATAGATGAAAACAAAAAAAATTTTAATAAAAACTACTATACAGCACTATTATGACTAGAATGTATGTACGAAACAATTGGACCGTTTATTTTTACTCCTCTCATATATCTCGAACGTCGAATCGCATTGTTTTCTTCTCACATATCTAACCCGAAAGCTATTTTCACATAATTTAGAAACCAAATAGACTGAATTCTTATCGCGAAAAATGTCCAACGATATCGACTGATTAGAAAACCAGGCATACCTATTCCAACACTTCGATAACACAACAGGTGCGAGACTTAGAATAAAGAAATCTGAAGAATTGAATGGGCGTCAAAAGTGGAAAGTATAGTCGACAGGCTATAAGGTATTATAGCGTGTGTACAGGTTTTGTTACAAAAAATCGAAAATATTAAAAATAATAATAATAATAATAATAATAATAATAATAATAATTTGATGATCAAAAGAAACTGAAGCATTCGAATAATATTCTATAATTGTCCTCAAATCGAAGAATTAGTGTCGTTGCACTTTTTCAAGCGCGATTAAGAATATAAATTAGATGAAACTGGAGTCGGAATTAGAATCTCTACGCATGCATAGGTATATATGTATCTTTACATCACGCATTGTATGTATTCGCGTGGGAAGTTGCGTCGTATATATCATCCGCGACGCAAAAGCGCGGGAATCGATCCGGGCGGGAATCCTCCCGTGTATAGCTGCGAAGCTCGATGACGTAACGTGACGTCACAACCGCCACGCCGCGCGTCGGCACGACCTACGCCACACGCGAGTTGTTGGCGGGAGATATTTTCACTCTCCTCGCTCGCGCTCGTTCGCTCACTCGCTCGTTCGCTCACTCGCTCTCTCGCTCTCTCGCTCTCTCTCTCTCTCTCTCTCTCCCTCCTCTAACTCACTCTCTCTATCTCTCTGCAATTGCTACGATCGAAACCCAGAGAACCGCACAAGGTCGTGTCTCTCGTTCGAGAGCAACGCAGCAGCACACGCCTCTAAAATTTTACGCTTTTTTCTCTATCGCGCGACTACGCTCGCGTTTACGTTCCTACCGCAATTCGCTCTCGCTCTCGCTCTCTTTCTGTCTCTCACTCGCTCTCTCTCGCATCGTAATCTAACCCAGCAAATAATCCTTACGGCCCTCATCCCTGGACCAAATTTTGCACAGTATATTAGTAGTAAATGAAATGATAGAAATATCAAAAAATATATAGGGAAAAAAAAAAAAAAAAAACGAAAAGAAAGGAAGTTTAAAAAAGAAAACATCGCTTGTAGAATTTTTGAAAAACGTATACTGATATAAACTGAAAAAAATGAATAAATACGTAAATAAATAAATAAAACGTAACAAGATAATTTGATTGAAAGATGATTTTTTATTGTTTTTTTTTTTTTTTTTGTGGGTGTTGTTATTTTCAATTGTGAGTACGAAAATGCCCAAAGAGTATTTTACCATGTAGGTAGATGAATTATTTTTATTTGAAAATTGATTTCTTCTATATCTTTTGCATAATTGTTAGGTATAATATTATGTCCATAGTTTTAGGAAATTTTGATTACGATTAGAACTGAATTTTATTTTAAAGCCGCACTTTGACCCGACCGATATAGTAACAACAACTACTACTATTACTACTACTACTACTACTACTACTACTACTACTACTACTACTACTACTACTACTACTACTACTACTACTACTACTACTACTACTACTACTACTACTACTACTACTACTACTATTGCCATTAGAAGAGACAAAGCTACGGAGGGACCGAGAGGGCGAGGAGGGGGGGGGGAGGTCGGGGGTAGGAAAGCGTCAGAGCAACAGCGTGAATGCGCGTCGATGTGGCGTCAGTGGCCGAAAGCTATGTCGTTCGCGACGCGTCGCCGCGTCGGCGGGTGGCAGGCGGGAGAGGCGCGAGGCAACGGCAACGGCAATGCGCGCGCGCACGCAACGAAATAAACCGAGTAAGAGCGCGAACGAGAGACAGAGAGAGAGAGAGAGAGAGAGAGAGAGGTAGGTGGCGATAGATAGATAGATAGAGAGTGGCGGGAGGGGCGGGGGGGGGGGGGGGGGGGGGGGGGGAGGAGAAAGAGATAGAATGAGACAGAGAAAGCGAGGCGAGGCGCGGATGGAGGGAGCGAGGACCTGCGTCAGTCGCCGCGGTAGTACTACGGGAGGACCCACGCGATAACCACGCGAGTTTTCGAGTTACAGTCTCCCGCTTCGCGTAATAATAATAGTATTATTACTTTATCTGAATTGCGACAATTCAAGTTTCGTTATTTTCTAACAGTTTTCTATTCACCCCCACCCACCCCTCTCTTATTGTTATCTAGAGGGTTTTGCCGATTGGATATATCCGCCGTGTGTCGCGTCGCGATTCACCACGGCTCCCGGTCTGTTTCAATTCAATTCTATTCTATTCAGTTCAATTCAATTCAATTCAATTCATTCAGTCTGACTGACTGTCAGTCAGTCGACGGTCAGTCGTTCGACGATCGTGTCTCGTGTTTCGTGTTTTATTTTTTAAGTGTGTTTTGTGTGTTTCGTGTCGGTGTGTTTGTGTCTCTGATTGTGATTTGTTGTAAAACGAATAACGACCAAGTTTTACTTTGCGACGGATCATATTATTATTATACCGGATATAGTATATATATACCTAATATATCTGTACTACTTGTCTCGCTTCATCGAGAGCAAGGAATTATTCTGGATTTGACACACGGAATATAATGACAAATCTATACATTTGAGAAAAAAAGAAGGAAAATTAAAAAATAAAATATATAATAAAAGAAAGAAAGATAAAGTTTACCCAAGTAATTGTTCGTGCGTTTGTGTGTGCGTGTGTGTCAGTCAATATCAACAACAACAACAACAACAACAACAACAACAATATGACAATAATAATAATGATGATGAACAAAACTGCGAAGTGATTAAATCGATGAAAATAATCAACAATAAGGAGAAAATAAAATTTACAAAAAAAAAAAGGTGAATAACGTTATAAAGGGAAAGAAGTGATTGTTTGATTAATATTAATAATATACGTATAGGTAAATTTTGGATTTTGTATATTTGACAGGGTGGCGACGATTTAACTGAAATGAAATTTCCTGATTTTTTCCTTCTAGAAAAAATGCATTATTCCTTCCTGTATTACCAACGAATCGGAGTAATATTAATCGAGAAGTTTCGGTGAATGAGAAGTTGGTGAAAAATTGTCTACCTTTATCGCGTTCAATCGAATTATACCTATAGAAAAATACGAAATAATAATAATATATAAAAAATATGAATTATACATAAAAAAATTGAAAAAAAACAACTAGAAGACCAACTAGAAAAAAAAATTCCCTGCGAGTCTATATGAAATTTCCCGACTTTTCCTGACTATCAAAATTCCCTGACTATTCATAATTCTCTTGGTTTTGACGGTCTGTCGCCACCCTGTATAATAATAATATCGTATATCATATCATTTGATCTGATCTGATCACGGATGGATCAGAGATGATGTTGGTGAGGACGACGATGACGACAAGAAGAAGAAGAAGAATAAGAAAACCCCGTCGTGTCGTTGTATTGTGATAATCGTATAATCATAATCGTGTAGTCGGTTCTGTTTTCTTATCGGATCGTAACAGAGTATATAATGTTATGTTATGTAGCTACTGGTACTGCTGCATCATGCCTAGGTTCATAGCTAGCTGTACATGTTTGCATTCGTATGTATGTACGTACATACATACGTGTGGGTGAAGGTAAAGGCAAAAGTAAAGAACATGACTGGAAGATAGGACAGGCAGACCTGAGACCGGCGCGGGCGGATCCAGGGCGCGGACTGTCTGTCTGCGCCTAAACGAACCACGCAGGTTTTCACCCCACGTTCATCTCTCCCTCCCTCTTCGTCACTCTGTCTTTCTCTTTCTCTTTCCACCTACCTGCCTACACACCGCCCTCGTGCGCGCGCCCGGTATTATTTCCGAATATATGTATGTGTGTGTGTATATTATACATACGTACTGTATACATATATCCGAGTTAGGTGCGGGTAACGCACGTTTCCACACGTTTCTTTCTCTCTCTTTCTCTTTCGGAATAAATCCAACAAGGGAGACTTATTATTGTATAGTGTATAGTGAGATTAGGTATATATATACAGGGTGAGTCACGACAAACTCCGAGAATAGGAGGAGCCTGATTGTCGAATGAGCCCACCCCTTTAACCAATCAGACGAATAACAGGTAATGGCAATGGAATTTGTGTGAGCATAACATTAGAATCAAAGAAAAGTACCTACATACATAATCGATTCGATGTTTGTATTTGAACAAGAAGGCAGTCCAAACAATATTTAGAAGTAAGATCTGTTACTAGCTCATGTGATTTTGATTATCATCTTCTGCTATGGACTCTGATTTGAATGTTATGCTTACGAAGTTCCTATTGTCATTACTTGTTATTCGTTTGATTGGTTGAAGGGATGGACTTATTTGACAATTAGGCTCTTCCCATTCTTGGAGTTTCTCGTCACTCACCCTGTATATATGTATCTAGAGACGTATGTATGTTTTTCTAGTCTATGAATCATCGTTTTTTCGTATTCGTATTCGTATTTGTTTGATTATTACTTCTTTCATGCAATGTATTGCTTTTCTTCTTCGTGGTAGTGGTAGTCTGAGTTAGGTTCCGTTGATTGTTGCATCATCTTCGATATCGTTGCTGCTTACGGTTATGTGTATAGATTGTAGAATAGTGAATCGAGATTTGTTACAGTCTACTACTTTATAACACGTTCAATTTTACTTGTTTTCTTTCTCGTCACCCCCAATTCATATTTTCAAAAATGGAAAGTTCAGTTTTTGCCAGATCTCCACGTTTTCAGGTTCAGAGAATATCATCTCCGACCATTTTTTTTTTTTTTTTTTTTTGACGGACTAGGTGTGAGATCAATTTTACGTCTGACCACGTCTTCAGAACAAATGGGAGACAAGTGCTGAAGGATATTGTTAAAAAGTGTTGACAAATCTTGAAAAATCATCGACAAATGTTAAACTATCTATAAATGCTAATAGATATTCGGAAATTGGAGATATATAATAATATGATGTACGAGTTTTCGCCTCGTGATTCTGCACCCCTCGATTTATTCGAAGAACGCAAGATATTCTGGAGTTAAAAATTGTTGTACATATCACGATATGTATCTCGAAAACGAACCAACGGATTCTTATGATCTTGGTTCTACTACCTTAATAGATGCATATTATACTGTATATATGTATAGCAGATGACGTTTTCTTGTTCATCAATTCATCATAAGTACGAACATCATTTTACCACATATATGGTACATGTGTGTGCGTATATAAGTTGCAAAGAAATAGCAAACGTCTGTAGTATTAGATGGTATGAGTAGTTCGTAGGTATGTACATACCTAAGCCAGTACATATTATACCGATACACGTACGCAATCCGTACATTGCCCGATAACCTTCGCCTTCGTTCAACATGTTTGTATGTAGTACGTATACATAAATTTTATACTCACGTATATATAAGGTACATACGTATAATGTCGGACTTGCACTTGCTCAATGTGCATCTGCACCGTGTAGGTACGTCATGTTTTATGTACATACGTAGGTGTATATTATATATTTATAGCGTTGTGTTTTGTGTTATTACAGATATATTGCGGAGCCTCGTTACTTCTGATGATTAGGTATTACTTATTGCGTATTATACGTGGCCGAATATACAATTCACATATGATAAAGACGTATAACCATTTATGGCCACTGTACTAGTTGTGGCCACCTAAGAATAGGCTGTATATATTTATTGCTGGTACCTTTCAAATTAGCTAAACATAATTGAACAGGAAGTGAAAATAGTACGTTAAGTCATCATCGGTATTAAATGGTATATTGTTAAATAATTCAATACTAAATTCATGCATAAAGCCTGAAACTTATAGCAGGTGATATCCAGCAGGTAATAAAACTTGTGAGCCTCTGATTTTTCTCCAGGAGATGAGCAAACGATGAAAACCATCATATGGAATGTCTTCAAGGAATTAGTTCTATTGACGATCCTACCAATTTTCATCGTTTGCTCACCCCATGGAAAGAAAGGAAGTCAGAGACTACTAGGCCGTATTACCTGCTAAATTCAGCGTCATACTAAATGCACTTAATTGTTAAAAAATTGCCAGTCGAAACTCTGTTGTACCAGTTGTGGCTATTATCCCAATTCGCATGTAATGCACATAATGGCAACAAATGGATCAAGCCAATGGCCACAAACGGTACCTCATAATTGAATGAGGTGGCCAAAAATGGTACGTCTACCCTACATACATGTACATTGTACAGGGTTGATACGCATTATTATAAAAAATCTGGAAAACTGGGAAAGGTCAGGAGATTTTGTTGGAAAGAAAGACTGGATTTCAATGTCTGAGAAAATGATAGTGCAGGTTTTATTTCTGATATTTAATGCAATCATCAAAAAACTAATTTCTATTTTGGAAACTTGATGAGTCGATCGATTCCTACGATACAGTATGTCCAGCTTGAAGAGTACCTAAGTTGCAATTCCAATCCAAATATTCGGCGATCTTGTCGTCTCCGCCATTGTCGATATTTTGCGAATCTGGTTCGTCGTTTCGACTAGCCTCGTTCTCCAGGAATTTGGTTCAAATTTGAACTCGATCCTCGGGCTATTTGCTCGAGGAATCCTTCGCACTGCGTGTGATCGAACTCACGCCGCGTGACACTGACTTCCATGTAATTGCCCGACATGTGCGCGTCTGAGAAATAGTACCGATTTGATAAGTGGGCGAAGGTCTGATCTCGATAACGGAAGTTCTGTTGTTGACTTTAGATTATCGATATATCGTCGTATCGGGGCTCTGAATGACACCCAATTTTTGTATAGGTACCTTTTCGGTAGTGTACTAACTATAATAGTCGTCTATATAGCTCATGGTCAGTATACATATATACGCATAACTTGTTTGTGGTATTTTTCAACTGCCAAAGAACGGTAGGATAAGATGACGATTATAACCATTTGAATGAATGAAACAAAAAAAAAAAAAAAAAAAAAATGACCAGTCAATTTGTATTTTTTAATTCTTCATTACGAGTTTACTTTTATGATTATTATTTCTGATTACTCATTATTTATATTACCTTGTCTTATTTGGGGTTAATTTTGTTGAAAAAAACGCATAAGAAAATGAAGAAAAAACATAAAACAAAAATGAAAGAAAAAACCAAAAATAAATGAAGAATCAATTATAAGACGAGTCAAAATTCAAACGGATATAGATAGTAATGTGTATATATGTATGTAATATTGAAGAGGAGTGGGTACCTATACATATATATTCGGAATTGAATTGAATTGAGAGATTCTAGCGCACCATACCATATGCCAATGAATAACGTCATGGGTTTTTACCTACATAATATATTTATATCCGTGAAAAAGCCAGAATGAGACAGAAAAAAAAGAGAGATAGAGAGAGAGAGACTATGTTCTCCAAACCTTGTAAATAAAGTGTAGAAGAGAAACAGTATACAGTATAGGTACGACGTGTCGCGAATATACATATGTACAGATACATACATATAACTATAGTATACATGTGCTTGGTATGTAGGTACATAGTACGTAAACGTATATATAGATATTTAACGTCGTGAGTACTAAAGTAATACCATTTTCCCCCTCTCCGCATATATTTCTTCATTCATTCATTCATTCATCATCCATCAATCCGTGATTCATCCCTTCCTTCTACCTATAATCGCGTCGAATGAACGCAACGCGCGTCATATCCGCATTGAATTTTTTCTTACGTTGTAATTGAGATCAAGTGCATGGTGGTGGATTTACTTACAAAACACACGTATATGTTTATACGTATTATTTATAAATTCATCCGACTTGGAAGTTGCGATTCATTATTATTATTATTGTTATCGTCATCATCATCATGATTTAGCTTAAACAATTAAATCTGATTGTTCTTTGTTATTTCTTGTGCTCTTATAGTTGAGTGGGATTTTTATGTATAATTTACTTGTGATATTGTGTGAGAAAATAATATAGATGTTGACACGAAGTTTTCCCTGAAATGTATACTTTGTTTTTTAAATTTATTTTTATTTATTTATTTTTTTTTCCCAGCTGTCATTGCGTATGAAAATTGTGTGTCGACAAAATTGAATAATCAATTGGATATAATTTTATTTGATTTTCGTTATGCTGTGAAATAGAAAATTTTTTGATGAAATTTAAGTCGATTATTTATTCTGTGTTTTTTTTCCCGACTATTTTCTTCTGACTCTATCGCTCTCTCTGCCTCTATACATTATAGTTCTCATAAATTTTAAGTTGTAATCCGTTGGCGTGATTCTTGGATAAAAATAACAATGAAATAACAATCATAATTATATAGCAATAATAATATTTTATATAGACACGTGGCGACTGCGCGTGGTCCGTTGTTCGTTGGTTCATTCATTATCCTTCATTCATCCATTCATTTATATATACTTACCTATATATTATCATAAAATCTCTTCGGTCCATAGCAGCGGCGGATGCTTTATAGTAAATTTGGATCGGATTGAGTGGCGCCCGGCGTCGAGTCTCGTCGTGACGTAATAGATATTTAGATTTACATATATACTATATATACATACTATATACACATATAGACATAGATAGATAGATGTAGATGTAGATGTAGATGTAGATACAGGTACCAGTCTCCGGCTCGTACCTACTACGCGTTAAGCGTTAAATAAATTTCGGTTATTACCCAATTAGTCATCGCGTATATAGAAAATTACCGAATCATGAACCACTATACCATACGACGGTGCGGGCGTGACGATAATAATATATTCTAATATCACATTATTATATACCTATACGTATATGGCTAGATAGATATTTATATATGTACAATATATAAACTGCAGTAATCGTGTATTACGAATGTACTATATATATAATGTATATATTTTTGTATTGATATATTTAGGCATGCAACTCGACAATACCAAATGGCCATATGTTATTATTAACAATGATAATGATAATGATAATAATATCATATGTTTAGTCTGTGAGATTGAAGCTCTGTTCAGTTTCAATCAGTTCCATTCTATTTACACTAATACTAATACTATTTAGTATAATAATTTTCTTTTGTTCTTTACTTTTGTTGTTTTATACTTTCTTTAAAACATCACGAGAAATTCAATTGATCGATATGAAGAAGGAAAGATTTATGAAAAACCTTGGCAAAAATATAGTTTTGTGGGGTCGATTTCGCGGTCATTCCGATTAAACTCGCGTATAATAGTATATGTGGCTATTTTCATCACTACGATAATTAATTAATTGCTCCGTTTATACTCATGTATGTACAATGTACATAGGAATTTGTATATATTTTTATACAGATTATTTTATATTATCGTTGATGTTATTACATTTTTTATTTTCATTTATTCTTTTATTGGCGTCTTTTTACTGGAAGAATAAAAAAATAAAATGAAAAAATACTCAAAAGTTGCAAATCCTGTGTATACTATACATATGCATTAGTTTTGTTTTTTTATTAATTAGGTGTTAAACTATCGACAGATATCGTGAAATTTGAAGAAGAAACAGAAGAACCGTGAATAAAATCAATACATATACAGAAAACAATAATCGAAGTGATAGTTGATGTAGAATAAGGAGAATTCGACAAACAAACAAAAAAAAAACAAAAAAAAAGGAATAATTGTTTTTGGATGTATAATAATGTCAATTATAATACTGTTGTGTGAAATGATAACCTGATGTATATATACCTATGCACTAACAATAAGTGGCCTATATCCATATGTGCATCTCAGGAATAACTATAATTAAATATATGAAAAAAGAGAAAAAGAAAAAAAATGAATAATAAATAAATAATTGGAAAAATTTGCGGATATCGATAAACAGAAAATTGGATAATATCTTGTGTTGTGAAAAAAGTGTTTCGTTCTAGTGGGATAAAGAAAAGAAGAAAAAGAAATTGTGTTCCTGCAAATATATTTCTGATATACTGAAAAGGATCTCGTTATATTCAAACACAGATATTCGTATTTGTATTCATATCGCAAAATAACAGAGGACCGTTATAAATATGGAGTATAAACTACTTTCGAACAACAACAATTATCCGACACATCATCGTAAGTATATTTTTGTATTTTCTTATAACAATTATGTTACATTAACAGTATTTGCCATATATCACTATAATCATTACAACATAGTGTAGAAAGTTGCTGAAATTGTATAGATAAGAAAATTTTGATGAATGGAAAATAATTAGATACTTTTATTACGCATATTTTTTGCTAGAATGATACAGTTATTTTCAAATGAAAGTTATACGGGAAAAATCCTTGAGAATATATATTATGCATGCGCCAATTTTTTCTCTAATAATTATTCAGAGAGAAAAATTGTGGAGAATTATCGATTTTGAAAATAGAACGTAGCTCTGCGAGATTTTGATTTTTGACGTTAAAAACTATTGCAAAAAATTTTTTTTTTACCTTCTGAAGACACTACAAAATTTTCATGAATTCATCAAAAAAACACAACTGAACAAGTGGCCCACTTGACGTGAAATGCCCACTATACATATATCTATATTCTGTCATTTTCTATCGTTAGAAAAGAATTTAACAGTATGCCTAAGTTTCAAAACTGAAACTAAAAACCAAAAATGAAAATTCATTTTTATAATTTTTCGCCCATTTTTATTGTTCGCGTTGATTTCGTATTTTTAGAACAAATAGGGACGTGGTTTTTAAATGTTTTTTTCTATTTCTTTTTTTTTTTTGTTTTGTTTTCTATAAGTCAATTGATATAGTAATCATGACGATGACTTTGAAATTGAGAGTGATTCGTTGGAACAGGTGGATTAAAGACACGCCATAATTTGTTGTCTTCAATTAAACATATGTGTATAGCATGTACCGCGGTTTGTTCAATATAAACCTGAAATGTGTACATATAGACGCTCATGTATAAATATAAGTATACAAACTATGTACATGTATAATGTACCTGAAACGACGCTGGTGGTCGCCGCGTTGAAATATACATGTAAGTACATATTATGTATGATGAAAATTAATGATTAACAAATAAACTATAAACTGACGATGCGAATACGTCATCAATATGTCAGGTTTCCAGCTTCGAAGTGTCACGTATCTATATAAGTACGGGTTTTTCCACCTCGACTTTGAAAAAAGAAAACTGATTCTTCTTGCTGTGAAATACAAGTCAGAAACCTACCCCTGTTCCATGGTTTGTTGATCGGTCACATAGTTTAGATAAGAGATTTTTTTGGAAATCTGCAAGCCGCCTCTCGTTTTCAGTTGTATGCGCTTCGTGCTTCGATAAATCGAAAATGATGTCTGAACGGTGTGTCTTATCACCAAACCAGGAAACAGGGGTAGGTTTCTCTGACTTGTAATTCACGGTGAACAGAAAATTCAGTCATTTTAAGAGGTGGACTACTCATGAAGCTGAAGCTATAGCAGCTCCTGCACAGTTAGCAGCCAAACAAAAGCTGATCGTTTTCCAAATAGGATCATGCAGTACAGATTTATGACTTTGGTGGTCAAACTCATTCACTTTTTATGAAACATAGTGGGATTCAGATATTTTTAAATTTTGCTGTTTCATTTCCACTAACTGGGAATCATTGCGCAATCATTGAGCATTAAAATCACCCCTACATTTAAATCACCCGATCTAGTAGCCCTTTAGAGACATAAGACAGTACTCTATCAAATGTTCATTAACATCCGTAAATGTGTTACTACATGAACTCTTGTTTTGCAAACAGTCTCGTTCTAGACGTTAACTCGAACACTTGTCCTTTCAAATAAACCCTAATTTCCTTGAACCGATTTATTTGTGCTTCTCAAGTCTCTTATTTCTCTCGCAGATTCTCTGCCTTAATCTTTACAGTAACTACAAAGTTACAATATTATGTATAAGTACGTGTATATCTCATCCATAATTCGCACGTGGGTTTGATTCTAAGAAAAAGAAAATCAACTTTCAATTCCTGACTATATAGTATAATGAGCTATGACAGTCTGACGATGCTCTATGATCAATGATCATGTTGTACATCCATATATTTCATGGTGATGAAAAGTACCGTGAAGAAAACTGTTATTTTTTTTTTTTTCTTCGGCTTGTTTCTTTTGATCGCGTGGTCGAATAGAGAGACGCAGCAGGGAGGATCATGGCATTGGTTGTTTACGTTAAAACAACCACGTCATCTTTTAACCGTGACTATTTTTAGTGGCTGCAATATAAGAGTCGCTGACTATTATAAGAGGCTGCGGTCGTTCAGATTTCAGAGGGACGTATATAGGTATGTGTAGGTATGCAACATGCCAGGGATTTAAAGAGAGTGAAAGAGAGGTTAAGAGGGATAAAGAATGAGGAAAAAGTAGTTGATGCGGGGCGTGCAGTTGGACACGTAGACAGTGTCGCCGGCCCTGTGCTCCTAAGTTCGTGAGAGAAAACCGCGTCCTGAATTGCAAGATGTTGAGTTTGTCTCTTATTCTTTTCGTGGTCGCTTGAGAAGGCTCGTGCTTTTTGGAAATCCAAAAAATCGATTTTTCTCCTCAAATCACGTGTATATTTCAATTAGTCGAGGGCATATTTTGAACGGATAAATTGTCGGACTTGAGAAATTTCCGTCGAACCATTTGCGCCCAGGATACCTTAAGAACCGCCGAAATGATCCGAATGAAATTTCACTCAAAAATTGTCCGATTCGCCCTCGTTAGAATGACAAACCGGAAACTTAATGGGTCACTCGATTCCCGAGGGGTTAACCACTCTCGAAGTCAGATGTAAACTTTTCTGAGGAACCAGTTGAAGTCAGTGTACGTCAGTTGAAGTCAGTCGACTTCAAAAAGTCAGCCGACGTCATTTCAAGTCAGTTAAAGTCATTTCAAGTCAGTCGAAGTCAGTAGAAGTCAGATGAAGTCAGTGGAAGTCAGTTGACTTCAAGAAGTCAGCCGAAGTCAGTGGAAGGCAGTTAACTTCAAGAAGTCAGCCAAAGTCAGTTGAAGTCAGTCGAAGTCAGATGAAGTCAGTTTAAGTCAGTGGAAGTCAGTTAAAGTCAGTGGAAGTCAGTTGAAGTCAATTGACTTCATGAAGTCTGGAAGTCTGGTCTGGAAGTCAGGTGTATAGTCAATCGACGAGTGGTTAAACATTCATCAGTTCCTACGATACAGTTCGTCCAGCTTGAAGAGTACCTAAGTTGCAATTCCAATCCAAAAATATTCGGCGATCTTGGCGCCTCCGCCATTGTCGATATTTCGCGAATCTGGTTCGTCGTTTCGACTAGCCTCGTTCTCCAGGAATTTGGTTCAAATTTGAACTCGATCCTCGGGCTATTTGCTCGAGGAATCTTTCGCACTGCGTGTGATCGAACTCACGCCGCGCGACACTGACTTCCATGTAACTGCCCGACATGTGCGCGTCTGAAAAATAGTACCGATTTGATAAGTGGGCGAAGGTCTGATCTCGATAACGGAAGTTCTGTTGTTGACTTTAGATTATCGATATATCGTCGTATCGGGGCTCTGAATGACACCCAATTTGTGTACCATGAGACGCATGTGCCTCTGCATACGCGTACGTCACCAAGTCATTTTATATCTATAGGTATGACTATAATTACGCGCCTGACGTAGATTCCAATTATATTATAAACGCTTTCAGTCGTTTCTGTATGTTATCTAGATGTTAATATCCGACTATTTCTATAACGTTTCCCTTCATTCGAATTGAATCGATCGCTATACGCAGCAGCACACCACCACGGCTATTTGAACGGCCGGAAATTCTCAGCGCTCGATTAGGTCTGATCAAAGATATTAGAAAATTGCGTCATTACCTACCTACCTGACTTCCGATGTTTCTGTATATCTATGCATTTTATCTACAAAAATCGTAACATTTTCTGCTGATGGATTAGGAATGAGTAAATAAATCAATAAATAAATAAATAAATGAATGAATGAATGAATGAATAATCCACTCAATCATTTGGGGAACATTATGTAGCCTTACGTGTAGATGCGTCAAAATTAATAGGCTTGGACGAATTTCGATTTTGGGGCTCTCAAAATCGGCTCGAAAAGAATTCAGAAAAACCTGCTTTGAAGCATGAATTTCCATCTTATAACTCTGAGCGTTTTTGCGAAGGGGTGAAAATATATTCATCTGAAATTCACCAAAACGTTGATTTGAACGAAAGTTTTGTTTAAAAATCTTATAATACGCTTGTTTGACCACGAAAAATGTGTAGAGGTTTTGAAGTTATGATAACTGATCTTTCCCACCGACCTCGATTTTTTGTCTAAATTTTTAGTGGGCTTAACAGTCGTAAAGAATAAATCATACCTTTTCAAATTTTCGTTCAAATTTACGTCGTTCAGAACTTCAGGCTCATGAAAATTTTGCCGTTTGGAATGCAAACGATTTCACTATAATTTCAGCGTATACACATTTAGTAGCAGGGGATTTGTTATTTCTAAAAAAATCTGTGATTGTGTAAAATTACTGACCATTGATGCTATTATTTAACGGAAATATTGAACCAGAAAACTATTGCAGTGTTGGGTTGATCGATCGTCTGTCATATTAGAAAAAAAATAATAATAATAAATAAAATGAAAAACTGTCAGATTCCTGAAATTGACACAAACTGCCCCATCTATACTAATGCCAACATTTATATCGCATGGTAGCATCAACGTCCACAATAATTTCGCACACTAAGATAAATTTTATCACGAAGAATCAATTCCGCAATAAAATATACGCTGTAATTAGGTATATATAGAAAAATCGAATACGTTTCGAAAGGCATAATGAAAGCCTGGATCCCTATAGCAGAAAAGCTCAGGATTGAATTGTAAAATTGTGCTTTGCGACTGATTTTCTTTTTCAAAATCAATTGGCGCCGATTTATTCGGTGGCGACTAACAATGAGATGAAAATTCACGCGATCTAATTTTAACGACTACCCTAAGGTACCTATACATGGTACATGATGTATTTTGTGTGCTGTGCAGATGTAGTACCGTATAATTGGAGTGATTATTTTTTACGGTCGCGTGCATCGCCGACTTCGATTGTTCTTGTTACTTTTTCTTATTTTCTTGATATTTTTTCATTTCTTGTTTTCATCATTTAATCAATGCAATGATCAAACCAGCGCGGTTGGTAAAACCCACTTGCGTATTTATACAAAAAAGTGGCAATTGAAATTTGTATCATTTGAAAAGTAATTACTATATAATTATTTATGAATGCGAAATTCTAGTCTTCTCAAACATTCTAATCTAATATTTCGATACTGCGAAAAAGGCAGATTAAAATCTTTCTGAATCTAAATCTAATTCTCGCGCGTCGAACGTTTTTTTTTTTTTTTTTCTATTAATGTTCTTTGGCGAAATTTTTGAAAGTGCGATGCCAGCATGACATTTCGTTAGCAGATCGAGACAAAAATTAATTTTCTGTTATGAAAACGTTGGACACCTAATTTTCGATCAGGAAATCTAATTAGGGTAAGGTTGCTGATGATGGACCCCCTAAGCGAAATCGTTAATAAAATTGATGATTCCAGTCTGAGTGGCAAAACCAATGATGAATCTTCTTATTGAAACTTATTCTACAAGATATGCAAACTTGATAATAGTTATCGTCAACCTTCGGTCTGGCAAAACCAATTTTGTATTTTTTGCATATGGTCCATTCATGGCGACCCCCCTTCATGAATGGACCACCCGGTCTCCTCGATTGGACCACTGGGATAATGAGTTGAAAACAATACAATGACTTACTATATTGATGTGAATAACGATTCGACGATATATAACGAGGTATTTATTAAAATTGCCGCAGTCTTTAATTCTATAATAGTACATTTCAGTACGACTACGGAAAGGCTTTTTTGGTGAAACGAAAGGTTCACGGCACGAACCGAAGGCGAGTGCTGTAACGAGGTTCGCCAAAAAGCCTTTACTTATGAGTAACGATTATTATTTTCCATTACTCTAACCTCAAAATCGCAGCTTCGTCGCGATTCATCGGCTCTCGTGATGAAAAATAACATGAAATTGCACATAAATTAGTACGTCAGATGATATCAGGTACTTCAAAACTATTGGACAGACAATACAAAATTTTCTTCTTGAGTTCACACGTTGCGGAGAATGAAACTTTTGAATATTGCGTCCCGAATGCCGTAAGGTCGTAAGCGCAAAAATGTGCACACAAGATCGTATATTGCGTGAAAAAGATTTTAGCACTAAAAAATCAAATTTGGTTTATTTGTTTTTTTGGCGCTTAGGACCTTATGGCATTAGTGACGCGATAAAGTATAGACTATGAAAATGAACGAAGACTCGTACAGACTTTTAAGATGAATAAATGTTTCGAAAAATGACACAAAATTACAAAACATGCCGCGACAAACAAATATTCATACTTTTTCTTGCAGTGTGACGCAGCTAACACAAAGGAACCTTTTTTTCCCTGTGCAGTGGTCCAATCGTAGGACCGATTGGTGGTCCATCTGTGGAAATTCGCCCCGCAACACAAAACCTAATTTATCACCTTTTAACGGCAACATGAATACCAAATGTCTGGTATCATTTTGAAGAGTAAATCTTCAGCTTTGAAACCATGCTAGACGATTTCGAAAAATTCAATCGCGTAAGGGTTTCAAACACATGGTCAATTTTACCAAAATTAAGATCAGAAAGAAGAAATTCTTTCCTGTCTCGATTTCAGTACGGTTATGGCACCCATGAGACTGTACGCTACATGGCGGCTCTTTCTAAGCTAGTAAACTAATACCAAACTAGCAGCAGCGTTATCTATTAACGTGTTTCTGAAATATCCCACCGGTCCATCGGCGGCACTGGTCCATCAGTAGCAACCTTACCCTAACACCTTAAAAGCACCTAATTATGGCATGTATGATAATAGATTTTTTCCTACATGGTTCTACTAGCATCATCACAGACGTAGAAAAATATGGGTCAGGGTTTTTGCGACCAGACGATACAACGTCACAATTAGGACGTTGTGTGTTTAACAAATTCTATTCGATATAGATGAGGAACACGAATAGGAAGACGAAAAAGTAGAACAAGATAAATGTATACTCGTGCTTTTTTAGCTTAGTATACTATATAGTTTTTATAAAAACGGAAACAAACGTGAAACCATCGGCGATCAGTTAAACATAGCCAGAAAAGTTCACATTCGTTGTATCAGATGGTGATCTCGAATTTTTAGGAGATATTTTTTACTCACGCTGTATGATTACCCAGAATCACAAATTTCTCCGATGTATGTCTATGAAAATACATGTTTGTCTATAAAATAAAATAGAAATTATCTTTTTTTTAATGAGTATATTGAAAAGAATAAAGTAATTCCTTCGAACCTGACATTTCAACAATTTTTGTTCATAATTTTCATTTTTTATTTCTCTTTCATCATCTCAATCAAATAAAATATAATCAAGATCATTCCTTTTCTTGTATATTTTTCTTCTTGGTCCAATGTAATTCCTTGTAATATACATAAAAATAAAAAAAAAAAAAAAGAACGAAAAACGAAATCAAAGACAAAAAAAGTAGACAAAAATCTTGAATAATGAAATCCAATAAAAAATACGGTAAGTCTTGTCGTATGTATAGAGTATAGAGACGCCTAATTTATGCATACGATGCGTTAGTGCCACAAGGTACGAACGTTAACATATACTTATATATATGTAGATATAATATACGATGATGTCGTTTTAGGAACCATGCTTAGATATAGTTTTAGTTCGGGTCTAGTTCGTGACGATTACGTTTTTCGATGACGCGATTGCGAGTTTGTGTATAGGTAAGATTGGGACGTATTAGTGTACCTACCAAGCAGCGACCCACTTTTGCGGAACTGAAATCTGCGAACCTTTCTTCTTTTCCGCAAATATAGTCCAGCCCCCCTCTTGTTATATCTATTTTCATTTTCGTATTCTGTGTACTTTTCGGGTCAGCGATCGTCTTTCTTATACTCGTAATTACGTGTCTTTCTCAGCTGCAGCTGCTTTTACATTCATTTGTGTATGTATGGAGATGGACATCCATATTTTTTTTACCTTTACTATTTCCACCTTTTCTTATGCTCAGGTACTTTTTAACTTCCCACTTTTTAGAAGGGAGAAGTTAATTATTTTACTTTCTTTCAAAAAATCTGAAACTTGGCACATTTCTCTCTTAACGGTAGTAGATTTTCTATTATATATTTTTTTCTCATTTCCAACTATCTAATTTCCCCGAGCAATTCTGAATGTAATGAGATTGTTTGGAATCTAATTTTTTTTTTTTTTTTTTTCAATGGATCTAATGAAGTCTCATCTTGCGTGTATAAACGGAAGAGAAAATTCGGTAAAAGTTGAATTACCTATACGTTTTGGTTTTTGTCTATTTCTTATACTTGTTTCTTTCAATACTTTGTATTTGTTGTAGTCAAGTTTCGGAATTGTAATTGAGATAACATTTATTTATAACTTGGAAACTCAGAGTCAAGGTTAAGTTCAGTGTGATTGCTAAAAATAATCATAATACCATGAGATCGTTTTTATCTGCAATAAAACCCGTGATGATTTCATCATAGAAAAAAAAAATAGAACTCAAATAATAATGATAACATCGATGATAATGAAATGAAAAATCGAATAGGTGTACCTCAAAGTGTACCTATAAATCGTCGTTGGAAAAATAGAATCCAGCCAATTTTTTAAAATGTATTTGTCGTGTAACTTGTACGTTTCAGTCTTGTTGATCTAGAAATCTAGAACCTATCACATCTTCTAGATCATTTGTTACGAGTTGAAGATAGATGAATTCGAAAAATCGATAGGGAAATTAATGAAAAAAAATCGACAGGGGAAAATAAATATGTATAGATTGTCGATAAAAACATAGTACCTAAATCGATTTTCTTCTGCCGGTTTATTCATACACAATATAATAAAAAACGGACGTAGGAAATAATCGATGTATTATATTATAGTTGTGTGTGTACGGCAGTTTCTCATACTCATCGCATTTGAATATAAAAATTCCGGTATATAAATTTTAAACGAAATGATTTCTCATCGATCCCTGTTTATGCGAGGCTGATGATGATTTGCGAAATTGTCAGCCATAACCGGAGACAGAGCACATGAGGTCTTCTTTGAAAACCTGTTTTTTTTTTTTTTTTCTCGGATATAGCACCAGAGAGGCACCCGGAAACTCGAAAATTCGTGAAAACTTTGCGAATTTCATTTTTTCGATTTGAACCGAACCAACGTATACTTTTTTTTTTGTTTGCACTAATATTTTTCTTTGATTTCATACGCAACGTATAGTAGCAGAAACAACGAAGAAAGGATAAAGTACCTACGTTTCACTTTACGTTTGTTATTTTATTTTAATTTATTTTATTCTATATTATTTTAGTTTATTGTATGGTTAGTGTACTTCACTGTTCATTGTTCAGCATTGTTACGGACATAAAACCATATCTATCTATAAATAAATAAATAAATAAATATAATCGTCACAGAATTTTATAAACTGCGAATGGTAAAAATTTCAAATTTGCAGATTTTTGGACTTTCTGAGTTTTTAACTTTCAGATCTTCGAGCCGTCTGCAATTCGAACTTTCGGAATTTACAAGTTCTGAGTTTTCTTACTTATATGGTTCACTTTTGCAACTCGTGTAGTTCATATTCCATAAAAGAAAACCCCCAGGTTTGGTGCACCCGATCAGATGTTTACACATATAAATAAATATACAAAAGGAAATGCATGGATAGGATCAAGAAGAAACAAATTGGCATTTCTATTCTATGCATGCGATACGTAGGTAGGTAAATTGTGTCGTGGCACTCCCTTGGATGTATAGATGGAACGTAATCATAACGACGATGGATATTATACATGTATATTCTCTTCTCATTTCTATGCATAGTCACAGCTTTGTCGGGTTGGGTCTGGTGCGTTGGATAATAAATATTATTGGTCCGATTTATCTTGTGACCGATCTTATGGAAATAAGAAGAGGAAACCGAGGACAACGCATGGTAGAACTGCGCGAATCTTGACTCATAATTTTCTTCTTTGAAAAAAACTAATTAACAACGACCATTTGAATTTATTTTCATTTTTTTTTTTAATACATTTACATTTTTTATTATGTATGCGGATTTCATCACCCATCTCTTCCGGGATGATGAGGCTAGACCCTCTCGTTGACGATGACGTGATGACTTTTCGTCCGAAATTGAAAGAAAAACGAAACATATAGGAATAACTTTGCATGGGTACTTTTTAGTCGCCGTTACAGAATATGAAATACCGAATAAATCCATCGAAGAACGCCTTGATTTTAGGTAACAATAAAGTCGTAATTTGTCAGAGCGCAGACCTTTGACGACTATAGCGATTTGAGGAATCGTGCAGAGCCGATTTAATTCCGTCATTCCGTCATCGCTCGCGAGACGGAGCTCAGGTCGAGAATCTTCGCGTCGCGATTGGCGGTGATGAACTGTCCACCATGAGCTCCGTCTCGCGGGCAATGACGGAATTACAGAAATATCATCCTGCTTGCGCAATTCTCGAAATCGCTAATCGTTAAAGGTTTGCCCTGACGAATTGCGACTTTAGCGTTGCATAAAATCAACATATTATATAACCTGATGGATGTGTTCGGTATTTCATATTCTACGGTGGATGCTCAATCATTTTTGCGTCTGCAATGGAGCGTAGGCTTTGATGATAGTCAAAATAGTGAGTCTAGTCCACACTTTATATAACGCACAACAATGGAATTGGTGAAAATCGGTTGTAACATGCCCATAAGGTGATATGGGAGTCGGTTCGGAATTCCATGATTACAAATTGTTGTCACCTCGAAAACGCGAATCGTAATTTCTCGACGACTATCCAACCGATCCGAATGAACCCTCGACGAATGAATTCAATTTTTTGGCAAAAAGTGGCTAAGTATGTCATTTCGTCAAAAAAACTGATTGGATTCCAGTAAAACCGAGAGTAAAACTCATGTTTTTTTATGTTACCTATAGGTTAAGTCGTAAGTGATATCTACTGTATCACCCTAATGCACGTTTAACGGAATATAACCTTCCGTCGAAACAGTTATTCAATTCAATGTAGAGATCTATCGGAATTGAAACATTATACGAAATCAAACTCTGTCTGTCTATCCTATAATATTCGTATTATTCTAACATTTGAAATATTGTCCATTCATTTTACCTACATCGGTATTTCGCCATTTTCACCCCCACCCCCGTTGACCAATCATTTACATTTATATTGCAAACATTCACAGCGTACCTACGTCACGATATTAAATTCAAACCCAATATAATAACTAACTAAATAAATAAATAAAATAAGACCAATAAACGCATATTTATATTATGTATATTTGGCTTGTGCAAAAAAAAAAAAAAATATATCGTCGACATATAAGTCAACGAGGAGGAGGGTGAGATCAGACGAGACGGGCTTAAGGAAAGCTTAAATCAACGGACTGAAAGAGAAGAGAAGAAGGAAGGTCCCAAATTTATCACTGAATTTGCGCCGGGACTTTAGCAATTATCTTCTCTCTTTCTGTCTCTCTCTCTATCTCTTTCTCTCTCTCTTTTGCCATTTCTCTCTTGATGGAAGTCGTAAAGTCGGCTATACATATGGGCAAACGGTTCCATCGTCGCAGTGCACGCATTGGGCTTGCAGGCTCAGGCTCAGGCTCAGTACGAGGTATAGGTAGGTGGGTAGGTTGTGATAGGGTTTTGCCCTGTACGTATACATAGATGAGGTATACAGGTACAGGTTAAGGTACACAGGTTGGAGTAGGTACATATATATGCAGCGCGGTTAGATCATAAGGTAGCGATACGACGTTATGGCTTATGATTACACCCCTCAGTGTACACCGACGCTTATTTATGCGCGTGCTAACCCATCTCTCTCTCTCTGCTCTTATTCGTTATATACAATATATGTATACATTATATACATCGTATAGACTTATTTTTATTTTTATTTTATTTTTTATTTTTATGATAGTTAATTCGTTATTTCTCCGTTCAATATCGCCAATCGATCGCCTCCTTCTCTCTGTTTCTTTTTATTATCTTCATTTTTTTCTCTCTCTCTCTCTCTCTGAGTTTTCTTTTTTTCTGTCTCGGCTCATTCACTCCGTCTTTTGCCTCAACTGGATATACGTATAGATATACATATATAATACAACTATATATGTATATTTATATGTATGTACGTGTTATGAAAAATCGCGGAAGTAAAGATCGAGTAAATTAGAATTGGTTCGAGGAAATCTTCTTCGGCGTGGGAAAATATCGACTATATTTCATATACAGAGAAAATTCATTTATTTATTTATTTATTTATCATTATTATCATCAGTTATTGTACGTCCTATAGAGGTGATTCATTTTCATGATAATTGCAAGAAGGAAATAACAAGGAATAACCGAAAAAATAACTGAAATAATGAGTGATAACTGAGAAAATCACGGGAATAATGAAACAATGAGAAGAAAAAATCAAGAAAAAAAATGGAAAAATGAATAATTTGGAATCAATAAAATATCTAATTTGCATTATTTTACAATTTCTTGAGTTATTCACCTCTCGGATAATTGATAAAAAAGTGGATTTTTCGAAATCTTAACGCAGCGGTTCGCATTATTGTGATGATAATTATTGTTATTGTGATTATTGTTATTATCATTATCATCATATGAATTCGTTGGAAAATTGTGAAGGAGTTCAGAAAACGCTAATAATTTTTTACTTTTGGATTTTGATGATTTTTTTCTTCCGATTTCGAATTCGTATAGTATCAGTGTGACGAATGAAACCTTGTTCTTTGTCTTGAAATTGAAAAATGGCGTCAAAATCTCAACTTGTAACATTATTTTCTTAATAGACCCATTTTAATCGCCACTACTCTATATGTATTTGACAGATGGCGTCATGAATGAGTGCGTAAAAATAATATACTTTCGCACGCAGTCTGTATTATATATACGTGATGAACGGAAAATATTTATAAACACCTGTCCACCTATACGCACTATGTATCATAGCTCATTGATACCTATATATGTATTATGTATATGTATATAACTTATATATACTCCCGTACGAGTTAATTGAAAACAACAACATCCGGTCGGACGAATTCCTCCGAGAATAGTCGAGCTTCTGATTGCAGGGTATGGTTGATATAGCCTATATACCTTTACCTATATACCTACACCTATATACAAATTCAGTATACATATGTATACTGTCTGCCTTATCATACACCTAGCTATATCTATCTGGAAAAATGTATGTACGTACATTACCTTTAGGTATGTTTGTGAATGGTGGTATTATGTTTTTACGCGTTTAATGAAATGTCGTATGATCAATTACGACGTAATAATATTGTATGTATCTATGTAATATATGAAGTCACATGATAAACCTATCTGTGGGGAATTTCAAGCTAAATAAACTAACTGAAAACGTTTACCCCCTCCGATTTGAATGAAGATTTTTCAAATGATCATTCTATACCCGCAAAGATCACTCCTGATTTTTTTTCAAATTTTTTTTCCAACAATTTTTGGAGTTGTAAATCTTTCTTGTGAATAAACAGACACCATGGTGGATTTTGATAATTTTTCTGGCACCGTTTCGGACCAATCAAGAACGTTCTCCAAGAGAAAGAAAAGTGGACCTTGCATTATTTTGTTCTACATATTTTATTTGCCATTTTCAACATTCTTTCTTTCAAAATATTAACGCATTTGCTATATGGATTATTCGTTTTGATATGTTTGTTTTTTGTATACGTATATTAAGTAATGCTTGACAATTGTTTCATAATTTGTGGACAGATGCTTTATAGTAGTTGAAAACAAAATTAAAAATTGAATTGAGAAAAAAATCAATATAATGTCCAAAGAAGCGAAAAAAAAAACAAAAAAATAGAATAAATGCGGGGTCTACTTTACTTTCACAAGAATTTGCCAGAAAAAATCATCAAAACCCATCAAGCCGCCTGTTTTTTTTTTTTTTTTTACAAAAAAAAAAAGTCCTGACTCTAAAAGCTATACTGTAAAGAAAAATTGAAAAAAAAAAAAAAAAAAATTAGGAGTGATCTTGAACTATCATTGGAAATCGTCATCCAAATTGGAGGGGTGAGCGTTTTCAATCCGTTTTTTTGGCGTGGAATTTCCAATATTATACATGTATGTAATTTATATACAGGATATCAATAGCTGGAACATAGGAGAAAGTTTATCTAGCAAAACTCGATCTTTCAGTCACCCACTTCGTACATGTTAAAGTCATCGTCTCTCTATAAGTTTGTATGTATTCATCTATTATGTGTGTCAATATGTACAAATACAAATAATACTAAAGCCCACAGTATTGCAAGTAAAAATAGATAGACGTATAGAAATAGAAATGATTATAACACCATATTGATTTATTGATGATACATCACCGTGGGCGATGGGTACGGTTGAAATACTCCAAATATTTCTGTATAGATATATTTTATTCATTTGTACACAGGCAAAAATCATGAATAGAAAATCAAACATGCATTGCCTTTTTTTTTTTTTTTTTGTGTACATGTGTTAATCTCTTTTTTTTTTTTAGCTATTTATAGTTCATTGATCTTTAGCCTAGGCTAGGATCTTGGTCAGGTGACCAGCGCCTCGCGGTTTGAATAATGAAACCTGTTCCAAAATTAATATGTTTATAATTATTCGCCAAAGTTCATTCCACATCGTCAGAATCGTCCGATTTTAACACGCCTGTCCAATGTATTTAGGCAGAACTTCTCTTGGTGAAAAATTATCATTGAGAATAGAAAAGGCAGTCATGAATTGAGTTGGAGGATTTGGAAAATTCCATTTTTGGATCGAGTCATTTGCAATTAAGTGACAAAAAGACGTTAATTTTTAGATAATTTACCGTCTAATTTTTTATGGCATAATACAATATGAAAGCTAAAAATGGTAGAATTTTAAAATTTGCACAACATTTTTGTACAGTTTCAAAATTCTGGAATTTCACCAACAGAAATCAATTTTTTTGCTACGCGAAAAACTCGATGGTAATTTTTCTTCTGATTGTGTAATAATTCGTTTCTGCGATGACGGAAGCTATTTTATGACGGAACAATTTTATGCAGACCGAAAATCCTATATTCTAGGTAAAAAAATGAAAAAGAAAAAGAAAACGAAATGAAAAACCGGTTGGTTATTACCCGATACGCGAGTTTTTACGACTGAAAGCAGATTCTTATTTCATACCTATCTTCACATGCACTTTGATTCCGTTTATCTAAACCATATGTACCTATGCATGTGAGGCGATGACTCACGAATCCTAACCTTCGAACGATTGTGTAGATCGATGGATATAGATATACAGACATCTGGTTTCTCAAAAGACTGCGGCTAGACTGTATTACGATAAAAATAATATGTATGTAGGTACGGTTATTGAATAATTCTTTTTAGAATCGCAATGATTGTGCGAAACATCCGGCGCCTGCTATATGTAGGTATATGTATAGAAATACGTCATGATGATGTGTCATAGTATGCTGCGAGTTAGGCGTGGTACCTACATAAATTACACAGAATCAATGACTGAATTGAATAATCGATTGATTAATTGATTAATTATGATACTTGTTGATAATTGATAATACTTCACACATAAGAACCTTGAGAACATATCGTTGTGTCACTTCTTGGTGGATAGACGCCTTGGTGTATATGATCATTTTTTTAATCGATGATATCTCGAGAACGAATCATCGGAATTTTATCATTTTCATCTCGATCGATGCGGTTTTTTATAACTCAGGATTATTCAGATTTTGGATTTGGTCCATTCAGTAGTTCCGGAGTTATTTAGAAAACAAAACCTGATTGAAACAGTTTCGTTCGATGATACTTTGAGAACGCTGATCAATTTTCACCATCAATTGATTCAGTAGTTATTGAGCTGGTGAGAGTACGAATTTTTGTGTATTTCTTGAAACATAATAGGATCCACGGGATTTTCAGGTTGCCGGTCACTAGAACGAAATCAGACTTTTCTCATCGCTTACTTCTTGTTTTCTGAAATAATGAAAAGTTGAGTTTTCACACCAGATCTCCACGTTTTCTGGACTGAGTGTCGGATCAATTTTATATCCAATGATATCTTGAGAACGAATCCACGGATTTTCATGATTCTCGTCTCAATCAATACGGTTTTTCTTAACTCAGAGCTGAATAGATTTTGGATTCAATCGGTTGACTGGTTTTTGAGTAATTGAGCGCACAAAAATTTTACAAACAAAATTTCCAATGGTCACATCTCGAGAACGTATCAACGGATTTTTATGATTATGATCTTCTTCGATGGTATTCGCTCCAACTCAGAAATGACTGAATTCTGAAATAGATTGACGCAGTAGTTCAGTATTGTTCGAACTTGAAAGATCTGGTTCAGGAGTTGTAGGTCTGGTCAATGATTGTGCTCAGCATTGGAATGATATGCTCATTCCTGATACACCTGCCCGAAAGGAAGCCACATACGATTCAACCACCAAGAAAGTACCTATGTATACCTACATAAAGAGAAATTAATTTTCGATACCATGGAACCTACACCTCAATCCTATAATTGCACGAGTCAGCCTTGAAGAGTTCTTGGAAGATGAAAAACTGCCGGCGAAAGTAAAGGAAGGCGACCGTGTTGACTTGGCATGATCAGGGGGGCTGCTCATGGCTTGATATTCTATCGTCAAAACAATTCGCGGAAGTCTCGCTATTTGGAGCCTCGTTTTATACCGTCACCGCGTGTTCATCGTCATCGTTGTTTTTTTAACTACCTACACATGTTGATATCCCTTTTTTTTTTTTTTTTTTTTTTTAATACCGGATGGATGTTTCAGGTCTTCTCATCCCAACCTAACGTCTCTTATTGACTCATCTCGCTGAGTCTCGACTATCTACTTGTCTAGTGTACCATACATATTTGTAGCACATTTATAACTATCTACTACTACTACTACTACATAGATCCGAAGTCACCGTGAGGATTTTCTCCACGGATGAAGCAGAAAAATAGGGAAAAAAAAGGAACAAAAAAAATAGATATGTGCGCGTATATCATGCATACGTTATGTGCATAGCATCTTATGTTCGATATTTTTAGCTAGGAATATCTGCGCAAAAAGTGACGCGATTGGCAGTCCAGTAAAGGAACGGTGTCAGTATCGTTAGTTGTCATCGCGTCACCGAGTCTGGGCCAAGGCTGTCACACCGAACGTCGCCTTTCCTCGAATAAGCTTCTTGTCTAGTTCTATCTAACTCTATTCACTTACACCTGTATTTTTTATATATATACCTGTACCTACATTTGCGTCAATTCCCAATACGTTCAAGAACGAAAGTTCATATGTTATACTTGCGCGATGATGACGTACCACCCTTCCTCGACTTTTTTTCTTCCTAAAAATTGTCTGATCAGAAAACGGTCAGATACTTTGATGGATGATAATTATGGTAATACTTGTGTACACTGAAACCAAGCAGGTAAATTGGCTGACGATGATGGGCCAGTCCTGAAACTTCCCGTGTAGATCTTTCAAGTTTGAAGAATACGAAACTACTGCATCGATCTGTTTCAAAATTTGGGCATTTCTAAGTTGGATCGAATGCAATTGATGAAGATCAGAATCGTCAAAATCCGTTGATTCGTTCTCGAGATATGACTATTTGAGATTTTGTTTGTAAAATTTTGTTTCCTCAATTACTTGAAAACTAGTCGACCGATTGAATCCAAAATCTAATCAACTCTGGAGTACGAAAAACCGCCTCGATTTAGACGAAAATCATGAAAATTTGTGGATTCGTTCCGAAAATATGGTCGGACATAAAAGTGATCCAAACCCAGTCCGTCCAAAAATGATCCGAGGTGATTCTCTGGACCTAAAAACGTGGAGATCTGGTGAAAACTGGACTTTTCATTTTCGGGGTGGTTATAATCACTTCTTCTTCATCGTCAGCATGAGGAAGTTCAAAATTTAGAGAACTGAGAAAAATTCCGTCACCTACTGACTAGTTATAAAGTATTTCCGGAATGGATGAGAGGAAAAACGAATGATTTCAAGAAATGGTATTCTTTCGAACCCGTAAACCCGTTTTTTCTACGAATCTATTGCACATAGGTATAGGTGATCGCAATATGGACCAAACAGTTTGTTATTCAAGTTTCGCAGTATAATCATAAATTGCGTCATACATGTATATAGCTGTATATATATGAATAGGTTTTGTTAACTGTTTACTACGTACAGTCAGATGCGCGTCTGCGATGACTAGGCTCTTAATTATGTAGTCCTGAGTTCACGTTATTATACCATCAATAATAGCAAATACATAATAACAACATGTATCATAACTATACACACACGTCATGAACTTCCATGTTTCTCAGGAATCTATGTGTGTAGGAAGATGTATGAAAATTGTGTTTATACGTACCAGAAATTGTATGTATGTATGTAACATTCCTTTAATGAATGGCGATAGTATAGTTTTCTGTATCACTATTTAGATGATATTGCATGAAATTGTCGATTTTTACAATTTTCTGTACACCTATTCCTATTCGTGCATAATTAACGTTCATAATTTGTACAAACTCATCGATTTCGATGTGGGTCACTTCGAGTCATAGTTTAATTACTCTTAATAACTGACATTGGTCGGAGAACTTTCTATCGGATTTCTTCAATTGGTGTGTACCTCCTTACTATACGTATACAATTATATGTATACACATAGGTATACGCAGGCGATCCGCAAACTTATACTTTTGCGTTTGTATTGTAAATTTATTGCGTCGTAGGCATATATATACATATATACCTATATATATTTGATATGGAGTGGGTGTCTAGACGCTGGAAACGACCAAATGGGTGGCGATGTGATGGTGGGAACCTGCAGCCCATCTGGGGGTGATGCTGTGCTGCGCACACAATCCTTAAATTTAAATCTATATATACTTATATGTGTGTGTATGTGTGTATACCTTTACATAGGTATATAAGTATATAAGAAAGGAGAAGACGGTTTTGTCTGCGCCTTTTAACCCCACTCCCTTCTTAATTTATTTTTTATTTTTCATTCATTTATTTATTTTTTGGTATTTTTTTTTTCATTTCTCTTTCCTCTACATCTCCTAAATCTCTTATTCTCTCTCCTAATTCCCTTTGCACTCTGGTTTTCTTTTTTAGAGTAGGTATAGCAAAGACGTATAAGTTGTGTGGGACGCGAGGGACACACGACGATCGACCAGTCGGGATACGAGACGAATAAACACACGTCGTAGACGAAGATGAAGAAGATTATGAAGAAGAAGAAGAAGTAGTGGGATGAAGAATAAGAGAAGCGAGACTAGATCCCAGTGTAATTGCACATCACGTCGTCTCGACTGCAAACGAATAAACAAAGAGATTTTTCGCAGATGCGGTTCTACTATAGCGCAGGACTATTTTCCTTCATGAGGTTGAAATTCATAACGTTAACGCAACGAAATAATGGAAAAAAAAATTCTTTATTTCGTGATTTTAACGGTTCAAAAACGCCAAAATATACCGCATAATTTTTGGAAGTTAGTAAAACACACGTACCTACTTATCTCGCAAATTTTGTAAATCTAACAACATTTGACTCATGAAATAGTGAATTTTTTTCCAAAAATTCTGTTGCATTAACGTTACGAACTTCAACTTTATCTTCTTCGTTACAATTAGTTCGTGTTTTTTCTTCATCATCTGATGAACGTAGTAGCTTATAACGGGGGTTGTTTGTCTCGGATGTCCTCCGCGTATATTTCTACCTATATTCATGAATGAGTCCTTATAGATTTGTGTAATAAGATATGAAGCTTGATTAACCTCCAAAACGATTCGGTAGTCCACGATGTTTGACATTTTTAACTCTCAATCGTCCAATTAAAAAACGGATGCTTGGAATGTCAGATTATGGTAGGATATGTTTTGAAAAAAAAGTTTCAATTTTTTGCGATGAAAGTTCAGGCGCAAGGAACCTTCCGCAGAATCTCCTTTGATTGGACGTTTTTTTTGGCCATTTTGAAAACGAAAAATTGCTTTTTCCAAAGTTTCAATAGGGTTCTCCCTTAATACATGAATGGATAGGTATAAGGTGGGGATAGGGGCACAGGATGGTTCACCGACAATCGCGATCGACTTAATTTCGTTGGTATGAATTTATTGCGTGTCGTTATATGCGAAGCGGAATCCGAGAATTAATTGAGTCCCGAATTACGTTGCGGATCGTAACTCTTATTTGGTCCTATATGATGCCCACTTCGAGACTCGAGACTCGAGAGAAAGAGAAAGAGAAAGAGAAAAAGAGAGAGAGAGAGATGACCCTAATCCGATTCCGAGTATTTCGGTGTGGTTCGAAGATAAAATACGATGGTTCGTCGTTTGTGTCTGGCACAAATACCGCCAACTTATTATACCCACCGCCTATGCATTCCAAGTGTCCAATTGTTCCATGCCGTCTGCACTGATCCCTATAACCGTGAAATTCAAACTGCAATCCACAAGTCTGCTTTACACGATTTTCGACCCATGATACACCCGGCATTGTGAACCTGTTCTAGTTTCGTCAAAATCGAAGAAAAATAACAAAAAAAATGACAATCATGGGGATAATGATTGCTGATGATGATACTAATGTTATGGTCACATTTCAGGTATATTCTATACATTTATTAATGGGTATGTTCGATGGGGTTATTGTATTGGATAGTACATGGTAAACCCAACAAGGTGGATTCTGTCCCCCTCAAAATATGAAACCGCTTTTTACAGGTGAAAATGAATGGCCAAGGTTGGCGATGCCAGAGGTAACGATCGTGGAGATCTGCTTACAGCTCGTCGCTGACGAATGTTGATCTACCTAACCTCTAACAAACTCAAACTGTCAGAGTGATTGAGAAAATCTGGGTGAATCTTATTCTATGCCCTTGGTATGTGTGTGTAAATTATACCGATTTGTTTTCCCCTCTGACAAAATTCACCGATATGATACATCGAAACAGAGAAACATCATCCTCTAGCAAAAACAGAAACAAAACCAACGAAAACACAGTATATGAGTAAGGTTAAATCAAAGATTTGCGTAAAGAAGAAACAAACAAACAAAAATAAATAACTATTAAAAAATACGATATAATCTGTGGGAAAAAATTGCAGGTGGTATGATAAATACGTAAAGCAAAAATTTGAAGAAAAATATAAAGCATCTTGATCAAAACATAAAAATCAAGAAAAATACGCGCATGGAAATTCAAACGTGAATAATCGTCTATATATAATACATATACATTATACATGTATGTACATAGGTATAAACATACATATATGCAGCAGCCGTATCCTGACTATATGATACGTTGATCACGATGGTCATCCGCGGATGAAAGTTGGAAAGAAAGATCCATGCAGGCGGGAATGAGGTGGGAATATGGGAAGGGCGAAAAGGAGGAAAGGAGGGAATGAAAAGGGGATTCGATGCATTATCCGCGGGTCGTAAAAATTTAGTACCGATAATTGGCGGATATATGATCGGTAAGGTCCAAGCCCCTGCCAGGTATCCCTCCTTGTGTATATGATAAACATATACCTACCTTTACGTTTTCTTATTGCAAATGCGGCCTACATGCCTTAAGCTAAATAACCGCAGGATGGCCGATTATCCGTGATGATGATGATGATGATGATGATGATGATGATGATGACGATGATGATGATGATGATGATGATGATGGTGATGGCCGAATATTGCCGCTGGTGCGGCTATCTACCAAGCGTATCAATTCATGATCTTTTACCGCACGTTGTCTAGTCATCATCATATCCTGCACCGGTTGACCTTAACCCTAGTACATACAACTCGCAGGTTTGCTGATAGCTACCTACGACTAGGTCTCCCTGTACCTACCTGCAGTGCTGCTTCAAACGGAATGCGTTAATTTTCTTTCCGTTTGAAAAACCGTGCGACGTTCGACTAGACGAACAGAAAAAAAATCAATGTGAGTCAATTTTAAGGGATTTTAACTTCCCATGCTTTTGAAAAAAGGGAAAAGTTATTATGATCACACGGGAATTGAAAAGTTGAGTTTTCACCAGATCTCAACGTCTAATTGAGGTCCAGATAATCACCTCCGACCATTTTTGGACGGACTGGGTGTCGGATTTTCGTCTCAATCGTGGCGGTTTTCCGTGACTTACAGCTGATTAGATTTTTGATTCAATCGGTTGATAAGTTTTTGATTCTCCATCAATAGCATTCGCTCCAACTCAGAAATAACTGAATTTCGAGATGAATCAATGCGGTAGTTTTGTATTGTTGGAATTAACTTGGAGTGTACTGTATACACTTATCAGTATTAACTATCATCTAACTTTTTTAGGTAATTTGAGAAACGAAAATTTGCCATTCTGGCAAAAATTCCACTAAATTCTTACCTCTGCGGGTAACACTGAAATGAAAGACAATGCAACATGTACAGTGTGTGTAGTGAATGTGTGTAAGACGAGGCGTCTGATAGATGTCGTCGTCTTAGGTCGTCGCGACGCTGATGGGTGGTGGCGTCGGAGTATGCAGTATAACGCATGGTTTTGAAACCCACCTTATGCGTATACGTGTATGTTTGTTAAAAAGAAAAACAGGTTGGCTAGAAATAGAAGCTTATGCTTCTGCAGCTTCTGCAGTTGCGTCCGTTAAACAAATAAGAACAAATCGAATGTGATGTTGGTGGTGGTGGTGCGGCGTTGCGTGACGTGAGAGATTCCGTCTGACCAAGGGAGAAGAATTACCGCAACATTTTCGCTCTTTGCTTTCTGCTTGTTCCATTTTTTTATTTTTTATTTTTTTTCGTTCTTTCTTTCTTTTCTTGCCTCTTTTTCTCTTTCTATATTGTACTTTTGCTCCTTTTGCTATTACTGATGCTACCACTGCTGCTGCTACTCCTGCACAGGGTATGAAGGAGAGCGAAAGATAAATTGACAAGATCGTCACGCGAGATTCGTGAGAATCAACGCGCCACTCGTATGGTACAAATTCATATGAATTGGTTCCTTAGTTCTTCTGCACTATTCCTTATGTCGTGTTGCTTATGTCACGCTGTCGTAATCGCTAAAAGATTTCAGAAGAAGAGCAACAATACAGTAGAGAAGAAACTTTGTTAGATAAATTAGGACGAAATGATGCGGTAGCTCAGGAAATAACACAATTTTGTGACGAAAAAAAAGTCGAATAAAGTTAAAATTTTGGGACTTTTTTATGATTCCAGATTGGTTTCCAAAGATGTGCTCCTGCGTCGATGGCGGTAGCACAGGCAGCGGGGGTCTTCCTGGAGGCAGAGGCAGCTACGAGAGGCTTGGCTCGGCGCCTACTCTATTCGAGTTGAGTAATCTGCAGTCGATGCATCGTGGTCAACGCGATATCGATAACGAAAAACAGGTACCCACATGCATACATACGTAATGTGCTGCCTGTTGTTATGCATGCGATAAAGATTACTACGGTTATTTATGCTCGAAGATAAGGATAATCTAATGTTATATACGTTATATATAGACGTATATGTATTATAAAAGTGGACGTCTCGTTTTATGATATTGAAAATCCTGCTACATGAATTTTTCAAACTTCACATAAAATTAAATCATTCGAAATTGATCGATCCAAAGTTACGTAGATATTCTTTCGAATTTTTTGCCTGAGAAAAAATTTCTTGAAATGCCATATCTTGGAATCTTTCGAAATTACGTAAAACCTTCGAAATCTATAATGGAAGTGTTTTTTTTTTTTTTGTTTTTTTTTCTGCTGTTGAAATCTTGCTCTTCTTTGAAACGTTTTGAAATATTTTGCTATTCTTGGATCTGTATTGAAATCGTGTACGAAATCTTTGAAAATCTTGCAAAACTATATCATATAGGTAGGTACTGCATTTGCGAGATATTTTGAAATCTGGTGAAATCTTTGATAACTAATTGCGTGAAAATTTTCTCATTTCTTCCGTTTCTGTTTTTTTTTTTTTTTTTGGTTTTTTTTTCTCTCTCTCTCTTTATCTTCTATATTTCTGCAACAACGTGAATCAATTGTCTAATCTTTCGAATTCTTCAAAGGTCTATGAAAATTATTCGAATTTTTTCAAACCTGAAATCTATACCTACCTAATACAAGTGAAAATGAATTTGGTGAAGAAAAAAAAAAAACAAAAACAAAAAAAAAAACTAAACCCAAAATCAACGAATTCCTGAACAATATCACAAAATTTTCGAAGAAATTTCCCGCAGATTTTGAATTATATTTCACGGATATTAACAAAACTTGTGTACAATAATTATTGAAATATATCGTCGTAGATACCATAAAAGAATTATTGCGTGTGAAATTTAAAGCATGCGAAATATGTTGGTGATAATTTTATTATCTATAAGTTTGCTGTATACGCATATAGGTACATCATTTGATTTATAGTTATTATTATTATTATCATTACTAATTAGATGATTTTTATCTGGATTCAACTTACGTACTCATGTATGTATACGGAACTATACATAGATAGAAGATAGAGGGAGTTTCTATTTATCGCGGTTATACTTATCTGATGCGTGGATATTTTATCGTGGCGAGTGAGTAGGTATTTTTTACGCTGATGAAATAAGACGCACGTGACGGGGCGCCAAACGTATGATAAAAGAGTGTATTTTTCTATGAATGGAATGAAAACATGTGTAGCAATAACGCATCTCGTTATCATCGCCCAACGCAACGGTGGTGGTCGGTGGCGTTGTCGTCGTCGGTTGACTGTGATGAGTAATTCGATCCATTCTGTCGCACGTCACCCCTCTGGTTTATATATCTATAGATATATCGAGTAATATAAATGACCTTGAATATTTACGCGTATGTTATAGCCACGTGCCGATATATATGTATATCTTTCTCTTGCTTTTGATTTATTAGCTAAATGAGATATTTTTTTCGTCTAATAACATCGTTCGATCGGACAAATAATAACTCTTCTTATAGTCACACCTCTGTACCTATAGAATCACGTGGTAGTCAGACTGGGTCGAATTGAATCGACTGATTTTCAATTGGCTGCCATACAAAAAGTATCCGTCCGATTTTCTTCAAAAAATTATGGAACATACTTTGAACATTGTAGAATATGTAGCAAAAATCAATTTGACCAAAATTAGATGTCAATTTTTCTAAAAAAATTTGCTAAGATGTGAATGTGCAAAAAAATGCACTGTTACAGTGAAATATTCATAACTTTTTCATCGTTCAATTTTTGTCAACAAAATTTTAGGGTGATACTCACAAGATATAGTACTTTCGTTACGGTTCTTTTACGAGACGTCGGTTTTATTTTTATTTTTAACACAATATTGTTTGTCTTCTTTTTTTTTTTAAAATCAATATCCCAAACGTATTTTCTGATTCTTCTGTTGACTTTTTTGCATTAAAAAATTAAAAAAAAATGTACGTACATCTATTTCTCGTTCACTTGTTGATACCAGAGGCTGCGTTAAAGTTTTGCGTCGTACAGATCGCAGACTCATTCATTCACACTTTTGCTATGCAATTATGTTTCTTAATAACGTCCAGATTAGATCCTTGGTGAAATGTTTCCGTGATGAAGAATTTCCGGAGAATAACTAGAATAAACTAGAAAAACTGTTTTTCTTGGTAATTGGAACAATCAATGAATTTCATCAACGAACATCAACGACGATTTGATGGTTTAAGAAATTGACAAGCTAACTTCGACTCTAATTGAATTGCACAATATGCATACATACCTATTTTCAAATGAGTTTTATTTTCAAAACGCAACGCCTGCTTCATCAGAAAACTGACGAAGATGAATTATTTCCGAGATTTTATCATTTCATTTCAAAACTTCATACCGAAAATATTCAAATTTTTTTACTTTTTTTTTTTGGTTTAGCATAAATGAAACTTTTTTGCATCGATTAATTGCTCGAGTAATAGCCCCTTACTTTATCGAAGATTTCAATTTGTTGTATTGTATGTTCTGTTTGATCAAGAATTTAATATTTCTTTTTTTTTTTCGCTCTCTTTCATAGTGACGTTTGAAGTGATCGATGGATATCGATCTATATCCACTCATAACGATTGCATTATTTATTTTTTTTTTCTTATTTTCAGGAGGAGCTATGCTTTTACAACGACGACAACAGCTTCCAGACCGTGATCGTTGAAAAGAATCTCTGCGCAAGTGACCTCTGTCAACTCTTGGCATTGAAAAATCGCGTCGCAACTGACGTGTCGTGGACTATCGTCGAGTCATGGCCTGAGCTAGGACTAGGTAAGTTTTTCATAATATCATCTCATTTTATCCAATTTTTCAAAATATTCTTTTCACTATGCGGTTTTTAGCCACATATACGATGCGACCTGAATAACAAATTCAATTTCTCAAAAAAGAAGACACAAAAAAAAACAAAAAAAAAAAAAAAAAGGAATAGAATTGGTTTTGATTAGAGTTTCGAATTTTAAGGCAAATTTTTCCGCTCTTTGTTAGAACACTTATTCTTAGCAGGTGCGGGCTAATTGGTGTCATAAAAATTGCATCATGTGCGGGGAAAATATTCCACATCAATTAACCGAACGGATTCAGCGATATTTTGACTTCTTTTTTTTCTTTAATCGTTAGGAATTTTTCTTACGTTGTATCATAACTTCAAAAAAGTCGATGTATCAGTATTTTGGGCTTGGCCGGAAATAAATCACTTTTTTTTTTTGTAAAGGACATTCAATTTCGTTGCAAAATTAGCGTGGATTAGGCAACTTTGAGGATTGTTCCTTTCAGTTCTATTTTTTTTATAGCTATAGATAATTCGCAACATGTTCAAAAGCTGAAACAATTAACAATACACTTTCGTAACAATTTTCTTACATTGAAAATCTTCCGGAATTGTCATCATTTACAAACGATTGTGAGTGGTTTGTTACTGTAGCCAATGGCGTTTTTGAAATACTGAAAAAATGTTCCGAAATTTGTTCCGATTCTGTACGCCGTGACTTCAGTGAAGTTTTTTGTGCCTCTTTCTTGAATTATACTGATGCATAGGTACCTATATCACGCGCTATTTTGGGCATGTCGCTGAAATCAAAAGGGTTTATGACAAATTCTTTCTTTGTATAGTTTTACGTTTGAATAAAATCGAAATCGCATTAATTGCCGTGTTTAGTTCTGATATGCGATTTTCCGTAATAATATTGCTGTTCGCCCATTTTCCTTGTTCAAATATTATATTTCGCCTCTTTGGCAAATAAGCCGTTTAGTTGTTTTTTTTTCCCCCAGTCAGATAATATAATATTGAATTCATTTCGCATTTTTGCGAATCTGGATGGTTCGCAAATACGTCTACAAAAAAATTCCAAGATTAAATTTTTGTTCACTAACAATACTAACATAAACTTTAGAGTCCCGAAAAAAATAGAACAACAATTCGCCCTGACTTGATTAGGGGCTTGAAAGTTTTTGTTTTTTTTTTTTGTCTACTTTGGCCCAAAAGAAAGAAAAATCAGAAGAAAAAATGGTGTATTTTAAAAATCTCAAATTTAGTGTTTGAACTTGAATATCTTCGATCATCGTCAGTGATGCAAATTCAAAAAATGGACGAGAACTTCGATGTTCAATATTCCGAAATTCCAGTTCACATATTGGTCTTTCGGAATTTTGATCGTCACCCGGAAGAAACGCAAAAAGAATTCAACAATTCAGCTTATATTACACTTACGTTTCTTTTGTACGTACATACGTATGTATGTATGTACTTAATTACATAGGTGTGTACAAATATGTATACATGAAAATAGTACATGCGTATAATGTAAAGCAAAGCGCACTTTCGTGCGTCAATCTGCCTCTTTCCCCCCTCGTATTACCTATTCCAGAATTAATAGTAAACAAGCTTCTATGTGTAGGTCTAATAGCTAATCGCAAATACCTCTAGTACTAGACGTACTTATACATATATATGTATATTTATACTTACTGTACCTACTCAAACGAATCTAAGGGACTCGCGGAGTTAACCTTTTTCGTTTAATATTTATATACTTATAGGTAAACTTGTATTTACATATATATATATGTGGGTAGAGAGATATCTTTTACATTTTATATATGTACATGGAAATACGTTATATCGGTATAATTAGCCACATATATACTTACACAGAGGAAGGCTGGGCAAAGTGGGCCCCCCTGAAAATTGTTCATTTTTTTTTCAAAATTATCCCACCTGTGTTTACAATATACATGTAACCTCTTCGTATTTCCGTATCTGTGTATGCGGTACACGTTAATGTACATACTATAAGAGATCATTTACCTTTACATACATATATATAACTAGTTGGTTAACTCAGGTAGGTATGCGTAGTGGTGTAATGGTGTGTCGCTCCAGGTGGCCAGGTGGGGGGCAAGAGCAACGCACCCGTTCGATGTAAATAACACCAACATATTATCAAATGAGAGAAAGATGTATTATACATATAGAGTAGGATAATGAGAGAAGGCTAAATATACTAGAAGGGAGTGAGATAATGAGAGGGAATTAAGGTGTGGGATAGAATTGGAATGATTCACCAATTCGAAGACTTTGTGATCTTAGACCAAGACTTTGTTGGAAAAGTTTTTATATTTCAGTAGATAAGATTGACAGTTTTCAAAAATTCACCTAACCAGGTTTCAAATGGTTGCTGTGTGAAAACTGTCTCAGTCCGATCGGGATCGAAAAAAATACTGGAAATACTTTCAACATTTTAAAACACGTGTGAAAAGTTGTTGTGTCAAAGTTCAAATGACAACATGTTAGAAAAACATCGTAAAACGGTAAATCAGTCAAAAAATACACCTTTTCACTAAAAAAATCATAACTTTTTGAATTTTCAATATTTTCAAGTCAAATTTGAACTGAAATACTCGCCAGATATGGTACTTTTAGGAAAAAAATAGTGGCATAGTGTACGTTTGGAAACAGGTATTCATTTTCACATGTGAAGTGGATCGATTTCGGAGTAGAAATGAATGGGAATTCATCTGAAAGATATAAGTGCAAAAGATTCACCTCTTTCGCTAGAAAAATCGTAACTGATACATTTGTTAAATATTTTTCACCCAATTAAAATATGAGGCCTGGGTAAAATTTACCCATGGTAGCCATGAAGGATTAATATTCGAAATTTTGACCCACCCCCGGGAAAACTGTCAATTAATAGAAATTCAAAACGTTTGACGATGATTGGGGAAGAACGGAAAACGAATACCGAACAAAAAAAAACAAAAAAAAAAAACAATAGAAAAACTGTGTTAGGTATAGTTGATTTTCTGGAGGAGAGAAACGTCGGTTTATTATCCTCTCTCGCAAATCGAGACAACCAGAAATTCTCGCTCGGTGGCATTCCTGCTACGCCGAAGGCAGACTTCTCTTCTCTTCTCTTCTCTTCTCTTCTTTTCTTTTCTTTTCACTTCTTTACTCTTCTCGTTCATCGTCGCGTGTTCTGCGTCGAGCGTTTGTTGTTGGTAAACAACTCGACGTAGTCGTCGTCGGGTTGAGGTCGAACCACGAACAAAGAAGCCGTATACTTTACTTTACCTTACCTACCGAGTTTCTGCAGTCGACCATAACAGACCCTATCGCATATGTATGTATGCATGTGGACATACATATAGCTGCATACGCACTTATATGTATATATATATATATATATACTCGCATATATTATACATATACATAGGAATAAGTAAATACATACGGATACGTACTTACTCAAACACAAGCGCATCCGTTTGTCCACATCGGCAATGAATCAACGTGTCGCATCCATTTCCGGTCGCCCGAAACCCGATTAATTCATCACACGTTTCTTGTTTTTTTTATTTTTTTATTATGCTTATTTTTCTTTCGTCTGTCTTGTTTTTCCCCATTTACTTTCCAAAGTTCACTCATGTTCGACGATTTCTTCTTCATTGTTGAGGTAGGAATGAAATTAAAAGTTTCATAATTCCAGTTCATGAGATTTTTTGGTTTTTTTTTTACGACTATACGTGTTTTTTTGGTTTTGTTTTTGTTTTCTCTCATCTCGAAGCTCGATTTTTCTTCTTAAAATTAGCAGGCACTGATAAATCTATTGACATTTCAAATATTTTACAGATATGAGCTTCGGGCTTTTGTTATGTCATGGAGAAAAAAAAAAACCTTCGGAAACAAACATTTTAGAAAATCAGATAACCAGAAAGTCGTATGTGCCAAGATTTCTGTATTCGTTGTACTTCTCATTTTATCATCACTTTTAAGTTTTTCTTGGTTTTTTCATCATTTTTTTGTTTTTGTTTTTCTTTTTTTTTTATCCGAATATTTTGGCGATTGAAAAAATTCTGGCTTAAAATTTAGGAAAAAAAAAGTGAGGAAAATTGAAGCCGACGAAGGTCGGCATACACGAAGTTTTATTTTTAAGTTTCGATTTTCTTCCATTTCAATTGATGCATGTAGTATGTACCTGAGTATTTATCAACTTCAAGGCGTATCAATGGGGAAAAATAAAGAAGAATTATACGACCTTCGTTTTGGGCACCAAAATCGAATTTTTGACGCCCTGATAACGCGATTTAGCTTGTAATTATTTTTTGCAGATGCATTTTCTTTTTCCTCTTTTGAATTTTATTCACGTATGCGTTCGTTTAGACGTTGCAATTTTGTGTTATGGTTATCGCCACTGCTGCAGCGAGCATCGTATCATCGTCTTCTTGTGTCGGTGAAATGGCATAAGGGACGGAGGGACGGAGGGACGTATAGTCTAGTACGTTGCAGCCAAGAATCAATACGCAAGTTGGCCCAGGTCAGGGATCCTTCTCCCTCTCTAGTTTCCTCCCTCTATACCCTACGCTACCCTATACCCTGTCCTATCCTACCCTACCCAATCCTTCCCTTCCATTTTCTACCCTATCCTATACACTTCCTCCCTCCTCACTCTTTTTACTCAATTCTCCCACACTATATACTTTCTCCACAATACAAATATAGGTATATATTATATGTACCATACATAGATATATGTATATGTATTTGCGAATACATGCTGCCAAGCTGGTGCAGGGCTTGGTCATGTCGTCTGCCCGGATGCACGCGTGTGCAACTACTGGTCAGAGACGTATCTAGTTAGTAAAACCGAATTTTTCATTTTTTTATCACTATTCTTTTTGTTTTTTCAATAGTAAATAATTTATTCATTCATTTCCCCTTGTTGTTGATATTTTATTGAGGATGTATCGATGAAGTGCGGTTGTTATAGGATATTTATTTATTCAATTATTCATTTATTCATTTATTTATTTACTTGATTTATTTATTTATTGATCGATACTTGATTTATTAATCATTGGAATTCAGTCAAACATTTAAAAATTAATGTAATAATATTGGACTGTGGTTTGAAATGAAAAGGGAATTTTGAATATGTAAATTGAAAAATTATTGAATTTAGTCACTCGTTTGGTTTTGGGATTTTTTTTTTTTTTCCTTTATCGATTTTTCGAATTCAAGTAGGTAGCAAAAATTATACAGGTTTTTATAACGAATATTTTATACTTCGGTGTTTGGAAATTTCATAATTTGACAAAGTACACCGCATCAAATTCTTTAAACAAAATCAAAAATCGTCGTATATAAAACGAAAGAAATTGAGGCGGATAAAAAACTAAATGAAACATTTTGAAAAGTAAAATCGTGTACATTTTTGTTTCCTAGCTACTAAGGATTGAGAATATATCGTTTTTTTTTTGTTTTTTTTTTTGAATTTTTTTTATTATTCATACAGAAATATAACCGCAAATGGTCCTAATGATGTTTTTCGATTACCATCAAAGTATACGTATGGGTATGTGAGTATTGGATTTGATACTGTAAAAAATTGTACAAAAGACTTTTACAAATTGAACAAATTGAACCAGAGTTTCAAACGATTATTATTATTATTGTTAATATTATTGCTCTTATTGTTCACATTGTTACGTAGCAAGAAACCTGAAGAATATAGTTTGATGAAACAAAAAATAAAAAAACAAAAATTGATATCGTCTCTTGGAAATCGCAATTTGTAGGCAAATAGCCGCAGACTCCATTTATTGCGACTTATTCGTCAAAATAATTATAAAAACAACATCAATAATAATTATTGATAGTAAAAATCACTTCATCTAGGTATAGATCCCGGTATCATGCGTGCAGCGCATACGGAGATTCAAAAATTTTTCGTAAAATATTAATTCGGATGAATGATCAGGATTAGCAGATAAACATGTCCTTTTATTGTAATATTTTTTATACACTTTTGTGAATGTTTATATTTTTATTTTGTTTATTTATTTTTTTAAATTATTTCTCCTGGCTTTTCATTGAATTTTGAGTTTCGTTTGCGGGTAGGTAGGTATGTATCTGGTGTTTTTTTTCCAAAATTTGCACTCGTGTTTCGATATTCCATACTGACGATAACGTACTTGTATGTACAGTGAGTAACCCGGTCCCGTGGGAGCAGCTTCTTTGAAGTATAGTTATAAAAACAAGAAGACAAAGAATAGAAAAAAAAAAAAAAAACAGGAAAAAAAAGATGAAACAGTATACATAGGTATATAACAACGTAACAGACACGAAAATCCAGTCTTATTTTAACGATATCGTTAAAAAAAGAACCGGCATCTTATACTATGTAGTTAAAACGGATCAATTAACGGTAGGAAATTAAGGTGAAGGTATATTTAGTAATGAGGTACGTATACCTGCCATGCCTACATTTGCCACTTCGCATCGCATGCCGTATCCTAATTATCGTTATACGTATAGTTAATCAATGGATGCAAATACACGTATAACATTATGCATATTCTCCTTGGTTATGATTTTCAAAAAATAAACTATACACGTGTTTTATGACTATTAATACGTGTATATTATAATTAAAAACGACTTAATCTTCTATCGCGAGATCATACACAGAAAATCCTTACCTACATCGATTGCAGGTATATCCAAAATCACAATGTGAAATTGTTACGTTGATAATATACTCACAGTTAACCCTATATTTATAACCGTATAAAAATGTTTATAAATTACTCACTCGACGTATACATCTCGACACATATAGTTTATAGTTACTTCCTGTCCCTGATAGTTATACCCATACTGTATCACTGTAAATGTATTTAACAAAGTTCAGTCAATGCGCTGTTTTACTGTAAAGGTATAAACAAATGCCCAGGTATTCGGCTATAGTGATTGTAAAGAAAAAAAAATCCCACTTTTTATATCGCGATGATCATATTATCATTGAGAGTCTTGGAAATAAATTTTTCAAAACACCCGTATGAGATACTTCGGAGGAATATTTAATTGGCTCAATTTTCTATCTATTTACGGTTTTCTGCCGAGCATTCTAGCGAATTATAATTGTAGGAGGGGAAGAAAAATTCATTTTACTCCCTTTATTTGGCAAAGAAATTAGAGGCCGATGGATGAATGAATTTTCTTCGATTATACCATTACGAACCGTATAGTAATAACATTATATCGAAAAATAAAGTAAGAGATTATGATTAAAGTAGCTACATAACGCGTCCCTGCGCAAAGTAAAAAAGGAATACTTATCTCTACACATCTAACATACGGGCAGACGAAATTGGCAAGTGATCGATGAACTTGTGGAGGGTTAGTGGCACTGGTGATCATTCATTTCTCAAGTACCCGTCGACGTCCAGATGTCCCCAAATAATTTCAGGGTGTCCAGTGATAGGGGAAACCTGAAAAACCTGGAATTCTTTCAGGGAATCACCAGGGAATTTTGTTAAAGTTCTGGAAATTTGTCAACTTCGCTTCTCTATTTGTACATATATGATCATTATATCGACGCGTAAGAAATATCGTGAAAATTATCTTCTGGAAGGTGAGAAAACGACGCAACGTGCAAATTACTGTCTCGATTTTGCAGACATAATTAATATTTATACTGCGATTAACGGTGATATTGGAATCATCAAGGTTCCCAGTCGTTAATTACTTTTATTTTTACAATAACCCAATCGATCGTTCATTAGCTTCGTAATATCGTGTAATTAGATTCATTTCAAAGTACGATTCGTGATTGCACATCTTTAATTACAATTTTTCCAACGCTGCAGGAAATTTCGGTAAAATTACCAAATAAATGGTCGATTGGGTTTCTCTGCTCATAATTCCTGGAAAGAGAATTTTTTGAATTTTTTTTTCATGATCGAGGTTAATCTTGAAGTAACGACGAATATTTTTCCTCGCCACAAGTTGCTCAGTTTACCTACGTATATGTTCAAGTTCGCGGTTGCTGCTTTCTGTACCGATTCTATTATACATATACGTGCGTGCATTTGCTCATGAAATCCACTCACGCACTTATTATAATACCTGGGGTGAAAAAACCAGACTGATAGTCAAGTAAAGAAGTGGCTTTGCGGTTGTCGGGACTTTGGGACTTCGGGATAAAGGAAGATAGCAATAACGAGGAAGAGAAAAGATGAAAGGGTTGAAAAAGAACACCAAATGAACAAACAGCGAAGCCCATCAGTAGGCTTGTTAGGATTTCATTAAGGGGAGCAGTATGTCGCGGTTATAAAAATGAAACGTGGTCCAAAATCAATTTATTTCTTTACCAAAGTTCATTTGACATCATTATAATCATCATCAATCATTGTTCGGAAGACGCGCCGTCATAAATTGAACGAGGGAAATTGAATTGAAAACATTATCATAGAAGATATGGCCAATTTTTCAAAAATCGAACGTTTCTTTTCCACTTATTTGCAAATAACTCAGCCTAAAAATTAAATTTTCCAATTTCCCTCATTCAATTTGTGCCGGCCTGTATTCCTTCGAATTTTGATCATAGATAAGTCGAATCGGACCTACGGTGTGCCTGAATTCGTGCAGCAACCTTTTTTAAGTGAGATGATTATAATGATGCAAAATAAACTTTGGTGATTAAACAAATTGATTTTGGACTATGTTTAATTTTTCCAACAGCGACATACTGCTCCCCTTAAGTCTCCTTCCTCTCGAATTTTTACTCCTCTTACAAACGAAACTTGTCTTTTTTTTTTGGATCCCATTATGTACTTTAACTTGCTTAGGAAGTACCGGAATATCAACAAATTGTAAAATAAGAAAAAGCCTAAAAATTTTCAGCAAATATTTTCCTTCCGCGATTTAACATTTGCGATTACATTTTTTTTCGCTGTCTTCTTATTTTTTCTTTTTTTTTTCTTTTATTCACCGTTATTCATTGTGAACACTTCTCTTACTTCGGCTTCTATTCCTCCTGGGTCTCGATTGATTGAGGGAAAACCCGAAATCTCCCACTTCTCTTTGTGTATCTATTGGATCCTGCCTCCAGGGTTCAGCGTCCGGTTGTTCCGCCACTGCACACGTGCGCTAGTCACGGGTTAGATCTGAGTAAAGAGAACAAATTCTCCGATGTTTTACAACGGCTTCGTCTCTTGACTATACATATATAGTATTGGTATAGACATATACCGTCTCTTCGTGCTAATACCCTTTTACTCTTAGTCCCAACTCGCAATTTCTTTTTCTTCTTCTTATTATCCTTGGCAGGTATATTCTTGATTGCTGTCTACTGTCCTTGCAGGTATTACCCACCTTGCTTGAGACTTATGAACAAACGATCTTTGAGCTGTGTACAATTTGGACCAAATTGAAAGCTAGAATTAATTTTTCTATAGATTGTTTCATAAAAATTACGAAATCAGTCGTTTTGAGAGAACAAAAAGATCCGATTTAGCAAACGAAACGTAATTCTCTGAAATTTTTATCAAAAAAATGAATTTTTCAACAGTTTCTTTGGAAATGAAAACGTAAAATGAAATTTCATATTTGTTAGCTGAGGAAGATTTCGAAAAACAAGCCAAATCGTCAAAATTTCACCATCCGATTTCGCAAACAGAACGTAATTCTCTGTAATTCGTATCCAAGAATAAATTTTTTCAACAACCTTTTGGAAATGAAAAAGAAAAAGAAGACTTTATATTCGTTAGCTAAGGAAGATTTTGAAAAAAAAAGCCGAATCGTCAAAATTGCAAATGCTCGCCTTGGGTTGTTATTGAGTTTATCGATTGGAAACTTGGCCTGGCTATTTTGGTAGCACAAATTGAAGTTTGCTTTTGAAAATGAGATAATTTTTTCACTCGGGAATAATTATTTTGTAATTTTGATGAAATAGTCAGTACATATATTGACCCACCTTAATTACACACGTTAATTATTCAGTCAAACGATCTGCGTATACTGACTTTAGCACAGGGCTAATTAAACTAGAACGGTTAACTCGGTGAGAGGATTAAAAATCCTGCCATATTCATTTTCGTATTTATTTATTTGACTATTCGTTCGTTTTTATCTTCATCATCAAAATAAATGATTATAGCCAAATGAACACGCAATGAACACTTTTTTTCCCAGTAGGTACGTCAAAGATGAAAACTAGCAACCTGTTACATGATTTGATAAAGAATAAACATCCGTCATGACTAGTTTAAAAAATAAAAATTCTATTTTCGTATTCATAATTCAGGGAAAACAGGAATAAATTAATAAATTAATTCTAACGTTGCTATGGTGTTGATCAATGATCACCGTAAATTATTGTCGTGATTAGGTAAATAACTTTATGCAGATACCGTATAATTGTGGTAATCAGTCGTATTCTATAGAAACTTCGTCTTATGGCAGTGAAATATAAACCTGCGTATACGTGTACATCTTTTTTACCCATCTCTTCTTTCCAAATATAAAATAAGTTTTAAATATCGTGTGATTTTTCCTTGTCAAGGATTAACTACGTCGTCAAAGATTAGAAAATTAACTGGCCACGATCAACGTTTCGTCATTGACGATCAGCATAGAGTATATACATTTATTTGATTAAAAAAAAAAAAAACATTGGTCAGTAATTTATCTTCCCTTGAAAATACCAAGACGGTATACCAACTGGTACACCGGATGTTTAAAGCCAATAGTCAATTAATTTTAATTGTTATTAATGGGAGCTAAGCGAACTGCTGCTGACTCCCTTTTGCAAATATACTGCTAATCGACGCTAACGAGCCCTTCGCGCTCTATTTCTACTTCTTTATTTATGCACCTTCTAATTATAGTGTAGGGCAAAATTATCTACCGCGTTTAGACATCCTCGCCCAATACAATGTGAGATGGGATAACTGCTTCAATGCAAATCTCTTGAACACAAAAAAAAAAAACAAAAAAAAACAGACCAAACAAAAAAGAAAAGAAACGAGCAATGTATAAACCAATTTTTATCCAAGACTTGCAAATCAACAGTGAAAAAAAGAAACAACTCTTGTTTCCCCTCTTTTTCAATTGTGCTTTCTCCTTTTCTTTCCAGAGAGGAGTTTGGAAGATCACGAAGATGTCCTCAGTGTGCACAGAGATATGGAATCGTTCGCTCCACCATACGAGAGACGTTTCATATTCCGCAAGGATTTCAGAAAATATGAATTCTTCCACGATCCACAGGTAGGAATTTTTTCTCCTCTTTCTTTACCGACACGTTCTCGGTTGATTTGTTCATTGCCTGGTTCTTCCTTGCCGAGCGAGGCTTTTTCTTTCGGTATGTTACCGACGGAGTGAAAGTTCGGTTGGTAAAATACCGAGCGTCGATAAAACATCTACTTATCGTTCGCCAATCGCTACTTGACCGACCGTCGATAGTCAGAATTTACCATGTTGACTAGTTCGGTAGATAAAAGATACCTGTAGTTTCATAGATTTCTTCTCTATCGACTGACCTCGTCTAAATCCAGTTCCGATTCTATCGCTATCTTTATTTTTACAATACTGGTGATTTATCTATACTGGTTGACGGTGTTTTTGCACTCCTAATATCACTTATGATCGATCGATTTTCTCCGCTTCAACAGTGAGTAATTACATTCCGGATGCATTTTTTCGTTGTTTAATCAGTCCTTCTCTCTTTTTCTCTCTCAGCATTCGAAAAAAAAAACAAAAAAACTTGAGTTTAATAAAAGCTCGTTGCACAGCACTGCAGGACGATAGATCACTGCATATCACGTAATGCATCATCGTTCTGTCACCCCGAACTCTGAAAGCCACATGTTCAATTTGTTTTACTTTTTTTTTTTTTTACTTTCCGCTGACGCACGAGAATGAATCGCGTTGTATTTCAGCTACAGTATTACTGCGTTATATGCATTTGAAAATCAGTAGAGAACAGATATGGTTCGGAATATTCAAATTTCGTGATAAGTTTTATAAATTTAATTGATAGAATATACTTTACGTTGAATCTTTTCATTGGTACAAAGAAAAAATGTCCTTTCGAATTTAGTGAATGAATGGGACGGTAAAAAATGAATTCAAGTTTGTCATCGCACGGTTTTCGTTCAATATATCTAACTAACAATAAACTGTCACGCTATTAAAACAATATCGGAATCCGATTTTTTTTTTTGTCAAACCTATAGAAATTGGTTGATATGTAACGAGGATAGTCAGCGATAACCGCAGCCCTCATGCCCAGGCCTGTCCGTTTCATCGACGTGGAGATTATTAACGATGCTAACATGAAAACGAATACACAGTTTATAGACCAAACGCGATATAATCATCATAGCTTTTGTACTTTTCATCGGATATACTCTTTATATCGGTTGAAAATAAATAAAGTTTCGATACAATAACTCGCGTAGCTCGAACCTTGTTACAGTCAGAAAGACTATTATTTTTCTTTGTTATCTCAGGACAAATTGAAGTATTAGGTATATATAGGTGTTCTTACTCCTGCATTAAGTTTCTCTATATAAATAAAAACTTTCTCCAGAATAATTGGTTTTCTATCAGATTAAAGTATACGATTTTTAAAAGTAACTGTAAATATCCTCAAAAGTATAAGTATTAAATCAGAATATAGTTCAATACTAAAAACTGAATATTCGTGACGCCAGCTGAATTTTGAAATACTTCCAAACACAATAAGGATAAAAATTTTCTCGCGTTTCAAATTTTGCATCTGCTAAATTGAACCTTTTCTGCAGGATGATTTTTGATAATATATATAAATTTTCCATATTTCGTATAGATTCGCGTTCAATTTTCGAAATCAATTGAGTGATTTTTCGCAATATTCGCCAGTATTTCGCAATAATCCTTGCCAAGTGATCCACATAAAAATGATATTGACGATCATGAGGATGGTTTTTTTTTTTTTTTTTTCTTGTTTTTCTTATGAAAAGTTTGGCCGCGCGAGTTTGGTGGTTTTTACAAAGAGTCCCGACTTTCCAATGATTCTGAAATTGGTATTATCAGTAGGTATTTAAAATCCTGCAAAAATTCCTATTTTTTACAATAAAACAGAAAATAAAAATACCCACACACTGCACATACGTAACAAGAAATGAGAAATTCCACATAAAAAAGAAAGAAATGAATAATATAAAAAATAAAAATGACCGAACTTGAATTGTTCTAAACTCTTTTATACCCTCATCTCCAATTTGACGATGAACGACAAACGAGACAGGGTTTTCAGTATTGCACATTGTCTATACGATGTCTACCCTACCTGTATATGCGGCTGGGATGCAATGGTGCTTTGTGCTTTCTTAACAGCCCGCATCCGTCGCAAACTAATTACCGCTCAGATCCTCCCCTATAGATTTGACGGATCTGTACTCACCTCTAGTCTCTATATACCTAGTCATTCTATTCCAGTGCAATACATATATGTATGTACCTACAATGCGTTGGCCAGAAAGCTGGACCTCGATCTGCAGCAGCCCGTCATCAAGGCCTGCATCCGATATTAATGTCGTCCCGTATTGTATTACTACCAGACCGAATCTCTCTTCATCTCTCTGCAGCATTTAATTACATATATATACCTGTAGGAATTATACGCCATGTATAGACTGCAGGTATGTGTGTGTTGCTCAAAATCTCCACCGTCGAAAATTTGATCGTTTTTATTTTTTTGTGGAGATTTGAGCCTTTTAAACCATCGTGGCCACCATGTGTAAATTTTACTCAGGCCTCATTTTGCGTAGAAAATGTTTAACGAATGGATAAGACACGATTTTTTTTGGCGAAAAAGTGCATTTTTCGCACTTGTACAGGGTGATTCAGAATTCGTGACGAATATTTTACAGGGTGAACCCTTGTCAAAATTGAAGTCGAAAGTTCCTTGGTCATTTTTCTGAAAAAGCACGTTTTGTATTGAAAACAAAAACATTTTTATTTGCAATTTTGTTGTTGTTAAAAAATCAGAAAAAATTTGAATTATAATTAGCGTAAAAAAAGAGATTATTTTCCTCAAGTATTATGAATTTATTATTAGGAAAATTTCAATCCCCATTTCGATCAGAATGAAACAAAAAATGAGGAATTAGATTTGAATTATTCAGTCGTATTAATAATTATTAATGAGACGTCTTATTGCCGAACATGAAGCTTGACATTTGTTTATTTTTCCACATCTATATCTAGATATGAAATTTCCAAAATTGAACATCTTTCTTACATCTTAAATTGTCAATCACTCGTAATTTATTAATGATGATTGCAGATAGACAATAGAAAATGCTATTGATTTATTTATCTACTGTTAGTGTACACGTGAATTTACTTTCTCGTTCTGTTAAAGAATTTTGCTGTTAATTATACCAGGAGTGAAACAAATTATAAATTAATTAAACAGAGTGTCTTAAAAGTTAAACTATAGTAATTAGTATAAAATTCTTCGTAGTTAACATATTTCGTTTTCTGTCTGCCTAAAGATCCCCCGCGTCTTTCTTCAAGTCATTGTTTCCAGTTTCCCACCCTTTCCGTCTATAGAACATTGTATGGGAAGTTTTTAATTTCAGTAATTGCGAAGGAATTCTATATTCTATTCTTTATTTTGTCTCCGGGTTTTTGCCTCTTTCACAAACTTTGCTGCAGGAGGAGAAAATTCCTCACGTTGTAATCTATTTTTTGTGATTTTTTATTTTATGTTTTTTTTTTTGTATCTTTCTTCTTTTTCTGTCTTTCTCTTTCATTTCCCAAAAATACTCTCCATACCGTTTCTCGTTACATCACATGCGACAACGTTATATACGTTCATCTTTCTTCCCTTCCTATCCTTTTTCTTTTCTTTTCTTTTCTTTCTTTCATCTTTCTTTGTTCCTCGTTACTTTTTTCTTTATTTCGACACAAAATTGCCGCGAGTAAAAGCCAAGAAGCTATTCGACGCACGCACTCCACTTATCTACCTATACAAACACACGTCGTGTATGCATAACCCCCATTCACGTATATTTATACATATATTTCGATATGTATGTATATATGAGATATATAGGGGTGGAGGAGGAGGAGGGGGAGCTATTCGATATCAATGATACACAATATTCTCTATTCCATTTTGACATGAAATTCACGTCACGCACTACACGTCACCGTAACGTCACGTACCGTGTAAAGGATAATCTGATTGTTTCCAGTTATAGCATTATATATATATATACATATATGTATGTAGAATTGTGTATTTCTACCATAGAATACCGCAAGAAAAAAAGAAAATTGAATATTTGCTAGAGATTAAACGAAATTATTATACCAAAATCAATCATGGACCCAAGAATATCATATCTTTGAGGCTTTCTTCGTAATTCGAATCTGGTATAGTCGATCCAACGTTGTATTTCGTTTCCTATTCGATGTATTGAATAATATCGATTGATTGAAGTTATTTTTTACAGCAATTCTTTCCGTCCGATATGGTCGATTTTGAAAGCAGTGAATTTGGTGGACCGTTCATGGACACGAATATGGCGATGCAGGTGAGCATAATAATTATCTAAAACGAGATTGCATGCCAATATACCTATAAGAAGATCACATTACATCGTGGTATGAAAAACCAAACACCCTAAAAAATCGATTGATTTCTTATCTTCGCCAAAGTTCATCTCTTGTCATTATTGGCGTCTCATTTCAGTATAACATTTGATTGATGCGAGAATTTTGGCACACCGTCGATCCAAATAGATTTCTCCAGGATCGAGATTCTTTGCCAAAAAGTTTCGACGTTAATCAAGTGTGGATAATAGAATCAAAACAATTAATGTACAGGATATGGTCAATTTTCCGATAATAATTGATGACTTATTTTTCACTTATTTATAATAAGTGACTCATAATTGTCTGTCCAAAAATTGAATCTTTCAATTTTCCACATCTCATTTATTATACTATGACATCCCGAAGAATCTATTGCCTAGAAACGTCAATTGAAGTTATTTTCTCCGAATCCTGAATGAATTGATTTAATTAATTTCTCATTTATTCAAATCACGTCGTTAATTATCACCTACTTGAAAAACGACTTCTCGTATAATAATCTTGGTTTAACGATCCGACGACTTCAAGACGTGGAAAAAATCTGCAATGACTGAGAAATTTCAGTACATAGGTACATAATCGGACCTAACAAAAATTGAAGAAAAAAAAAAGTCAGTATTCCAAAATTTCGAAAGCAAAATAAAGAAAACCAAATAAACCAGGGAACTGTTTCTTCTTTCTAATTCTCTGTGAATTAGCGAGCATTGGATTCTTTGATGAAGTTGAGGTTCGTGACGTTAACGTAGCAACAGAATTTTTGGAAAAATAATTCAGTTAGACTTGCCGAATGGTAGGGATAGGTGCGTTTTACCAAATTTGGAAAATTTCACACCGTATTCTGTTGTTTTTCGATCATCCAAGTATAATGGAATCAATAATTTAGCGACTGTTTTATTGTAGTGAATCAGGCACATATCTGTAATTACTTGATTGTATATAGAAAGATAGTTTATGAAGGTTTTGTTCTAATGAGAAAATAAAGAGGGAATCCTTGAAAGTTATGGTTGCGAGTTGACGATATGTTTCTTGTGGTACAACCACACATGGCCCCCAGGAGGCTGGGGGACCAAGGGGTCTGCTAAGAACTGACCCAAAGAGGCGCACAGAACGACGACCAGAACTGGATGAGTCTCTAATTGGCATGCACAAGAACTCGTGAACTCTACTGTGCGATAAATTATACGGTGGAGGCGTAAGTGGGTTAAACTGTTCAAGTATAATTGAACCATCCGCGTACCTTGGATGCCCGTTCTTGAAAAGCTTGACTCATCCTCGGGCTGGAATTGTCTTTGGAGTTGAGTATGGTAGAGCGAAGTTAAATCGAGTCGAGTTATGTTTCATCTTTACGATTTAACGTTGACTAAGATTCGGTAATTGATTCTCTTTGATTCCCAATTTATTTGAGCATCCGATAGATGTTATTGTTTTTTTTTTTTTCAACATCGCAAATGAATACAGTATATATATATATTTTTTTTTTTTTGTATATTTACAGAAAATGTTAGCCCAGGGAGGAAAGTGTCCGCCGGTATTTAGTTCGGCTTGGATTCGTGACCCAGGAAAAAATGTGTGGGCCAAGATTTACATGGTACTCAAAGGCAGAAAGCTTTACGTCACGCCCAAGGTAAGGACGACTTAATTATTTAAATCGCGCGCCAGCTCGGTCGGGTCGGTAGGTTGCTTCGCCCACACGCAACCCTGCTGATGCCACGTATAGTATACGTTGAACTCGCCATTTCTCTTCTCGGTTCGCCAATCTTCATCTTTTTTTTTTTTTTTTTTTTTTTTTTTTTTTTTTTTTTTTTTTTTTCAATCAACAGACGAACAGATTTCCATACGTCTGCTCATATCTTTTGGATGATCCCATATTTTAAATTGTTAGGTACACATGGGTAGAGAGATTTTAGAGTTTATATACCAAACGAAAGAATGATAAGCACGGAATAAAAAATATTGACAAACCAAAGTATCATTCCCGTAAGCTGGGAAGAAAATGGCTGCAGGAAAAAAAAGTGAACGAGTTCTTAAAGCTGAGGGGGAAAAACGCCTTTTCAGCTTTACGGATTTAAAATATGACCCCATTACTGGAGATTGAGATGTTTTGTTACTGTATAGTTGGGAGAACTTGGCGTGAACGAAGTTTTAGGATGAAAAATACAGTTCGATTCTCAGAGTTCAGGTTTTTAGGGCGTATACAATATCCATCATGCGAGCACTTATGTATTTCTTTGAGATACCGTAAGGTACGAGTGCTTAAGAACAAAAGAAGAGAGAAAAAAAACACCCTTTTTTTTCAATATAAATTTCAAAAATACGACTGGACGATAGACCAGGGATTTTGACCGTTGAGCCGAGGTTTTAGTCGATTTGAAACTCGTGAGAGGGCGTCGGTACAATTCGATTACAGTTTCACTGATTACTCACGTATAGTTGCTATTGGAGCTATACCTCGAGTCTTTCGCTCGAGGATTATTGGCAACGAACCCATTCCCAAAAGGAAGTTTCGTTCGGTTCTATAGATACGTATATAGTTTTTGGACGAATTGAAACTTTTGCTTAACGCTATTACCGCAACTTTCAGTCGGTATACGACGAACCGAAAATGAACGTGGGTATATACTTTAAGCTTCGCTTAGTTCAAGAACTACGGAATTCAATGAAAATTCCTCTTGGGAATACGTTTGCCGTTCATAATTTTAGAGCCCATCGCTTGAAGTACCGATTCAACAGCACCTATTTATGTATAATTAGGAAAACTGTAATTCGAGTTACCGACCTTGCGGATCGACTCTAATCCGAAAGGACGGTAACTCGAATGAGGCAGTTTCATCAATAATGTGATGCTGAAGCGATTTTTCACCCTCTTGTTTAATGATGATGATGGCGTGACTTGGGGAAACGATATTTGTCGCAATTAAAGCATAAAAGTTATTCCTCACAGTTCGGTTACCGACAATTACAGGTTTTCGAATCGCATTGTTGTTATCGATTGACTCGTAGTGATATTGACATTATTGTATTCTGTTTTGCACGTAGAACGTAGCTATCCTTCATCGCACTATTTAGAACTGCGTGAAACACTGAAAAATAAAGGATGATACATGAACAATGCAGCAGTTATGTTAAGACTATTAATTTTGCGCTATTTAATGAGGCAGAAACGTAACTTTTTCCGCAATTTCAACGAATGTCCGAGGAAAGCTTCCATCAATTTCTTCTCACAAATCGTAGAAGGTAAGGTGAAAAAAAACCTCAATTCCTTTTCTCCCTGTCGTAGAAAATTTCGATAACCCGCAACCAGACCAACATAATCGGTTGGTCGAACAGGACCGTAGCTTCATCTCGACTAGGGCGACAGGGTTTTCTGAAGTTAGAATGAAACTTCGGGAAAGACAATATCCAACAATTTGCGAACTTTCCAATTTCATCTGGAGCAGAAAGAAAGGTGAAATTCATTTCCTTCTCTTTCGCCTTATTGGTTTTTATTTCTTTTATAATATACTATCAGTGTGCGTCGATGATTATCACGTCTTTCATCAGCGTATCGTGAGTTCTTTTGATGTCCATGCCGCTGAAATGAATCCAGCCAAATTTCGAAAATTCGATTTCCGAAAATATCATCGGATAATCGATCTTGCCGGTACCCTCTATGGGGTGGAACGGTACCTGCCTACCTGACTACCGGCTTGAAAAAGTTTCTCAAATAACTTATATCGAATTATATACGTTTACCTATACATCGGGGGGACAATACCATATACATATATACACCCATACCTACTTATGCCTATACCCTAACCTCTAACCTAACCGAAGAGCCAATTGCGTGTTACCAAACTTTAACAATTTTCCGATTTATCAAACTTCGCTAGTATAGGTACCTACGTATAGTACGAAATGCGTCACTATTCGTGTATTACATCGTTATATTTTCATTCTACCTTTAAATCATGAATATTTCGTCCCTCTTTGACGATGAAGCTGAAGCTGTCAGCCAAAATCAACAGCCAAATGAAATGCGTTAGATGAAAATGAGTCTGTAAAGAACAAAAATCCAGATTTTGGAGGATATTCTTTTTTTTCATTTTTTTTTTTTTTTTCAAATTCCGAACCTGTATTCCAAATACACCTCATTCGATTCGAGGAGAAAACCGAGAAAGAAAAAAAAAAGAAAAAAAAAAAAAAAAAAATTCCTGAAAAATGACCAAGAAATGTAGAATATTTCAATGCTTGGGGCAGTGAAATTCTCTGAATAACTCTTTTTCAAACTACGTTATAAACATTCCTCGATCATTTTTTCGCACGCCGTTGTCAGTATTATCGTTGTAAGTTGTCAAAAAAATTGTCATTTCCTATATATTTAATTTTATTCACTGTTATTATTATTATTATTATTATTATATTCTTTTTCATTTTTTTTTATTATACGAATTGCGTTAGAGGATACAGAGGAGAGAAATCAAGAGATGAAAAATGAATAATAAGATGAAGAATAAAAATAAAAATAAAAAATCGGAAAAGGACAAGAGAAGGAAGACGTGACTTGTAGTTGATCGGAGGCGTAACCAACCGGTCGTATACATTAAGTTGCGTAACCATAAGATTGGCCACATTGTGCCAAGATATCTCTTATACTTACAGACTATATGCATTATATGTATATACCTATATACAGTATAAACGTTATGGGTAGTTATACAGTACGTATTAGATGTTGCAACATGTAAACGCTGCCAAACTATCGTTTATCGTCGCCCACAGCTTACCATTGCCAATTAAAGTGCATTATTCGTATACCACCCCGTCGTTTAAATAACTTCCGTATATATATATATCCGTTTTGTCGACAACCGATTTCTTTTGCACGTGGTATAAATCAGAATTAGTCTGGGAAATTGGTACCGCAGATAAAAATTGACGAAAAATATTTTGTTTTGTCCAAATTTGTAGGTTTCTGTGAAAATTTTTAGAATTTTTGTTTTTAATGGAAAAAAACTTATTGATCAATACCGCGAGTTTTTTTTTTTTTATTTTCAGTTATGAAATTTATTTGCGTTGGAAAATTTCTTACAAATATTGTCAGAAGTTCTGACAAAATTGATACGATTTTTTTTCTCTCCGTCACAAATGATTTTTCTTTGGAAATCTTGTCGATGAATACAGTAGAATATTGAAAAAACGATAAAATTTTAGCAATTTATCGGTGAGGAAATTATTTCCTTATAAAGTCTCTACTCTGTCATGTAGATTTTCGGAGTCACAACTTGATGCATAATTACTAATTGTAAAATATATCCTAATACTCACCGTTTATTTGACCAATTTGATATCTCTGTGTACTTGATATGCCTACCTACCTATATTTAGTACCCATTAAGTAAATTATTATTATTTTTTTTTTCAATTTTTTGTACGAAAATTTAATTAACTCAATTTCGTTTTTCACGAAAGGGCAATTCGTCCGGAAGTTTTTTTTCTCTTGGCTAAAATGACGTGTGTTTTTACACATTGGAAACTGGATATATAATTGGAAACTGGATAATAGAAGAAAAAAAAAAAAAAAAAAAAAAAATTGGACAGATTTATTTCGCAAACACGATTCATGCGTGCAGAAACACATTATTTGTAAACCCGTATACATGTATATATGTACTTGTAGGTAGGTATGTATGTAGCAAACCTATACCCTTTTTGGCTGGATTTTAAAGCCTTCGAATATATCAGTGATTGATCACGTTTGTATTACCTATATTCGTTGTCGATATTATACACATGTCTGTAGTATAAACAGCGAATGAAAATTCCGAATGAATCGCAAGCCGGAGATTCTTCAACGTCACATTTTACACGTATAGGCATGTATAGGTAAATATTCGTATGTATAATCGATATACACATACATTACATGTATGTGTACTTGTAATCGAATGTCAAACTCCCAGTGAGAGGAAGTTTAATCAACTTTTGTAGTAAATCGCACTCTACTCTATCAAATTAATTGTAATTAAACATCGAATTATTAGGATTAATTAGCAATTATTCTTATGTATCTTTATGCATGAAATAACAAAATAATACAAACAAATATTGGCTAGTGATATAAAATTCGTGAAAACTCACCCCTACGTGCGAATATGATACAATATATTCTCAAATATATTATAAACATGATTGTTATAATTATATTATCAGAATTTAAACGCTCTTCAATTTCCCAATCAGCAATGATTTTGTTTTTCCATTTTTTTTCTCTCTTCATACATATTACTTCGAGTTCTTGCGTTGTTAAGCTTGTGAAAATTGATCAAAAACAGAAAAAAAAAAAAGAAAATGACACAAACCTCGGTTTATTATTTTTCTTTTTATATAATAGTACAATTGGCGGATTGTAATTCATTTGTGCACAGGTACAATTAGTTAGCCGAGTGATGCGGCAGTGGAGACATAGATCAGAGTCACAGGCAGGGGTGAGTCATTTATTATTATTTACTTTTTATATTATTAATTAATTTACTGATTTATTCATTTATCTATTATCAATATGTTTTGCTTATTCATCGAATCGCGAATCAACCCTAACCCCCACGCACGCCAAGCCTCATATATGTATCCAGAGAGAAAAAAAAAACAAATTAAATAAATAAAGAACGGATGAAAATTTTCGGTGAATGAATAACAAAATGAATTTGAAATGCGTAAATTGTTTCCGCATAAATTTATCGCATAAAATGTTGAAATTCTTCTCCTGTTTGTTATATATGTACGTTTCTATAATATAGGTAAAGGCGACTATATCCACGGTATAATATCCGGGATTTAGTATTCTCGTCACGTCGTTCAGCCGGTAATTATATAGCTTGGATTTTTTCCTTTCCTTTTTACCTTGTTTTTTTTTTGTTTTTGTTTTCCTGTTTTTTATCTTGTTCTTTTACCATTTTTGTTTTTTCTCTCTTCTCTTTCTCCAGTTGGAGGTAATTATTATCTGCGGGAGGATTACGAAATCCTGCAATTAGGTAAAATAAAACGATTCCAAGTTTTTGCTATGCCCGTGATCGCGGTGTGGTAGAAAAAGATACGGTTCTATATCCCTGCAGAAACGGTCTATAATAACGATCGAGAATTACGAACCGTAATTGGCTGATTGTCGTTTCAATAATTCATCTTTATATTCCCATGCCATATAATGCTCGTGGATAGAATTTTGAAATTTAGTAATCACGACTGCGGACGATACGAAACGGTAAAGATCCAAAAGTTACGAATTTATTTCAAAAGTGATTTCGAGTTTTTATAAATTCAGTGAAATAATCTTTCGAAAAACTCTGAATCGGTATTAGAAATATTCAAAATTTTGATCTTCCGCAGCTCTTTTGTAATTCGGAATTTTTATTCCACGTCCCGTGAAGTTGAGCTAATGAAATGTGAATAAAAATAAAAATTAATCCTGTCCCAACGATCAACGAGGATAAAAAATAAAAATAAAGAAAAATACCTGGGTGTATCTACACCCCCTGAAGGTAGTCTCACTGTTTAACATTCAGCTCGACATTCCCCTTTATTAGATATACACGCTTGGCTTGAAGGCTTGAAAACGGGGCACATTAGCTTTGGCCAATGTTTCGCAAAACGCGACGAAATTACTCAACGCAGAGAATATGTATGGCTTTGTGAAAGGCTTGGGGGTTGTGCGGGGGTGGAAGTTGAGGGGGAAAAAAAAAAAAAAATTCGTGGTAAGGTGGAATAAAACGAAAGGAAGAGGGTTGACGGGTGCCGACGTTTACAAGATACGGTAAAACCGCAGACTCTCGACGTCTCTTCTTCTTTTTTCTACTTTTTCTTCTTCTTATTATATTTTCTGTCTTTCTTTCTCTCTTTCGGTTCAAGATCAGGAAAGTTGAAATAAGTTTTTCTCAATGATGGTCTCTTAGCTACGGGGGATGTTTGGCACTTTCGCAGGCCCTGGGCCCGAGGGCCTTCTTCTTCTTCTTCTTCTTCTTCTTCTTCTTCTTCGTCCGGGTAATTAATATCGGCCTGACACGTGAAAACATCCCATTAACAGCCTGCTGCCAAAACATCGTTAGCCTCGAATGACCTACATTGCATTATTATATATATATATATCTATATATATACCTGCAGGAGAAAAAAGAAAAAGATATAGAAAAACAAGAAAAATGAAGGAAAAGAGGGGAAAGAAAATTGGAACAAAATTTTCATCGCATCTCACCTCGCGAAGACTCGATGTATTTATTTTGGTACCTTAGAAGAATTCTGTGATAACAATTCATGTATATGAATTTATACGACAAAAATATACATATGTATAGTTACCAGTTCAATTACCAGAGAAATGGAAAATTCTTTCCCGGAATTCTGCGGACTGTATAATTTATTAGCGATGAAAATGTCGATGATGTTGTTGGAATTCCAGGATATTTGATAACCAGATCGTTTACTAGTTATTGACCAGATTTTGCATGAGTCCCTCGTGATGTGGTTGATTTAACATTTTTTTTTTCCTCTTCGATTAAAAGTTTTGAACTTTTTGAACGAAGTTTCATCAAATATCACAAGCGATACTTCACGGTATCGATATTATTCGCTTTAGAAGTTTGTTTCTTGGAGAATTTTTACACTGTTTGTGTTGAAAGATTTATGAAGACAGTACGTCACGCTTGGAAAAATTAAACATCGTTCAAAGTGATCTTATTTCTTTACGAAAAATTGCGAACCTCCATTCCTTGGCAGAGTCATTTTCAAATAAGTGACGAATGAGTGATTACTGTTTTCAAAAATCAGCATTTATCTTATTCTCTTACGATTTTATCCACTCAATTTAATTTATCGTACTCAATTGACGATGCGGCACATCATCTTCCGAACGATCTCGAGCATGATGAGGTCGAATTGATGACCACATCATTGACTCTGATCGTTCCACGAATGAAACTTTTCAAATAATTGCTAAAAAGCTTCATTTTATTGCATATTAGTTTGAATTTTTGTTCCAAATTTGTGGAGGGAGATTCGATTCTCCATTTTCGATTCCTCGAGTTGTTTGAACTTTGTTCGTTTTCTCAGAAGACCTGGTAATAATCTTCGAACGATGTTTCTATAGCTTGAATGAACATCATAGATAAAAATGAACAAATTGAAAAATGATGTTCATTACATACGTAGTATAGAATATTATGCACATTGTGCAAGCTCACATCGCATATACAGTAATTGAAAATTATGCGAGCCTGGGAATCGCTATACACATTATAGTATATACATATGTGCTGCAAATGATGAAAAGTATAATCAGATTCCGCGGAATCGTGCGCTATAACAATTAATTCCGATGTCGGTGTTATAGCCCGCACATGTAGGATGTATGAACTCATTACAAAACAATATAATAGCCTGATATGCAAGAAATTAAAATAAAACAATGGTGGTATACCATTGCACTCATACTTGTATAAAATGTATGTATATTGGCAACCGCAGGCTCGTTAAAATCTACAGCTTTCGCTGCATGTCAAGTCAAGGACAAAATTCAATGGCAATGAGTCAGTGCTCGTATGAATAATATGATCCCAATCTATCGACTCCGTTTTATGTCAGCTTTTTGTTGCAATTCGTAGTTACTTTTTTTTATTTCTTGTATAAGGTTTACTGAGCACGTTTTTACATTGACTTCTGTGCAAGTATCAATAATTCATCATCGTTTTATAGCGTTTTATATATAAAGAAGAAATAACATTAGGAAAAAACGGGTATATATAGGCACCTTTCATTTTTTTTTTCGAGGTTTTTTTCAAGATAGAAATGTTTTAGTTGATTATTTTTTCAAATTATTTATTGATAACACCATTTTGGAGTCCATTTCCGATTTTTTCAAGAGCCACAAAACTGTTTTCTTTCTCAAAGTACAATCTTCATGTTCTGAGGTTCAAAGAATCGCCTCCGAACATTTTTGGACGCACTGGGTGTGGGATCAATTTTATATCCGACGATATCACACGATGATGCCTTTTGCAACCTAGAGATGATCAGATTTTGGATTTCATTGATCCAGTGGTTTCCGGATTATGTAAAAGAAAAAATTTTAATTCCTAATATTTCGAGAACGTATCAACGGATTTTCATGATCTTGATTGCGATCGATGGGATTGGCTCCATCCTATAAAATCTGCCTAAATCTTCCAATCACTCGATTGAGTATTTCGTGATTTGAGAGGAGAATTCCTAAACTCTTTCCCCATGAAGTATACAGGCCAGATGTTACAGATCTTGTCCAACGTGGTTAAAATAAAAATGATCTCCTCCTGTTTTCGTTCATACCTGGATAGTTTTTGCACTGGGACCATTTGCGAATGCAAGAAGCTGCAGAATCCGTTTCTGATCAAAGACTTGAACGAATGGATCAGTAGGTGGTAGGTATAGGGTAGGTAAGGAAGTAAGTGTAGATGTAGGTGAGAGAGCAAACCAGCCAATGGTGGTGGTGGTGCTGACTGACAGCTTCGCGTAGCAAACAACTATGAGTGATGATCGCTGCCCTCTCTCACATCCTGATCCTTAATCTCGCCTCTCTTCGTGTCGATAGCCGCCTTCGCACGTTTAATATAAGTATATAGTAGGTATATATGGATATATATATATATATACCTATAGTATATATACCTATGTATATGTACACAATATATAGGTATAAATCCTTGTATATTAATATGAAAAGGATCGCCGTTGAGGAAGGCCCAAGCAATTCCGCCCCAGGGGTTGGCTGTGAGAGCGCAGCCTCCGTCCCTACCTCAAGGGGATTGGCCCAGTTAAAGTCCTTCGAGGAGTAAGAAAAAAAGTATTAAAAATGAGCCAAAAAAATCCTTGCAATTCTTCATCGAAAGAGCAAAGAATTCGAAGGGCGTGGCTGCCTGGCTCGCTGATGTGGATCGAATGAAACACGTGCTAATTCACGTACTTGAAAATAACATACATACAACGGTTATTAATGAGCAACGTTTTTTTATAATTAATGGTAAAATATGTAATTGGTATTGTGGAATATGAGGAAAATAATTAAAAAAAAAAAAAACAGACTGAATAAGAATTATAAATCGTATTTTTGGTAATAAATTGTTGAGATCTTCAACAAGATTGTGTTTGAATAACGTGGAAAAATGGCATAAAATTTGGAATAAAAAAACAGATGAAAGAATGGAAGAGTTTTTGTTCTCATGACGTGAATGAAAATCGGGAAATTGGATCGAATCGAATTTAATTGAACTGGAATTGGAATTGAATTCAGAGCAGCGCCAATAAACGGACGCTAAATTCTCCGGTGTACTGTAATTACTCGTGACGTAAGCGTGATCTAGTAGCTCCAATTTCCAGTACCAGCTCTTAGTCTAATTGTCGGGAATATACGCACACAAGTACGTAGGCGTATGCATTTATATATAGATGTAGATATAAACGTACAGATTAGCGGTCAAATAATTCCAGGTCATTGAACCTCTCGACGATTTTTACCACACCTTATTACTAAAATCGCGATTTTCAAATTGCCAGTTTCCTTATCATTAAGGGATGAAATATAACGTAATTAAAATAAGAAATGAATGAAACAGAAATTCTGGTGTTTCGAAATCTAAGCGTGAAATTGCAAAATCATTTTAACGGTGGATTGAAAATTTCAGAACGATTCTATATTCGGCACGATATTATTTTCTATCGGCAGGATCAAATTTTGCTACTTCGTAAAGGACTTCTGTCATTTCGTGACGGTATAATTTCAAGATTTGGATTTTGGAGTAGAAGGTTCCGTAGCTCCAAATCATCTGTCATCATGATTATCGGACAAACTCGTTGTATAATATCATCGAAAACGGCAGATATTCTGGAATAGAAAATAAAAAAAATAAAAATTATCCTATAACCCGGAAGTTCCGCGCTTGTTGCACTGGGTCAAATTGACCCCAGCAATGTTCGAACGATTGGCACATGAAAGTTATCGATCCAATTGGAAAGAAAAAAATTCACGAATATACTTCGAGTATTGAATAATGTTTGAAAAAGTCTCTATGTGAAAAATAAAATTACAACATGTTTGGAAAAAATCATTAAGATTTAAGAGATCGATTTGCAAAGAAAAAAAAAAACAAAAAAAAACACCTGTTCACTGAAAAATCGATAATTCTTGCATTTTTCTATATTTTTTAATAAAATTTATGGATGATATTCTTCAAATGTGAAACTTTTACGAAAAAAATAGCTCCATGGTTAGCGATTTAAAAAATCACTGACTTGGGGAGCGTTATGCTCCTGCCCACTGTTACATGCAACCCAAATCGTTTTCAGTCCCAACAACTTATACTTACCTAGCTTTAGAATTGAGAGTGGGGTCATATTGACCCCCTAATAACAAGGAAGGGTTAATGATTGATTATTAGAAAACTGTGGACGGTTTCTACATATGTATTTGGAAATACACACATCCTATGCTATGCATAGGAAAAATTTCATACACAAGCTGAAAAATATCGTGGCACAACCCCAAGGATCCTTTATCCATATTTTTTCTCAATGGTTTTTTTTTTATTTTCATTCTTTTTTTTACCGCTAAATTCCCACGAAGGTGAACTCCGACACCTGAGCTCCGCCCAAGGATTAGGCCCCACCTTCAACCTCCTTCCTCAGAGAGGCTATAATTCTTTTGCAGGTATATACCTAAGTAGGTATGTAACAAAAATGTATGTATGTATCATATGTATATACATATAAGAAAGCAAGCCAAGCTCTCCTCTCTTTCTCTCTCTTCCTCTCTTTTTTTGCTATTCGCGGCAGATCTGACGAAAATTGCCAAAGATCCCCCGGAAGACTTGCCTCGTCCTGAACCCAGAGAACGTAGAAATACTTTGCGTGTCGCACAACTGACATATCGCGGACGTTCACCTTGAGTTCTTCCGCCAACGCCGAAAAACTATAACCAACAACGGTACAACCATCGCAATTATACATCGCGCGAATAGATTAGGTAAGGGGATTATTCACTAATTCATTTTTTTTCTTTTATTCCAGTTCATTTCTTTTTTGTTTTGTTTTTTTTCTTCACTTCTTTGAATTTCGTTTCAGTTGTATTTTTTTTTTTTTCATTCTCATCAGATTCCTCATCTAATTTAACGTCACGTTCATATCATTTGCATCCTTGTGTTAGAGACTAAAAAGAGTAGAAGTTGTACTGCTAATTTATTTTGAATATTTACAGTTGCAAGAATTTTTTTTGCAATTTTGTTTCTTTTTATTTCATTTTCATTTTTTTTTTTTTTCTCATTCTCAGTGAGAGAGTAAGAAATGGATCTAAATAGTTGTATTTATTTATCTATATGTATACTGCGATGCTATAGATTGGCACAATTGCAAAACGTTTAGATGTAAAGTTAATATAGAAAGAGATGGATATATAGAAAATGAATATTGATCACTTTTAAAGAAAGAAGAAGAAAAATAAAAAGGAATTATGCTTTCCTTCTGATGTATTGTCTTACGTATACGCAAATACTCTTTTTTTTTTTGGACTTTCTGAGTTTTAAACTTTCGGATCTTGAACTGTCTGCATTTCGACCGTTCGGAATTTCCAACTTCTGAACTCTAACGTTTCTGGAAACTCAGAATCGCGTCTCAAATACATCCGTAATTCTGGCCGTTTGGAACTTTTGGAATTCGAAACTTCAATCCTGCCCCAATCAGGCTGTATCCATGTGTACAGAAAAAAAAAGCCGTAAAAAAAAAAAAAAAAAAAAATGGAACACATCTAAAAAATAAAAACGAAAACGAGAACCGCAGGACTCGCCACGTGGTTTCCTTTGGCGTCGTTTCTACGTATATGTATACCTATATATGTATGTGTGTACCAGTTGAGTGTCGTGCGTGCTCGAGTTTCGTTTTACAACGTCGTCCTTGCGCTTTCTCGGTAGATCCTTCGCCCCTGCCGAACGTGACTCGACACAGATTTTCTCTTTTCTTTTCCTTTACTTTTTTTTTTTTTCTTGTTTTTGTCTTTTATTCGTTTTTTTTTTTTTTCATCTCGGTCTGCCGTGCGATAGGATCGCGAGAACAAGTCGCTGCCGTTGACTGCAGCGACCGGTTTCTATGTGTATATTATATACAATATATAAAATACCTACTCGATCCGGGAAATTTGAATTTCCGGTAAGGGACCGGATGTAGTCGACTCTTTCAAGGAGAACAGGAAATTGGGACGGAATAAGTTCGTGCGATTTCTGATTTTTATCCGGAAATTCAATCTCTTTTATTGCTGATATATATGCATATGAATATAAGTACACAAATATATATTGATATGTGTTATACATTTATATTTATACTAGGGGGGCTTTGCCCCCCCCCCCCTCCCCCTCCCCCTCCCCCCCGCACTATGTGTATACGTACATCCACAAAGATGATTTTATTATTACATTTTGTTTTCTTATCGTGATTATTCCTGCTTGTCCAAGTTTTTTATTCCGATCTTTTTTTTTGGTTTATATTCGCAAAATGGCTTTTGCGAATTTATCCAAAAGGCCTAAGACCTGAGCCTCAATTCGTAAGTCTTAGATCTCGTGTCTTATATCTTATGCCTCAAGTCCTAAGTTGAGTCTTACGTGTTCGCTCTCATGTCTGAATTCTAAACTCTCAGGTCTTGAGTCTTAACTCTCAACTCTTGTTTCTTAAGTCTTTAGTCTTATGTTTTCTGTCTTAAGTTTCAAGTCCCGAGACTTGAGTCCTCAGTCTTACGTCTTGAGTCTTATGTCCCGAGTCTTTAGTTTTATGTCTAATTTTTCATCACTTATGTTTTATGTCTTATGTCGTAAGTCTCACGTCTTACGTCTTCAATCTTGATTCTTGAGTCTTATTCACGGAGTATTCTTAAATTTAGATAACACATAATTTCCTGCGGAACGGCCGTCTTTTGTCTTTTACCCATAGTTCCCTGCAGACTCCGTTACCATGGTAACTAAGATTCCTTGAATTACCCAGAATTTCTGGAAATCCCCATTTTTCCTCGGATTCTTCAAAATTTCCTTGATTCCCAATTTTTCCCGGAATTCCCTTAATTCCGCATTTTTCTTAGAATTCCCCATTTTCCCCGGAATCTCCCGTTTTACCCCCAATTACCCATTTTTCGGAATTCCCCGTTGCCAAGGTAACTAAGAAATTACCCAGAATTCCCTCGGTGACAATTTCCCGAATTTTCGTCAAATTTTAATCAACGAATTGATATCGGTTCCGAACGGAATTCAAATTAGCAAAAGCGTTCAAAGATAATGAATATGAATCAACATACATAAGAGGAATGTCTAATATTTGGGTTATGTTTAGAATTTTGTAAAGAGAAACGAATTTTTGAAGAAAAAAATTATTCTCGCCGAATATTTTTGATCGAACAATCTAAATTTCTGTTCCAACAAATCATCATCAAATCATCATTTTTCGAATTATAAGTTTCTCAAATGTTTATTCATTCGTTTCGATTTTGAAGTCTGCGAAAAAAAGCTAATATATGTTGCGATACTCGGTGCTGCGTGAGACTCTGAGCCTTTATTAAAATCGACGATGTGAGCTTACCGATTTCCTGGGATTCCCTTACGTTTACGTCAGGCATGTGAAGTTCAACCCGTCGCTTTTTTTCCCGCACATCGCATCTTCCAGGACGTTTCCTGAATACGAGGTAAAGGAGGGTAAAGGCCGGGCCGTGACGCGATCACAAATTCCGAAATATCCCAAGAGATCGTATCCACTTGACCCTAATAATTTCCCCGAGGAAGAAGCCTCCTCTTTTCTGTACGTACCTATACTCTCTATTCAACATCTATAGATACACGATTTTACAAAATTTCGCTAAGATAAAACTCATACCTACATACGGAATTACAGATTTTTCAAAAATGTATATGGGGTATTCCCACGTCAACCATTTTTGATTTGCTTGATTTTTTTTTCCCGACATTGACCTTATCTTATCGAGAATTCCTGTATTATTTTACAATTTTATAAGAATCCGCTATCAGCTGATGAATTTTCAAAAATTCATTGTTTTGGCACGTCAACGAATTTTCAAAGCTTTATATCTCGAGATGCATGTATCGTATCGGAAAGAATGAGATATTGAATTGTTCGTCTTGACACGTACTTTCATGTGCATGTACTGCCAAAAAAAATTTAATTTCATTACGAGCGATATTTACAACGAAAAAGTGAAAAAATTGAAATCCTGCAAACTTTTTTCTGCTTGATTTTCCTGAAAATTAAAAAAAAAAAAAAAAAAAAAAACAATTCCACTCTCGAATGAAAAAATTACATCCCATAGCGGATCGAAACTTGATTTTTTTCTTTTTTTAACAGAATTTCGAGTCATTCAATTCACGAAATTAAAAAAATTAAACAACAAATAAAAAATGGTCAGGATCGCAGGCTGGTTGAATTGGCGTGGAATACTCGATATATTTATGTTCGTAAATAAATGTAATAATCGAATTCAGAATCCAGAAGAATTTTTTTGCAAATTTACAAATAAATGATCTATCGACAAATATACGCTGCTTCTCTCGTTTATTCGCAATCCAAAACCACAACCCAACCTTCGGGAACCCTTCGCGGGATCGTAAAGTTGGTAATAAAAAAACGGGGGGGAAAAAAATTTGGAGCTGTCAGTTGCACGTGGTTTGTCAGGAGGGGCGAGCTACCAAAAATCTGTGCAATTATACCTCTGGGTCAATTTCCAACGGATTCGTACTGGCTCTCGTTTCGATTTCATTCGATTTTTGTTTTTTAGGTCAATTTCAAATTTGACACGTATAGCTTATGGCTCTTATCATCGTCAATCTCTTTAATTATTCCAACATATATCGTAATTAGGCAATTTGATGATTTCCAGCCGGGTTAAAAATCGGGATTTTTTTTTGTATATCTTCTAGTATTATTAAAAAATATATTTTTGGTTTTTTTCTTTCGTCAATTTTATTCCCTAACTTTATCTTCATTTAATTTCAACCAACTAAAGTTACAGATTCAGAGTAGTTTTTCAAAATTTTTGGTAATCGATTGATACATGCCGTGAGTTGTCGAATGGAGACGTGGGTTTATAATTGTAAAAAAGAAAAAGAAAAAAAAACAACGATATCGACAGAATACAGGCGTTCTTTTTCAATGTGTGGGTTGAAATTGTATCCGGTTGAGGAATATAATTACTCAAATGTATAAAAAATATATATGTACATCTATCCGTATTAATGCCAGCCGTGATCTATTGAAACTGTAAAAGATGATCCCATCTTCGAAACTTGAGTTAAATATCCAGTAAAAGAAAACAAGAAAAAGAAGAAAAGAAAAAAAAGGAGAATGATGGAAATAATCGTGTATAGTTTAGTTTGAAAAAAAAAGACACAAATAAAAGATGAAATTGGACATTTTATGACAGGAGAAGATTGGCTGATTGGTGTAATTTAAAAGGCTCGTTATGTCACGTCACGACAAGCCGTTAATGAATTCTCTCCAATCGAACTCATCTCACAATATCAACTTTATTTACATATACATACCTATCCGGTATACCGTGAGTTTCAGTATCGTTTCTTTATTGTGCATCTCCTACTGCACGTATACCAGACCGTGTGTACCTATGTACTTTTACCTCTTTATACGTATATACTTATACATATTGTATACGTATATTTATATCTACGACGAGGAGCAGCTGCAAGCCTAAATCTGCTTGTATGGGCAACCGTTTCGTATAAATACGATGCTATACAATTGCGATATTGTTATTCGCAAGGCAGACACGCGTCGGTCGATCAGTGTCATCGTCGTGTATGGCACGCGTCAGTTGGATATTGTGCTCGTTCTGTCCATGATCAAAGGATTTCAGTAAACCTAATGCATATTTTTCACGGTTTTGTGGGTGGAGTAAGGATCAATACATATTCGTATATGCAATTGTATATGATGATTTTCGCGTATGAACGGAAACAAAATAATATAAAAACTAGTAAATTGGCTGACGGCGATGGGCCATCCCTGAAACTTTCCCTGTAGATCTTCGAAATTCACAACAGTACGAAACTACTTCATCGATCCATTTAGAAACCCAGTAATTTCTAAGTTGGAGCGAATGCTATCGATGAAGATCAAGATCATCAAAATCCGTTGATTCATTTTCGAGATATGACTATTTGAAATTATTTTTGGTAAAATTTTGTTTGCTCAATTACTCAAAAACCAGTCGACCGATTGGCCACATATCAAGCCACATATTTAAACGTCTAAAAACGATTGAAATGTTTTTTCAAAAAATGGGATGATTATAATTTTGTTGTTTCTTAATTTGTCAAGAATATTTATCACCTAATAATCAAGTCGCATCAGCACGTAATAGTTCATTATGCAACAAGGGAATAAAGTGGAAAATTATTCCCGAAGGTGAGTTTACTGCCCTTTAACGGAGTTACCGAGGGTGGATCGGGTTTCACGAGGGAATTTCTGCGAGGGCAGTAAGCCTGAGGGAATAATCGGCTTCATTCCCGTATACTTGCGTGTAGGACTTTATTCCCGACTCAACCGTGGTCACTTTTTTTTTACCTGAAGAATAGGACCCACGCAAAAAAAAACAAAAAAAAACCACGGATTATTCCAGATTTTCCGTAGCTCATATGTCTGGAAACTGAAATTAATTGAAAATTTATAATAATATGGAAAGAAATAGTCAAGACAAGAGATTTAAAAAAATGTTTTTGATCGTGTCATTGGAAATGCGTGGACTGCCATAATGTTTGTAGATCTTTTTCGAGGATACGTATTTCTTACACTCAAGGTAGGTGTACCAATTACTGACCCTTTAAGACCCAATTATTGACCCTGATATTTTCTTCAATTTCAAATCGATGATAAGAATTCTGGATGCTTCCCTCGCACAAATCAATTGCTAGAGACTCAGAGAATACGAATGGATTTTTTTGGATAATTTTAGAGCTTACGGATAAAACGGAATCATTGAAAAAGGTCAATAATTGGGACAGGGTCAGCAACTGGTACACTGACCCTATCACTCGGTTGAGAAATTGGAAAATTTTCCACGATTCTTTATCCTGAAAAGAAATTAAGGGGCGACCATAATATCAGAAGAACTAAATAAATATCAATTTCTTTTGGGGCCAGGCGGTAGGTTACCTAGAGGGTGCAAGCGGAAGTTTAGCTAATTATTGTAAATTGCCTTGAAAATTTCAACTGTTACGATAAGGAAGTAGAAACGATCCCAAAGAAGAACAAGAAGAAGAACAAGAAGATGAAGATGAAGATGAAGAATAAAAAGAAGCAGGGGGGAGTCGAGTGACGGCTTGCGAAGTAATGGTGGGTAACTTCGAAGCAAGCAAGCAAGTAAGCAAGGCAGTAAGCTAGGTAGGTAAGAAGGTAGGTAGGTAGGTAGGTAGGTAGATACCGGAACGGTAAACGGTCGCTGAAAGTTTTTATTACACGCGGAAACGTTGAAGTTTGTCAAGAAGGAGTAGGTATATATATGTATTGGTATCTAGGTATGTAGCAAGGCATCGCAAAGTCCAGTGGTATACAGGGTGGTCTTTTTTAATCGCCCCAGGCGAATATCTCGGAAACTGAAAAAGATACGAAAAAAAGTTTGATACAAAACTTGAAGGGTTTTGAGGGGGAAAGATGATGACGGTATGTGTTGACTTGTGGATTCTGCCACTTCTGAGATTTCGCTAGTAACTTCGGATTTTAGATAGGGAACACATATTTCCGATATGAGCAGTTGATAGCCGGAACAAAGACTGATTCGAATACGTGGAGAAGAAAAAATTAAAATTTTTTTTTTTTTGAATTTTTATTTTTTTTTTGATTTTTTTTTCGAATTTTTTTCTCTAATTTTGTCATTTTCTGTCAATCGAGCCAATAGCAGACCTGGAGACAAATTCCAAAACGTGAGAACAATAGTACGGTGCACAACAGGGGGGGAGGATAATTTCTAACTCGGGTAAGATGATGGTGATGGCACCTTCGGCGCCCTCGACTCCGACTCGTGCACCCTCACCCGACCCTCGCTATAAAAAATAACAAAATTTGAGAAAAAAAAAATTCAAAAAAAAGTTCAAAAAAAAAAAAAAAATTCAAAAAAAAGTTCAAAAAAAAAAAAAAAAATTCAAAAAAAAAATTCAAATTTTTTTTCTCCACGTATTTGAATCAGTCTTTGTTCCGGCTATCAACTGCTCATATCGAAAATATGTGTTCCCTATCTAAAATCCGAAGTTACTAGCGAAATCTCGGAAGTGGCAGAATCCACAAGTCAGCACATACCGTCATCATCTTTCCCCCTTGAAACCCTTCAAGTTTTGTATCAAACTTTTTTTCGTATCTTTTTCAGTTTCCGAGATATTCGCCTGGGGCGATTAAAAAAGACCACCCTGTATATATATAAGTACCGAGACTAGAAAGACTATGGAAATTTTTCACGAAAAAGTTTACTTCCTATACCAAAACTTTTCCTCTGTATTCACCCCCTGAGGGGTGAATTCTTGGCGAAAATAACCTGCACCCTGGCTCTTTTCTCAAACCTTTTACACACACAAGTTTAAGTAGAACTTTTACTTCTCAAAGTCCAACACTGCTGCCCGATGTCGCTATGTCTCTAATCATCGATTCTCATCTATATCGATTTTATCCTATATATACCATCCCAATTTCTCTTTTCATCCCTTTTTCTATCTCTCGACTTGTTTTCGTGGTTTGGGGGAAAAACACTTCCTCCCTAAACTTGCGCAGCTTTCCCTTCTCTCATACTTACTTCCCCGTTTTTTACTACTACCCTATTTTCTACTCCCTTCCGTATATATGTATACAGTTGGGAAATTTCCGTCTCCAAACACGCAAGAATTTCATGAAAAAGAATCGATTGATATATTCAAGTAAAAAAAAATACCTTAGGAAATTATTCCTAACATATATTTAAGTATAGTAGAAAATGAAAATAGGGGTTGAAAATTCTGGAAACTTTTTTTCACTGTTTTTACTTTTTGCTGTTTACTTTTTCGTACACTCGCCTTGCGGTTGCGATAATGAAGATTGTTATTCGGCGTGAATCGCTTGGTCGGTGTCCAAACGTAATGAGTACTTAATATTCTGTCGGTTGTTCGTGTCACTTTGCAGTAAATTGTAAATCAGGATTTATGCTATGCCCGTTTCTTCCTACCTCTCGAGATCCCTGCGCGTTTGACATTTTTCTTCGGAGCATTGTACGGGGATTATGATTATTCGAAGTGAGAATTAATTTGCAGATACAAGAGAACCGCGGGCAATATATTGTGATGTTTTTGACAGACTTTGATAAAATTGCAGTCATCAATGCAGATATTACATTGAAAAATTCAGCAATCAGATTCTTCTGTATCGTTTCTCACGATTTTAGCTTTTCTCGATGCCACTATTTTTCCCCTGGAAGTACAATATCTAACGCGGAGTATTTTAGTTAAAATCTGACTAGAAAATATTGAAAATTCAAAAAGTTATGATTTTTTCTAGTGAAAAGGTGTATTTTTTTACAAATTTACCTGTTCACGATTTTTTTTGGAACGTTTTGTGATTTCAATTTTACCACAATAACTTTTCACTCATGTTTTAGAATGTTCAAAGTATTTTCAGTATTTTTTCGACGCCGATCGGACTGATAGCTTTCACACAGCAACCATTTGAAATTTGGCTGGGTAAATTTTACCAAGTGTGACCACTAGGAGTTAAATATTTTTTAGACATTCATTTTCAGCTATGATTTTATCTTTATGGATAGAAAGTGGAAAGAGACATTTTTTAGACGTAAAAATTCAGGAGGAACATATGTTCAAACTATAAATAAAAAGTTTATGAAATGTCGACTCTGTTCTCGTAAATTTCTGGAAATTTCTTCTTGAATTTCTTCTTCCCTTTCTAATTTTTCTTTTTTTCATCTTCCGATTGTTCGGTTATGTTATTTCTGGCTGTGCTCAGGGTTTGCACGCGCCAATTAACGGACAATAGACTATTTTCAATTTTCTGTCTTCGTTTTATTTTTCAAACAATTTTTATTTTCAGCTACACAAATTGTCCTTTGTGCCCATTTCGAGCCAACAAAGGCACACGTACGGCTACCCATACGTACGATGAAACACAATAAACGATATATTGCAAATGCAGTATAGGTATTGCATCCCGTATAACGTCCACCACAGCTGTCTCATAAAAGGGTTGCTCCACGCAGCGCAGCAACTAGGTACCATCGAATAACTCGAAAACATTCATCTGCTGCTGCTGCTGCTGCTGCACCCTTTGCAATCCTATCGACCTCATACGCACTCTGTATAGAATACAATCATTCTTTATACCTAATATACGACGTGTGTATAGTTTAATAGGGGGTAATTTTTGACTACCCATTATTCGCACCTCCGTTTATTTATTATTATACCTGTCGGTATAGGTAATCATCGATCGATTTGAGGAACAGTTCGAAGAAAATTTGAACTTTTGACATTTTTTTAAAAGTAATCCACTACCGGGAAAGAATTCTATATTACGTTACGAGGGAAAATTTTACTCAAATATTGGAATCAGTAGAAACATTCGTTCATTTTTGGAATGGCTAATGATAGTCTGACTGTCTGATTATAACACTTTGTTGACACACTAGGGTAATTTGATCTGGGGCATAATTTGTCCACCTGTCATTAAAAACCCTTGGATTGGTTTTTGTGCAACAAAAATCCGGAATACACTCCAAAGATTGATTCTTCAACATCTACGCATCGTGAAAGTCCGAATTTTATCAAATGAAACTTTCCAATAGAAAAGTCAGCGTTTCAGTAACAAAATAAAAAATTTTTGCAATTTCTAATATATTTGAGGATAATTAAAAATGTCATTTTTCGGAAGAAAAAAAAATCGACTTATGGCAAGATTTTCTAAAAAAGGTATTTATTTCAACATGTGAACTTAGGCTATTTTCAAAATGAAAACATCGTCCATTGGTGTGTGAAAAAAAAAAATTGATTTCGTGCAAAATGAATCAAACTTCATCGAAATTAATGTGAAAGATTTCTAGTCCGGGTCAAAATGACCCAGTGTGTCAACAAAAGGTTCAAAAATCGATTCTGAGTTCTTGATCGAGGCATCTTTGACTTTCAAGATCCAATTGATGACGCAAGGCAAGATCCTTCATGCAATAGTGAAGATTTTGCTATTTTTTCTTCGTTTCGATTGGATCTGAATCGTGAAAGTGACTTTTGAAACTAGCAAAATCTCATCTCGAGATCGCAGATTAGATAAAAAAATGCAGCAGTCTCATTCATCATTATATCGTAGAAAATAGTGCAATGGAAAATACTTCTTAGGTTTGAATCATTCTCACAAAAAATCCATGAAATCATTTCTCTAGAGGAATTTGCAAGACACTCACTTATATAGATGAAGAAATTCAAGTATATGGGATCTAGAAATCTAGAAAATCTTTCTTAGAATCATTTAGAATTAATATTCTGTCAATTTTTATGGAAAAACTTGACCTAAAAAACGATTTTTTATGCTGACGAGGAAAAAAAGAATACAATCTCATAAGCGGTGCTAGAATCTCTCGGTTTTTAGTGTTCTGAAGATCTCCTTCAAATCGTCGATGTCCTGCAATTGTGGATAGCTCCTTTTTCCCAGCTCACAACGTCGGAATGTGATATCGTCAATTTTTAGTAGCACTAACGTAAAATAAGCGAGATTTTGATTTCAAGACAAAAATGAAAAATGTTAACACTGCGCTGGAGGGTTTTACCTCGAGAAATTAATTAACGCTCAAGTTATTTCAGTATCCATTTTGAGACGAAATAGATTTTCCTTCCAGTCTTAAGCCGCTGCTGTCAGTCGCAAAATACGGAAAGGAACTTCACCCCCCGTGTCTCTTATGTGACGGATATGTTATGAAGTCTAAGTCACGTGCAGAGAAACCGGAAAACAGAAAGAATTCAAAAACGTGAATGAGGAAATTCGATTGCGAATTTCCGCATGATCAAATGAAAATCCAACCCCGTTTAACCCTGGGATTCTCTTTTTTCTTCACCTTTTTTTCTTCTTCTTCTTCTTCTATCTTTCTTTATTTTCGCGATGGAATAAATTCTTCGCACGCGCGTTTCCAGAAAAGGAATTTTCAAGCCCGCCGAATCGCTTTCTCTAATCTTAGAGGATATATTTTTTTCTATTCTTCTTTTTCCTTTTCTTCTTTATCTTTTTTTCTTTCATTCGGTTTTCACTCCGATTCTCACTGGCGGTTCCTTTAAACTTCGCGGAAAAAAAAAAAAAAACCTACCCAGGTAGATATAATAACTTGGACTATATATTCCGGTATGAAATATTTCGTTTCACTGCGGAATTACGAAGAATACGCGGTACATATATCTATGTAGAAGTATGAGAAAATATCCAACTCGCTTTGAAACGAGTAATTAAAGGATAACGAAATTTTGCTAAAAAACGATGCAAAAATTCGTCGATCCAAACGATTCAATTATACCCGGGGGGGGGGGGGGGGGGGATTTTTTTTAACGAGTTCTCTCGTATATAGAAATCGAAAGAATTTTTCACTCGTAAATATTTCACTCAATCAGAATAATAAATTATCCATAGGCTAGATTCATGCGCAATTTCTACACATTTATAATACGGTTTTTAGAGACGACGAAAGAAACCCCAAGTTTTTATCTTACGCAAAAAAAAAAAAAAAAAGAAATAAACCGAAATTCAATTCCAGTCGTCGCACAATCGCATGTCCTTAATAATAAAGTCGAAGGATTTCATTTCTCAAATCCGAAGACGCGTTCAGGCAGAATTCGAATTAGCTCGCGACGTCAGCTACTTTGGCCAGATATTAAAAATCGCTTAATGGAATCTCTGGTTTTTTTCCCACGGGAAAGTATTTCGGTGAAAAAAAAAAACCGAAAAAAAAATAAAATAAAAAAACGATCCAGAGGATGAGTTTAGGCGAGCACAACAGCCGGCGATATTAAAGAAGGAAATTTTTTTTTATACAATCGAGATTAAAATTCTCTCGGCATTAGCCGTCGCGATGAATTCCATTCGACTATTACACCGTGGTCAAAATAATGAAAATCGATACTTATACCTCGATCGTCGAAATATTATCATGGCAAATCTTTCTAATCATCTCCGTTTATCTAAATTTATCAATCCGTTGAAAATCTGTGAAAAAAATATATAGCCAAGTGCATTTTTCTTCTTCAAAAGGTTTTGGGTCAAACTTGTTTTCCTCCACGTGCTGTGCCGGGAATATCCCCAACCCTCTCGTCGTTGAACCCAAGAAAACGGAGCTTTTGACCCCGCGACCTGCCCGGGACAGCCCTCATTCCTTACGCAGCTTTAACATTAAACTTCCCGCTTTTCTCAACCCTAAGGATATTCAGAGGAAAACCCTTCAGCTTGGTGCGTGTGGATTGTGCCAGGTACATGATCCTCAGCAGCCTCCTTGCCCTAATTACCCGTAACTCTATTGTGTAATTAACACGCGATTCCTCGCGGCTCGCACCGGATACTTTTTCGCTTTTCTATTGTTTAGTCATGAATCGTCATTGTGATATACGGAAACTTGTTTATCCATACAATTTTTCACGACTTTTATCCTTGAATTTTAACGTATTTAATTCGAGTCAATTAGGGGATGAAACGTTGAGGGATTTAGACGGACAGGTACTGTGAAAGAAAGATTCCATTCCGTGCAGAATTTTCCAATTTCCTCAAAAATGGCGTTTTTCAGGTACGAAATCTAGTCAATTTGGTTCTAATTGATCCGGAATTGATTTCATTATCCACGGAAAGTTTTTTTTTTTTTGCTTTTTGCCTGCACCCCGCATTATGAATTCTTTGATATTTAATTCGATTCCGTGTCCCATCGAACCGAAAAACTTACAAGTCAAGGCGAGTAATCCACCATCTTGAATTTCGTTCAAAAATTTCCAAGATAGGTAGGTAGGTACTCTGCAGTTTCAAGAAATGTGAGAGCGAGAAAAATTTTAATGATTTACGTAATTCACAAGCCACGGATTTGATTGCAGGGAAAATCCTGCCAAATTTAAGTGGGAGAAATTCCTGTCGATCGAGATTAAGATCATAAAAATTCGCCAATCCGCTCTCCAGACATAATCGAATCAATTTTTTTTTTTTTTTCTGGAATAACTTGGAAACTATTGGCCCGATCGAATCCGAAATCATTCAAGGTATCGTATAGAAAAACCGCATCAAATGAGACCAGAATTTTATAAATCTGATGGTTAAGAAACGATGATCTAGGATTTTCCGAACCTCAGTACTGGATTTTTTGATTTCAGGGTGATTCTAATGACTTACTTTCTTCGTTTATTTTTGATTTTTCTCCCGAAGCAGAAAGTTGTGAGAAAAATTTATTGAAAAGTTATGTTCGAGTCTGTATAGCTGTATACAGAGAAGTTTTTGATAAGATTGCCCTCTTGATATACTCGTTATAAAATGTTTAGAAATAATTTATCGTATGAAAGGTACTTTTCTGCTTTATAGGAGTGAACTCATTTTGACCCGGTAAATTCTTTAGAAACTTTCTTTTTGAAGGAAAGAAGAAGAAAAAAAAAAAAAAAAAAATTTACGATCAAAATGAAAAATGAAAATTTCTTCACAAAGATTTACAACTGAGAGGTTTTTTTAACAGCGAGTTTTTCACCTGTGAAATAGGTACATATTATTTGGTCTATTTTCAAACAGAATTTCTATTTTTATCTATAATAATATGAAATGGAACAAAAAAAAAATGAAAATAAAATAAAATAAACGACTAAAAATCAGTCGAAATAATACCTACAACGATTTTAAAACTAATTTTTGAATCATAATTTGGACGCAATCCGTTGATTTTGTCTTGATTTTTGGTTGATTTTTAAATGAAGTGTGTATATCTGCTTAGCCTATCATGCGAGGTGTACATATATCAGCGATATATCCAATACCCGGCAAGAAACGATGTCACGTATAATAGGTACAGAGCTTTACCAGCCAGGCAAGGCAGGGAGTAAGGTAGGAAGCAGTGGCAGCGGGGCTGGTGTGTATATTATAAATGTATAGCCACTTGCGTATTTGCATAAGAGTATGAGATTAATTTATACAACACCATAGAGGAGGGATATATACGGGAGTTGGTAATTCCATTTTGCGTAGGTGATCGGCCGATTAGCATATCAAATGATTTGAATTTTTAATTCCAATATCTCTTTACTGCTGTCACCTGGCCACGTGGCAGTCGAGACTACATGTACATACCTTTTCAATTCATGCTTAGGAGTTAGGACAGAATTTCACCTACAACGTATTTTGCTAACGAGCAAAAACATGGGGTCAAAAATTACACTCGTCTCGTCAGTTTTAGAACGTAAATAAAATACGACGAGATTATCGATTCTTCCAAACTCCTTTTTTTTCTAATGGTTACTAGAAAAGTCAGGATTTCATCCTGCGTTTAAAAATACGAAAAATCTCTATTCGTTGCAGAGAAAAAAACGATTGAAATATGACTTTTCGAGTACCATCATCGCTTTCGTCGATTGAAATTAAACTTTTATAAAACCAGAAACAAAACATTTTTCGGAAAAAATCAATAAATAAATGCACCTAATTTGTTACAATCATCAAAAAATGAGTTTTTCACTCCGAGAACCAATCAACGGATCTTCATGATTCTGGTCTCAATCAATGCGGCTTTTCTTATCCTCGAGATAGTTGGATAAATTTTAATTCGATGGGTCGAGTACTTTAAGGACTATTCGAAAAACCAAGTTTTCGAAAGAGAATTTTAACGATCTTGGTCTCAAACGACAGGATTTACTCCACCTTAAATTCTATCAAATTTTCTCATTCATCAATTCATCAGCTTTTGAATTACAAAGACATTAATTTTTTCAGCGCCCTCATATTCATCGGAATATAGTATGCAGTGGTTTTTTGGATCACTGATTACCAAAGTTGTTTTAGACTTTCGCAATTTCCAAATTCCAAGATTAGATTTTTCAAAGCCAGGACTACTCATTCAAAAATGGGTACTCGTAGGTTTTTCGGGTCAGCTATGACTTATAGATATCCGGAATCGATATCAAAAGATTTTAAGTCGCGGATTTAGAAACGAGAAAACTATCAACTTTCCGTTCACAACACAATGAATTTTTTTCCTTTTTTCACCAACTACCTTTCCTTTCGTAGAATGCAATTTTCATAGTTCAAAAAATCTCTGCGGAAAGTTACAGGTCAGTTAATATATATATTTTTTTTTCCCCCATTTTTGTATGTGTTTCGTCTTGTACTGTTGACCGTTTCGATGTATAATTATGTATGTATCTGCGTACACCGATGTCCGTACAGAAGTATGTACAATTATTCATTGTCAGTCACGTATCTGACTTACAATTAGGTAGAGAAAAGTATAAGAAGGCGGTATTCTTGAGCGATGTATTATTATTAATTTTTTTTTTTTTTTTTTACGTCCAAATGTCCCCCAGCCCAGACGATTACAGTGAGTAAGTGTAAAGTAAGTTTAGCAATGATACCGTACAGAGGAAGAAAGAAAAAAAAAGGATGAACAAAGAAAAAAAAAACAAAAAAAAACGATTTTAGAAAGTACAAGACGTTCGTTACACAGACCATATTCTACAATTTCTGTTTTTGTACACTAAACACTTGTTTTATTCCCAATGTATACGGTTTTTTTTTCTATATCCTATCATCATACGGGCTGTCGACAGTGAGTAAAAATCCAACTACCCACTGCTGCAGATATATATTTCGTGAGAGCGAAATTTTTTAATTCATCCGAAACTTATTTATCGATAAATCAAAGGGGCTTGTAGAAAAAAAAATTTAATGATCAATTAAAACTGGTATATGGCCAATAAAAGTAGACTACTACTAACTGCAGGTAGTATTATATTCTATGGAACAAAATCTCGTATATTCTGATCGAAAATTTTTTACCGATCGTCTACGTTCTGGTTTTTTTTTTTTTAGTTTTTTTTTTAATTTGAACTTGATTTTTTTTTTTTTTTTCTGTTTGATCGTTAAAAATTGGAATTGTCGGTGTTTTTTGACCGATGACGAATCGCGAGTTTAGCTGATTGTGAAATACGCGAAAAATTGAGATAGAAAAATGAAAATCACTTTTTATAAAAGAGAGAAAATGTCGAGGTATAACATTTTGTTCCATAACGTTCTATCTATAAAATTTCCGGGCGGTGAATTTGACGACGAAAAAGTGATGGACAGTTGGAAACACGGTGATGATATTTAAAATGAAAATTCCGGAGTAGTACGCAGAACTTGCGTGTAACGTATATATATATATATGTATATATGTATAGCTATAGCTGGGAAATGGCAGAGTTGGAAAAGAGCGAAGGACGAAGGATGAAGGGAAAAGGGAAAAGGGAAATTGCGTGGGCAGAGCGTAACGCACTTTGTAAGATAATGTAATTGGAATCTTTCTCGTTTCCGTGGTAATAAAGTGAAAGTCCTCTCAGAGAGAAAGACTCGTGTAAACGGATTTTAGACCCCCGGATGTAACTGAGTGAACGTTTATCGGTTAGTTTGACGTAAATATCTACTTAAATATTGTTGCACAATAAAATATTCAACTTGCAAACGAATCGAGAAGCAAAGGAACAAGGATAAGACAAGAAAAGTTCTTTCAACTCGCCCTTTGATCCATTCGGAGCAAAAAGCGTTCCTTTTCTGTCGTACGATCATTTACTGTAAGTGCCCCTTAATTGTTCTAATTTCTATTTGAAATTCACACAAATCAAGCGATTGACTTGTCATTTTGTGTACAATAAAATTCGGCTATTCGAATGATTGAGAATCGAAACGTAAATTCAGAATCGATTAGATATTTCTCAGCCAATATTCGAAATTTGATAAATTCCTGGGTATTTGAATTTCAAGACCATTCTGAAATTCCACGTCAAGTTGTATCGAATTTTTGTAACACATCATCCTGTCAGTTCTGAGTGACAAAGTTACTCATCTGCAATCTGATAGTTCGAAAATCTAATCATTCCGGAAATTCGGTAAAAAAAAATTTCCAAACCACTTTATCAAATATCAACCCATAAAAAATTGTAAAGCAAATAAAAAATTGTGAGGGAAAATCATCGTTCGAGTTTACAAGTGCATACGTTTGAAAACAGGTATTCATTTCGACGTGTGAAAAGGATCGATCTTGGAGTAAAAATGAATGCTGATTTATCTGGAAAATGTAATTGCGAAAAATGCGTCTTTTCGCCAAAAAAAAAAAAAAAAATAAAATAAAAATGAAAAAATCGTAACTAATGCATTTGTTAAATATTTTCCACCTATGATGGCCACGAAGGGTTAACGACAATGACTATACGACTCCAAAATCTACTGTAAAAATTTAAATGCAAAATCGAGAAAAAGAAGATGATGCAAAAATGAATGAAAAAAAAAAACAGAGAAAAAGAAAAAGTAAAATGATACTGGAGCGATCTCGCGTGTATAATTTTCACTGAAGTAACTTGAAACTGTCGCTGGGTTATGCATACGTATATAAAGTTTGTGTGTGTGTGTGTGTATGTATGTATAGGTACATGGTAGCTTGAGTTTTTAGTTATTATTAAAAAGTCGGTTGGAAGAAGGTTTGTTCGAGCATTAAGAAAAAGTTTTCATCGAAAACTTTCGGCACGGTCGTGCGCTTTATCTAAGCAAGTCGTGATCCTGCTTCTTTCGTATACTTACCTATCTAACTTCTATACTTATACCTTCTCTCGCCAAGTCAACTTGAACTTTTCATTCGGAAACTGGACAGAAATTCTACCCGTTACGAGAAACAAAGCTTATCTCTTCTCCCTCGTCCAGTACTTAGCCCTATCTTTTTTTTTTTTTTTTTTTTATCTGTTCTTGATTTTTTCCCCATTTCTTCACTTCCTTTTTCTTAAGATTTTCTCGTTTCTTTATTTCTGTCTCTCTTCTTCTGCTAAGTTTGTTCTCGAGTTTGTCTACTGCACCGAGTTCTCTCGGTTCACTTTGAGAATCCAAAATGCAGTATTTGTCGAGTGAGTTAACTGACCTGAATTAATAATACACTCTTCTTGAATTCGTCTGCTAAAAAGTACAGAAGAGAGCCAGGAAATTTCTACTTTTTGATTTTTTTTTTTCGTCATAGTATAAGTCAGGCACTTTTCTGGATATCAAAGGCCACGAGTTCTCTAAAAAGAATCCGGAGATATTCAATGTCCAATAAAGTGATGCGCTCCCAGCTGCTTTACTGACTCCAAAAATGCCATTTCACATGTCAGGGTACTTTTTGGAAATAACAAATCGCTCTATTCTTACCTAAACAAAATTCATTTTCACGTTTTTCGTTTCCTGCTTTACGAAAATTCATCCAATCTCTGATTTCGAGAAACTATTTGGATTTTTGTTTCCGAAACTGGTGGATGCTGTTTTTTTCGTATATCTGAAACAATTTCATGATCAATGTCAATGAATCCTTCGTGGCTTCCTTCAAATATCTGACGAGTATTCTAGTTAGAATTTGACTTGAAAATATTGAAATTCAAAAAGTGATGATTTTTCGAGTAAAAAAGTGTAGGTATTTTTTCACAAATTTATCTATTTAGGATTTTTTTGGAACATGTTTTTTTTTTTTTTTTTCGTATAAATAAATTTCTGTTCCCAAAAGTGCAGAATAAAATGAAAAACTTGACGTGTTAACCTGGAATTGGTATTTTCGATGAAAGACAATCCCTAATTGGCCTGAAATAGCAAAATTGTAAAATGACGGTTGTTGATTTTGAGAGATACTGAATTTAGTCAGGTAAAAGAAAAAAGAAAAAAAAAAAAAAAAACACGCATAAAAACCTCTGAAAAGTAAAAGGAGACGAAGGTAGGCGAAAAGGCTAATTTGTTCATTTCATTTTCCTTTTTCCTCTAATTTTATCTTTATTTTATCTGTTTTTTTTTTCTCTTTTGTTTTTTGTCCCTTTTTTTCATCTCCTTCATTTTGCTTTAAAGTTTAGTCGCCATTATAACCGGGCATCGAGGAACCCCTGTAACGAAGTTATCCCTTGGGAGAGAAACGCGGGCCTAGGTCGACTCCTCTGGCTCGACGTTGCTCAATCACCTTGGTCGACGCTCTTCACACTCCGGGGAATCCCAACGCCTAACGCAATTTCACGCCAAGTTTAGTCTGGCTCCATATTCATCACGCGCGTTAACGTTAAAACCCGGAATCTGGAGGTCGACGACGAAGAACCGAAACTTAACTTATGTAATAATTCGCTCAGGGTATAAATGCGAATAACTATATGTATACGCCCTTTTTTAATTTTTCATATTCTTCTTACTTATTGTTATGGATTTTTAACTTTACGTTTCATATGCGAGAACCAAAGATTCGATTTTCGTTCCAAAGGGTCGCCGGATTTTGATTTCTTATATTTTTTTATTTCGAATTTGTGTTGGAATTTATGTCGAATTTTTATTTCAAATTTGTCTTGAAATAATTTATGAATAACGGAAAGAAATTGACAATTATATGAGCGGAAATTCGTAGGCGCAACATGCGTACGATCTTCTGGCTTCACAATATTCTCAATGTTTAAAATAAAAAATTTTTTTTTTTTTTCGAAAATCAAAGTCGTAAGATCGCTTGTTACGTCAAAATATATTGTTGTTTGCTATTTTATTTTCTGTCATTGTACAAATTCTCGTTTTTTTTTTCGTCAAAAATATCGTTAATTTTTTATATTTTCGCGAACCCAACGCCTTCTGTCTCGAATTTCCACGATTTTTTCCTAAAATAAATCCAGGATGTCATATCTGCCTACTAAAATCCAAAATTAAATTATTCTTGGAAAAAAAAATTTAATCGAAAGTGATAGTGCCAAAAAAATTGAAGAAAAAACCGTAAAAATAGACTTTCTAGCGGATAAAATCTCCTGGTTTTGATTTTTCAGTGTTTTTTTTTTTTTTCTTCTCCATTTTTTATACGCATGAATGATGTAATGTAGAAACGTTGGTGGACGTATATAGGATCGGTTTATCGGTGATTCTGGCTGCGACAGGGAGCTGAAGAGGAGTTCGTCACGGTTCGTTGCGGCCGTTCGTTGATACGATTAATTACACGATTAATTAACCAAGGTCTCGTATCCGTCTTTACAGCTGCGCTGCTGTGTGAGGAAAGAGCCGGGATTTCCTCAAGTATAAGGATAATAACGCACGTGCCTATTTTCGCCATTCTCTTACGCGATTCTAATTCTTCACTCATTGCCTGGCTTTTCGCAGAAAATGTCTTTCAGTAAAATTTCGAAAGATCAAAATCTAAAATTTTCTTTCCTTTTTCCACAAGAATAATTGATTCCAAGTTTCATATTGCTAAAAATTCTTTGTAATTCCTTATAAATCAGAAATTCTAAAACTAACGATTATCTAATTTTTCTCTTTCCTCTCAAAAAACTACGATTTTCGAAGTCGGTGTTTATCGAGAAAGAAATATAATGGTTACGCCTTCAAGCATAAAATGATTTTAAAATATCAAAATTATGAGGTCCAAAATTTGGGATCAAGTCCACAAGAAATAAGTTAAGAGAAATTTGGTCTTGTGTATTTTTATCAAAGCGTCCAAATTTTGTCAAAAACTCTTGAACCCCATCGATAAATGCAAAATCAAGATTCAAATACATAATTTCAATCGCAAAAATCACACACATGGCGTTATTAATGTCATAAGGTCGTAAGCACAAAAAAAAAAAATTCCGTGTTTTGAGTGCCAAAATCTTTTTCATGGAATATAAAATCTTGTGGGCATATCTGCAGAGAAAATTTTTTTTAGCGCTTGGGACCTTATGGCATTAGTGACGCGAAATGTTCCATCATACACTGATGCCTTATTATTCGACTATCTACAATACACACAGAATAATGAATATTTTCTATTTTATTTGTTTCTAAAACAAACTTTTTCCATCTCCAAAATTGGTATATATAGGTATACCGTCGCGGTTAATTTTGAACAGAGATTAATTTCTTCCTCGAACTTATTTCCCCAGAGATCGCGAGAGAGTCTATGTCGCGTTGTTAGTTCGTGACGGGTGATGCTGTGCGCGCAACTAGATAGGGTTAAAGGTCATCGTTCTACTAAATTATCAAACCATGTATAATAGATGTGGGTAAGTATATATATATATATATATATACATGTATGTGTAAACATGTGTGTATACCTATACAGGGTGATTGCAAATTTGTCAAAAATATTTCACGAAATTAATCTTTTTCGGAATTCGGATCGAAATTACCCTCAGTCATTCATTTTCCTTCCTTCTTATATCTACTTACATTTCGGCTTCAAATTTCAATCAATTGTCATGAGTGTAATTTGAAAAAAAAATGGTATTTTACAAAAATGCTTCTTACATTATTAAATTTTTCTATCAAATTTCGAATCTCTGTCATGTGACTCGATCCATCATCCCTCGGTTATCAACCCTCCACGAGTACCCTTGGGTCTTGTGAGGCATAGCTTAAATTTTCCGTGTCTAGATTCCGACGATTATTGCGAAAATCTTGATATACATTTAATTTCTAAAACGATTCGAGCATGCAGTAAAGACCCTGGAGAGTATTCGTGAATTTTTTCAGATTAAAACAAAAAAACCTATAACATAAAAAAATAAAGGACAGAACATGAAAGACCCAGGAGTTCTGCGGAAGCAGTACAAAAAACGGATTCCGTTCAGGGTTATATACTAATTGCCTTTTTGGTTAATTAGGCATTTGACAACAAGACATTTTTTTTACAGTTTCCACTAACCAAGAATTCCTCAGTTGATAATCATTCTAATATTTCTAATGTTCGAAAGAATAATGGCAAACTTATCTGTCATGACTGTTGGTTTTTTAAAATTGTCAAATAATTTGATGAAGTTGTTTAAAAAAAAAAAAAAAAAAACGATGGCAAAAAGAACAAAAAAAAAACAAAAAAAACAGAAAGAAATCAAAATCCTTCGAGCAAAAACTAACTGATGAAATTTCGAACCGAATTTTCACGAGGACCGATCGTGTATGGTATATTCGTTAGAAATTTTGAATCACTCTGTAGGTATAAGTATATGAGATCGGTACTGGTGTATATCCGATTATAGGTATATTATATAGCTATAAACCGATGTGAGATAGTGATATAACGAGATTTATAGTTTCGTGAAACAATATATAATATCGAACCTTCGTTTGTAGAAGGTATATACGTATAAATATACAGGTATAAAGGCACCAATACAGTAATGGCAGACAAAATAGAACGTATAGCGAAAATAATTGAACGGTAAAAAGTTCGTACCCAATCTAGCACGTATGTATGTATTTATGTATGTATGTATGTACTACGTATACATACATATATCTATACATAGAAACGCGTGAGCTAGTGTCTAACCGATTGCTAAATAAGAAAAACACGACACCGACCTACCTTACCTTACCTAACATAATTGAACCTCACCTAGTCTGGCCTCGCTTCAAGTGTCAGTGATCCCATGGGTAGCTCTCTATGTACTTAGCATCTAGGTATGTACCAAACTCATGTATATACCGTACAAGTCAAAGTACACACACCTACTTACATCTATACACATATGTATATATATATATATCTCCTAATGTTAGTTAGCCACGGTTTAATTGCGGGATAGTGAAAGTTTTTAGCCTATGCATGTAGGTATCTATACATACTATACTTGTACATTGAGGTTCGAATTAGTAGAAATAAAGAAGAAAAAAAAAAGGTATTATTTCGACTGTATAAATTGTGCTAGTATCTCTTCGGTCGTTGACTTATCTGTACGGTACGCTGAAATCCTTGGCTCAGATATGCGATATTTCGTAAATGAGAAGGCAAAAAAAAAGGACAAAAAAAGAAAAGAAAAGAAAAGAAAAAAAAAACACGAGAAAAAATTTTACATTTCAATGCTCCGCTGCAGTGCAGGTGCTATGATCGATGGTAGGTACGATATACAATGTACATACATACATACGTATATGTACTACCTACTGTCTAAAAACGAACACGAATTTTTCACAACGTAATACATATAGTATATATTGGTGTGGAGAAAATTTCCGTGTCATTCTGACATTATTTTAGGTTAATTTGACAGATCAATTGGTGACGAATTATCCAATGAATCGGAACGATTTTTTTTTCTCAGTTGTCCAGCAAACCATCGAGTATTTTTTATTAACCACGTAATTTTTCACCGTTCATGATTACGGAAATGTGATAAAAAATTGACAGAGTTGATTAATAAATTAATATTCACTGTGTGGGTGAGAAAGAATAGAGAAAATCGTTTTTCAGTCGATTGTTTTGGAAGTTTCAATTGTATACGCAGTGTTATATTTGCAATTGGAAGAATTGAGGTGATATGCTATAGAGATCACCTCTAATATAACCTAGCTAATCTAAAAAAAACATGAGATTTACTAGAATCCTATCAGTTTTTTTTTGACGAAGTGACATACTGAGCTACTTTCTGCCAAAAAAACTGAATTCATTCGTCGAGGGTTCGTTCGAATCGGTTGGGTATTCGTCGAGAAAGTACGATTCGCGTTTTCGAGGTGACGACAATTGATAATAATGGAATTTCGAATAGTCTCCCATATCGCCTTAAGGTTCCACGTGACTATGTTCGGGTTTCCATGATTACCAACTGTGATCACCTCGAAAACGCGATTTGTAGTTTCTTCCAAACTATACAACCTACCGGAATGAAACTTGGGAGATTAATTCTTTACTGTGGCAGAAAGTCAGTGAGTATTTTACCGTTTGAAAAAAACGAATAGAATTGCAATCAGATTGATATTTCTTATGTTAGCTAGGTTAGGTTTGAAGCCATTTGTATCATATCGCCTTAAGCAGAAAATGTTTGACGACGTGTCTCGCCTCATGTCGCGGATGTTATCCGCGAAATGCGCTTAATGTAAATCTAGGTATTATTATACCCGGTCATCACGATGATGAGCTCGTCATGACTTTTAATGAGTGTTAAGTATACAGCTACCTATACGATTTAGACGTTGGAAAAAGAGAAGTGGGAGACAAAAAAAAAAAAAAAAGATAATGAAGAAAAAACATTTCCTGACAGCTTGTGATGATCCTCTCTCGCCTTTTCCCTTCTCCTCTATCTATAGGTACTGACTCTTTACTTTACTTGAAATTTTTCTTGCTACGATGTGGCATGAAGTCGTGATGGAGATGATGCTGTTGGACTGAGAAAATAACGTCAGCAGGCAACGCCCCGACTTGTCCATCTGACGTCTGTCTCTTTGCCTCTGATCGAAGATTAATCACTTCGTCATGCAAATTACTCGAAGCCATGCAAGCCGCTTACAATTAGTCGTCTTCAGACTTCGCCTCTGTCTTTTATATTTCCTTCTATCTTTCTCTTTCTCTTGCATTGCTTGATAGGTACACGCATTTACCTACACATCTACCTACCTACTCACATTCTTGCCATTATTTCCTCAGGCACTATGTAACTGAGTCCTCAGTACAGAGAGCATATGTGATCACGTGTTACGTGGGCGAATTTTGCACATATGTGTATAGATTTGTAGATATGTACAGTGTATATATATGTATAGGTATATGTATGTGTACTGTATAAGAGTTCTTCATCAATCAATATTTCATTCCTTCTCCGACGTTTTCCATTTTTCAAATTTTTTTTCTCATTTTGTGCAACGTTTGTTGGAAATACATGTTTTATTGATGTTAATTCATAATTGTACAATGCGTTGTCCGATTCATCCTGATTCATTATATTTTTAAAAACTGCATAGTCCAACTTACAATTAGAATTCGTGATCTGTTAAACTTGAGGCGACTATCTTCATGACTATAATATTTTTACAACTACGACTATGAAAGATTGAATATTTCGTTCGGAACAGAATGAGATCTTTCTCTTTCGAAAAAAAAAATTTACTCTTTTTCTTAGTGCTTTTCAATATTTCAATGGAATAGATTTTCCTTTCATTTTGACTCGCAATTTGCACTTTGAATATATAGAGTGAAATTTTAGTTTTATATAGGTATGTATAGGACATCGATTTTCATTTCCATATTTTATACAGTGGTAACGTGATAACGTGTCGAAATTTTTTGGCACCTGATCGTTCCCCCTGCAGACGATTGGTAAAATGGCCCATAACCAACGTACATATAGGTACCCAGATATATGTATAGTAATTTTGAGTTGATTTTGAAAATGTGAGGAGAGGCAGAAGCGTATATATATCTATTGCTTGGCGTGGCGTGGCCGCGGTTCTACCTGCGCGATTGTGTAATTGAATAATGATCGCGGATCCGCGATTGGTTAATGCAGTTTCGTCTATTGGGTTTCGAGGCTCAGTTACGCAACCAAAGCACGCTTCCATCAGTTTAGCTGGGTTAACAATACCTCCGGGTGTATCATGCGAATGGACAATACGGACAACCGGGTACTGCTTCTGCTTCTGCCTCTGTTGCTGCCCCTGCAACGGACCGTGACGACCGAATGTTAATCACCCATTGTTTCTCTGATTATCGCGTTTATTTTTTACGTAACCGTTACCTCGCCAAATAGCGCTCAGGACTTACCGAGTCACTATATACCTCTACGTTTATATCCCCATCGTAACTCCGCAGCTGTAAATATACGCCCGGAAAAGAAAAAAAGAAAAAAAAAAAGAAAAAATAATGAATAAAATAAAATGTTGGATTTACAAGAGTCAGTGACAGCTAACAAACTTTTTTTTTTTCATAATGACAAGAACTCGCAATATCGCAGATACAACAGCGATTGTAACTTTATTTTAACAATTAGCAAACAAATTATTCGTATCAGAATTTCTGTCATTTTTATAAAAAAATTCATTTTTTTTTTTGCATTGATACTGCTGTTCATTTTTGTAAACCCAACAACAATTTTTTTTCATGTGTGTTTTATTTTTTTAATTGTCATTTTTGTTTCGTGTCGTTATTGTTGTTATTATTGTTATTATTGTCATTATATTGACCCAGAGATTAACAAGGATTTGTACATTTTTTTGTTTTCCGTCTTGTTTTGTATGTATTAGGTTATCTCGATTTTTGGAGGAAATTCGTGAAATTGTGAATTCCTATTTGACCTACGTTTGTGAAATTGAAAAAACGTGGAAAATTTTTTCAATCTTTCCGAAGATTGTATTTTTATTTTTTAATTTTGAAATTTATATTCAACGATTCGTTTCTTTTTCAATCGACATCATTGTTATTACCATCATTGTTATTTATACTGTTGATATTCTGCCTCAAAGATGACCGAATATTGCAATTTTTTCTTGTATTCTCGGATTTTTATGATCATTTGTAAATTTTGGCAAAAGTTTAATATCTGTAAGGAAAAATGTATTATTTGAGAAAAAGAGCTAAGATTCCGCGGCCATCTTTAATCGCTGACTTTTATCATTCGGTGTTATACCGGTGTGCAGGGGATGAAGAAGTTACTTCTTATATTGTTTGTTAGTTACGTAGTAGTATATATATATATATACAGGACGTTTTTACGACTGTCTTTATTCTCTTTTCTTCTCTCTTTTCTGAAACTAACTTCACTTCTCCTCGGCTGGCTTTCGGCCTATACATATAATAAATTCTCTTTTCTCTTATATGTATGTATATGGCTTCTCTATACGGTTCATGTATACATATATTTACTGTACATATGTATATCCATATATGTATATATGCGACAAAAATAAGGCCTGTACATACCAATTCATGGCTATATACAGGATTAGGCTCATTCCTCGTTCTGCCCTACTATAGTGTCTCATCCAACTCTCTTGGGAATCGTAATGTATGTACATAAAACTCATTTAAAACATTACCCAGTCAGGTTTAACATAATCGCTCTGAATTATCTACATACTTGTATGTACATACGTACCAAAAACGATTTGCTGGGCGTTTGAACGATCGAATATTGACTCAATATTCATAAAATTACGGTATCATACCTATGTGTATGTAGATTGTATACATATATCAGTAATTTAGTAAAAAGGAAGAAATTCACGCCCTTCTGCTATTAAGAATTGCAAAAGGGCTTGAGTCCTGCACTTACGCTTTTTTTTCCAATAATCACACGATATTTACACTTGTGTAAGATAAGTGATTTACTATAATATGCCTAGATTTTTATACTTGTATGTATAGAGCTATAACCTGACGTAACTTTATTAAAACGCATTGACTTCCAAATTATTATCCACATCTCTGATACATGTACGGACATTTACATCATGGGCATAATTTATTTATGAAAACATGTAGATATACATATGAGGGTTTCTTCGTCAAACGGGCCACCCGTTGAATCCGAGGTCTCCGAAAATTCTGTAAAAGTTTCTACACGTTATTGGGGATGAGAAAAAATTTTGGGAATTTTTTCAGATTTTTTGGTCATTGCATTCCAAAAATCATTTTTTCAATCATTTTCACGTAGCGTAAGAAATAAGCGCCGGAGCGAAAAATTGTTCAAATGAAATTTGTATGTCTTTTTCTCAACTTTTCGGTAAAAATGGAAGAAAAAAAATTCCGACCCATTTGAACCTCTTTTTCCCCAAAAAACGTTCGGAAATGTGCATTTTCCAAATTTGGACAGTTTTTTTTTTCTTGAAAAAAATGTCAAGAAAGGGTATTTATGAGAGAGTTTTGGGAAAAAAATTTTGGAGTGGAGACTTGAATGCTCTCCCAGAAAAAAATTATTACATAGATGTTATGAATTTACGGAATTGAATAAAAGCTACTCAATAATTTTTTTCTGGGAGGGTATCAAAGTCTCCACTCCAAATTTTTTTTTCCAAAACTCTTTTATGAATACCCTTGTTCGACATTTTTTTCATGAAAAAAAAAACTGTCCAAATTTGGAAAAAGCACATTTCTAAGCGTTTTTTCAAGGGGTTCAAATGGGTCGGAATTTTTTTTCTTCCAATTTTACCGAAAAGCTGAGAAAAAGACATATAAATTTCATCCCAACAATTTTTCGCTCCGGCGCTTATTTCTCACGCTACGTGAAAATGACTGAAAAAAATGATTTTTGGAAAGCAATGACCAAAAAATCTGAAAAAATTCATAAAATTTTTTTCTCATCCCCAATAACGTGTAGAAAATTTTACAGAATTTTCGGAGACCTCGGATTAAACGGGTGGCCCGTTTGACGAAGAAACCCTCATATGTATGTATATTATTCGTATGCAATATTGTTTTCTTCATTATTCTATATTTTATTATTATTTTTGTTAGCTTCTGTGTTTTAAAAATGAAAATATGATTAACGTTTGCCTCTCACACGAGAGCCTTTTCCTTCCCTTCTATTCCCTTCCCCTTCGCTTCCCTTCCTTTTTCCGTATTTCTTCACATGTGGAATATATTATACGTTCACCTATATACGGGGTGGGGTAATAAATAACCGTAATCTGATTCTTCCGCTGCTACCACCACCACCACCACCAATACTACTACTACTACTACTGCTGCTGCTGCTACTGCCACTGACGATGGTGATGCAGAATTACAAAAATATACTACATTGCGGTAGAATTTTGGTCTAGCTAAACTAGAGTATGTATATCTACTCGATATATAGTACAGCAGTGACCATGAGCCTTAACTTTCGTTTGCGTTTATTTCTAATTGTATTTAATGTACAGATACATGGTACCTATATACATATTTACATACATAGATACGTTCAATTCGCTTGTCTATGCGCCTAGAATCGCATTTTTGCTATTTAGATGCACGATATTTCTTTTATCTTATTTTGATTCTTTTTTTTTCCTTTTTTCTTTGGGCGTTTTTTGCAGTCACAATTCAGGCCGAAACACATGAAACTCCATAAGCTATAAGTAAAATACAAGAGTCATCGATGTATAGATATATCATTAATGGTAATTGAAAAGCCATGCGCATGCGCCATGGCTTATGCCTTATGGAGTTTCATGTGGTGCGATTGTTATTATTGTTGTTGCAATTATTTATTTCTATATTTATCTCTGTCATGCAAAAACGAAGCAGATTAGAAAAAAATGAATCAAATACAATAAAAAAAAACTGATCCAAATCTTCCAAGTGTTGAGGGATGTGAAAAAATTTGAAATAAAAAAAAAAAAAAAACAAGAAAACGAGGAATGAAGAACGGTAAAAAATATAGATGATATTTTATCAATTTTTTGACAAATCGCCTTTCATCCAAATTTCGTAAAACGGTTTGAAATCGAATTTATTTATTGACTTTTTTGTTCCGTTTATCTCAGCACGAGGGAAAAAAATCTCTGATAACGTCGACTATTTGTTTAGAACGAATCTAATCTAAGGTTCAATTTTTGTTTATATGTATTTTTTTTTTTTTTCTCTAGTTTATCTTGCCGAGTCAATAAAAGTTACGATAGTTTTTCAAAGATCAGTAACAGAGATTAGTCTATCGGTGTATAACTTGATCGTTTATTTATTCGGTAAATCTAAACGGTCGGTCGGTTCGGTCTTTGCCGCGGCGTAATCGAGCGCGAAACTCTAATATTAGCGGAGCACCGCGCGATTATGCAACTGCACTCCAGACACCTTGGAGGTTCCGCGGACTGTTGCTAGGTCGCTGCCAAGTCTTTTCTTCGTCTTGCCTCTCTCGCTATAACTCCTACTCGACTCTGCGGACTTAACGCGGCTTCATTCACTAACGACTTACGAATCAACCCGCAAGTCCGCTAATAATATCTCTATGTCGTGACTTGTGGTCGTGGGTGCGAAACTTCAAACTACGTCAATTGCATCTTTACTTCTAATCGCGTCAGGGACAGAAGCGTATTGGTTGAGTATCGGAAACTACAAGTCAGCCATTTTGAAGAATTTTTGGATTTTCGACCCTCCGGGTTAAAGTCAATCCAGTTCCTTTGGTTGCCCGGAATTAATGAACCCGGTTTTTTTGGAAAACAGCTCTGAACGGAAAATTCGAAACTTGAAATAATTATGGCTTCTAATCTGAATACGATAAATTGCCATTCTCCATCAATAGTCACGTACACCTATGGAAAATTCCACATTACTTTGGTACATGGGGTCAATCTGACCCCGCCGAAATTTGAAAACTTGTCAGCCTAATTCTGTTGAGAATTTCTCGATGAAAATATATTCCTGTTGGTTCTTTAGGGTTTCAAGAATGGGTTCTAATTGGTCGTTTGAAACGAAATTGAATTCGAACCTTGTAAAAAATTTGAAAAACAAAGAACTCAGAAAATATCAACAATTGTTTTATTGATAAGTTTCACAATTTTCAACGTTTCTGGCAAAAATTTCATTTGCATATTCTTAAGATACCGTACTTCTAAGACAATAACCATACTACTGTTCATGGCCTTCCAAAAAGTTACTATTATTTAGAAGATCATAAGTGAGGGTTTTCTTGTTTCACCAAATACACGTTCTACGTTGATATCAGTCTTTCAATCAATTTTTATCCATCGAGAGATCCGGTTTTTGAACGGAAGTTAGGGTTGGGGTCATTTGAACCCCTAGTAAGTGACTTGGGTTAACCTAAACTTTGAAATTGAATGAAAACAGAATAGCCCATTGATCTGGAGAACGACCTGATAGAAAAAATCTTTTATTTCGCATACGAAGATAGTTGAATCCCCGAACTCGGTTTTACTTAAAGTGTACCGTTTTTTTCTTTCGTCTCTTTATAAGCTGGCTCCACGTTGAGAACAAGATGGAGAATAAAAAGAGGAAGAAAAATCGAAAACAGATGAAAAACTGAATGCATATATACTCAAAGATGACTAATATTTGACGAGATTGCGCTAACTCGTTGAACAAATGGTCTAGCTGTCTGTAAATATGACATGTGACACGTGACACTTGCTAATTGGTGCTGGTCGTCGAGCGGTTCTTAGAATAAAACAATTGATGCTAATTCGAGAATTGATTTTGCTCAAGGCATAATAAAAAAAAAAGAAGGAAAAAATAAGCAAAAACTGACCATCATTATCGTCACGCATCTCACAATCGTCGGACGCCCACCTTGAAACACCTTGAGCTTAATTTCTCTCTCATTGCTGCACTTTGCGCGCTTATATTTTACCTGTAAGCGTATATGCAAATACTTCAAGCATAGCATCTCGGATTTTTCTTCGTGATGTTCGCTTTTGGGATACAAGACCCAAAATTTGATTCGAAATGTAATAGAGCGTCGTTTTTTGTAACATTGACGATGCTACAGTCACCCATTTCGAGCCGGTAACTGGAATTACAGTTTCGTGACCAATTCCAAAAGAAACTATAGTTCAATGATTTATAGAAAATGACATGACATAGAAGAGCAATATTCGTTAACAATTACGGGTGTCATATTGATTAAACGGTCGGTAAGTGGAATCGGAGTCTTTCGAATACGTTACCGACGATTACAGATTTTCAAATAACGTTCGCAGTTTCTACCAAAACACAATGGTTCTAATTTTCCTGCGTTCTCTGTTGCTCGTAGAATGACGTAGAATGAGAATATCTGAATTTCGCAATCAAAGTTGCAACGTTCGACGTATAAAAAGGAATTTTATCTTCAATTTCAAGGATGAAAATCCGACGATAGAGGCAGGTTATTCTTTCACGAGGCACATCGAGTGCAAGAAAAAGAGAAAATCTTTTCAATATATCTTCGGTCTAATTGAAATTTGATAACCTGTAATCAGTTTAACATCTCCATAAATGACTGCAACGTAAGTAAGTAACGCTATTTTCCGAAGACTAGCTTCGTGCAACGCTGCAATTAGAAATGATATTAAATGCGATAATATACGGACAGAAAAAGATATATGAAGAAAAAAAAAACAAAAAAAAAAATAAACAACTTACAATTAGACTTGTATTAATTAGGCAGTACCTTATGAAGCTACCTTGGCGTGCATCGCGTTATAATTATGTTACATTGTATGTTACTTTGTTAGGAAATAATCTGCAGGCATTAAATACGTGAACGGAGTACCTACATCCATGAATGCACAAATGGGGGAATTGTGTAAATGAAAATTTGCAAGTTTCTCATCGTATTAGATGCATCGCAGCTTTATAAGCCTCGGCGTACGTCTTTATTTAATAGGCATACGTACTACCTATCTCTGCGTGTGCAATACAAACACGAGGCAAAATATCCTAGGAAAGATCGTCGACCTTACGTATACGTATATACTCGCTCTTGCAATCATTATATTCGCATTAGGCTGTCGACGCCAGTCAGTCTGTTACTCACTTTGTATGTACCCTGTACCCACCTATCTGTACCTACCTACCAGTAGACTTTGCTATGAAATATTCCACGGTACCCTGACTCGTGCTTAGCCTAGAATCTAGATAATTTCAAACGTCTGCATATATACACACACTCGTCTTATAATATTTATTTATTTCCTCAACATTACGCTCCACAGCTCCGATCCACAATGATTTCACGCTCCCAGAGACATTCACTCTTTAAATACGTATACGTAGACCATTCTTTCTTCCTAATCGTTTCTTCACTATATTTTTTACTCAATTTATTTCACACTTAATTAAGTCATCCGCGTATCAACCATATTCTGATTAGCTACTCGTTTTTTTTGTTTTTTTTTGTGGATTTTCTATTTCTATTATCTAAAATTTCATTCATGCATAGGTATGAAAATTTTATCTTGTCTCTGATTTTCATGTGATTCTAATTCTGTTTGTTGATTACTGACAGTTCGTCAGTTTCTGTAAAGGAAAATGCAAAAGAAAAAAAAGAAAAATTGAAAAACACAACAAAAAAAAAAGGGAAGAGAGGCAAAAAAAAAAAGGATGTGGAAAATCGTGGCTGACACTTAGCAGCCTCCACGTACTTAGGGGATTGTGTAATTCTGGAATCGCATGTACAAAAGCCATTAGGCTCGTGGGAGTTTTGCGTGTTTAAATATTCACTCGTTCACTCGGCGCGTACGTTCTAGTCATTACACGGCAACTGAAATCTCTCGTCTGATTTAAATTCATGATTTAATCGTAAACGGGGAGTGGAAAAAAAAGAGATAGAAAGAGAAATAGAAAGAGATAGAGAAACGAGAGAAACGAGAGACGAGAATCTCTTTGCCCTGAAAAGCAGATAGGTAGGTATAGTATAGAAGTCTGTTTTCCTAGCGAGGGGAAACGCTAGGGTTTGGTTGGCTTGTGAAATTGTTGAGTTTACCCTTTTAGCCACATTTCGTCGAGCATTGCGGTTAAACGTGGTGTGGCGTCTATTAACTCCCTTCTCGTTACCTCTCTTCGTTTGATGAATAAAGTCTACCCCCGTATACTCATATACGAGTATATATATATATATATATGTATATATATGTATTTATGTGTGCGTACGTATGTATTTGTGTACATGGATGTCATTAACACATGTACGATATTTACAAACCTCTGGGTAATTTCATTGCTGCTCTACTCTTGGTCAATTTGGAACTTTGAAGGTCCACTCTGCTCCGCTCCACTTCACGAACATCGAAATTCTAAACCTAATTTTACTCGATATATTCATGTAGGTACCGTTTTTATCCAACCCTCAAAATAGGTCCGAGAAAATATTGCAAAATACTGAAACGTTGGGTTTAATATCATTCCTAAATTTTATATCATTCAAATTGCAACTTCGTAGAGTGGGGGGCTCCTTCAAATTTCTGTTAAATTTTGTTAAAAGTATAAATTTGTCAATTTCTTTGGTCATTTTTTTAATTTTAGAGGATAATTATATCATCTAGAGCTTTTCAAAAAGAGCTAAGTTGTTATTATCATTCGACAAATGATAGATTCGAATCTCATCAGATCCCCACGTTTTGAGGATCGGAAAATCACTGATCACCGTTTTTTGGATTAATCATATCTGGATTTTTGGTTAGTATTTTGTCTGATGTACGCTATCTCGACAAAAAATTTACGGATTTTCATGACTTTTATCATAATCGATGCAGTATTAATTTCCAAACCTGGAACTGACCGCTATTTGAATTCGATCGGCGCGGTACTTTTCAAGTTATTCAAAAAACAACATTTTGATGAAAATAAGTTTTATCGATGATTTCTCTAAAACAGATTCACAGATTTTTGTGATCTTCGTCTCGATCGATAGGACTTGCCCCAACCTCGATCTGAATCAACTTTTTAATTGATTGAATCACTATTATTGGAGTCAGGAAAAGCATCCGTGATTTCCTTGCACCCAAATTTTCTGAAATTTAGTATCCACGGATCTTTCAGGTCGTCGATCTCCAAATCGAGGTTTCCTAATTTTTCGATTATTGAATTTCGTGATAGTGTACAAATCAAACATCGATATTCAAAAAGCTCGGAGTCTCGGACAAAAAAAACAACGCAAAATCAATCAACTCTGATCTCTTGGTCTACAATTCATTTTCTAAAACTTCTATAGCTCATCGAATGCCATATTTTACGAGTAAAAAAAATCTGGAAGAAAATTTACGATATAGATTTGGTCCCTGGTAGTCAGACGAGTCATTTGCTTGGTCATTCCCGTTCTTCGTAACGTCCAGCTGTCTTTTAGTGCGAGCTAATTAGCGTCTAAACCGAGCAAAGTATATCCCATCGAATGAATAGCCTGATAAACTTTGACGACAGCTATACATTCTTCCAGACCCATTATCTATTCTTTCGATTCTACTATATATATATATATAGAAAATACTGAACTTGAGTACCTAATTTTTCGCTGAAAATTAATGATAATTTACTTTTGAACCTACTTGAGTTTCCGTGGGTACAAATTTACGCCCAATTCTATCTCAGAATCAGTATCAGAGTCAGTAACAGTCCCTGAAATCTATACTGTACAACAAACGTTCGGTAATCGGAGTTAAAACTGGCGACTGGTCATCCGTAAAATATTCTGGGCTAAATTTATGGGAAATTTTTGCGATTCTTGGAAATAAGCTTGCAGCAGTTGACCAAGTCTCTTTCGAACGGTAAACTTAACTCGTATAATAATAATTGATCGCAAATCGGAAGCGTTTCAATTGCAGCATGACGCGGATCCCACTGGACTCTGTCCGTACTTCAATCTTCCCATTTTAGCAATTACATTGTTTTAGCATTTACTGATATATATACACCGAAGTAAACCTGCAGCCGCGTCTATTATACACGAGAACTCGAATGCCACTTATGTAAAGCTTTGTCATTGATATAGCGTATTGGCGATCGACTATATCGCGAAGAAATCGCGCGATGTGTAAATTTATACCTGACGTGTGCGAAAACGATCATTGGATTAGCAAGACTGACCGGAATTATTTTTGGACATACATTGAGAAGAGAGAAATGAAAAAAATAAAATAAAATACATATCATCTGAAATTTGCATAAAACAGCTAATTCCGATATTTATGCGTACATTTATTTTCAATTTATTTTGAAATTCCTGTAGGTACATAACTGTGTGTCCCGTTTTACGTATTATATGCCTATAGATATGGATTCGATAAATTTCGGAGGTGCAAAATTGAATGAAATTCCTACGATAAATTAATAAAATCGTCAAATATCACACGAGTATCAAATTGCTCCAATATTTATGATCGGTTATGAATTATCTATTGATTTTTTTTTTATCCATTTTTTTTTCTTTTCGTTTTTGTTATATTATCTTATTATTATTATTATTATTTTATTATTTTTTTTTTCAAATTGTGGTTGGAGGCATGTATTCCGTATCTTGCATCACAACGCGTCTTGCCTTACTCGGAAATCGAAGGTGACTCTTGAAACACGTAACAGAGAATCACTCGTTATCCATCTAATGCTGCAGGTGTGTGGTTCCAATCCGCGTGCGAATTATACCTGTATGTATAAATATATACCGATACCTACACCTATACAGTCTCTAGGGCTTGAGAAATTTTCCCGAACTTTTCCACGCATGCAGATTTTATCCGTTCAAATCTCACGTTTTACTTTACTTTACTCGTCAATTGTATGGAAATTCACGTCACTGTATACAAAAAGCGAGAAAAAAAAAGGAAATTTTTTTATTGACCAAATAGAAAAATATGAAACAAGATAACAGTCTATCAATTTTCGAATTAAAAATTGTCGTTTGGTCATTTTTTTTGTACAATTTTGTTGGCATCGTAGCACATCATGATTCAGAATTGATGACGAATTATCGATATTGGACAGGATCGATCAATAATTGTCTTAATTAATTAAAATCGGAATTATGATCCACGATCGTGAGTCGTTACGTAACAAATTTTTAGTCTGACTCATATAGGATCACGTAGTATATACTCGTGAGATGTCAGACAGTCTACCGACTTATGGAACACATATGTGACCATGCGGTTGCCTTCAGAGGAAGAAAAAGAGGATAGGAGAACCAATAAGACATGAGGAAAGAGAAAAATAAAATTAGAACAGAACAAGCAGTGTGAGATTGGCGAGCCGAGAAAAAACGAATTAGAAAAAAGGAGTAGTTTTTAGCCTTGAAAAATTCACTTATATGTTTAGCGCACTTTCGTAACCCGAATATTCATACAGACCTATATTATGATTAAGATCCGTCATTTTGTCATATTCAACATTTATTAACGGATTACGAAGCGTGAGATTGAAAATACAATTTTTATATCATTTTTGAAAATTTCGTTACTCGATTTTCGCAATTGAAAATTTTTTTTTTTTTACATACCAACTGACTATTATCAAAAGGGCGTAAGTGGCCCTTCGCAATTCATCTTGACGTCAATATGTCCATTTGCAATTCCTGAACACAGAACGACGTGAATTCTGTTTTTTTTTGTGCCTCATTCGACTAGAAATACTTTAAGTGAAAAAATAATGCGAATGTTGAAAAGCGATACATTTTTGCGGTTACGCCTTCTGGGCATTAGCTACTTTATTGAAAAACTCACCGCCACTAATGCCGAAAGGGCGTATCTGCAAAAAATTCAGGTTTTACCAAAAAATTAACTTTTCTCGTCGGAAATGCGTTTTTATCCCCGAAAACGTTTTAATCTTTCGGTAAAACAGAAATTTCCGTGAAACATGAACTTTTTGTGGATACGCCTTTCCGGCATTAGTATAGGGGTAATTTTTTCAACAAAGTGAATGCCAAAAGGTCGTATATTCACGGCGCTTACGCCCTTTTGCCATTAAATTTTCGTCTCGAAAAAAAAGAGTGCCTTTTTTTTCGTTTCAACCCTTTTCCTATGGAATGGCAAAGGAACAAAAAAATTATACGCCCTTTTGCCATTCAAATCGCATTTTCCGTCCATCACGCCCTTCTTCCATTAGTCACGCGATATGTATCATTCGAATTCAAAGTAGACACCTGCATAATAAAAGCTACAAAAAGCAGAATAAAAAAAAAAAAAAAATGAAGCCAGTGAATGGACAATTCTTTTTTCCTTGTTATTTTTTTCTTCTATTTTTCATTCAGTTTATTGGTTAATTTTTCCACCGTTATTTCGCTCGCTTTTGCATTCTCTATCTATAGTGATGTATATTTTGCATACGTACATACATGCAAAATAAATACTCTTCGACAATTTCACCAACATCGTTCTAGCGAATGTATAACTATTCGAAAATTGAACTGGCGATAAACATAAAGAAAAAAAAAAAAAACGAAAGAAAACTAAAAAAAAAACACGATCAAATGGGAAAACGAACCTGCAACGCTGCAACTCGTATATTTGACTTAATATACATATATATATACCTATGGTATATTTGGGTACGTATATGGAAAATCGAATCAATATTGCATAGCTTATTTGCGAATAGTACCTACTAAAAAAATAGCGATAAAGTCACTCGTGTATCCGTAAACGATACGTAAGAGAAAAAAACCAAACAGGAATAGGTACGTTTTCTTTGACAAAAATGTAATTTTGAATAGAAAAAAGGAGTCCGCGATCGGGACTATTTTATAGTAGAATCGTTTGGCCCTTTGCGATTCTTCGATAACAATAATTGACAGCTGGACCCCATGCCGAAATTTGAACCGTGAATTATAATCGGAATTTCAACGACAACCTGCAGGAGTCAAAAGTGTTAATGTAATTCGAAATAATTTTTCAAAAAAGATCGAATCGTTACCGAAGTATGGATTGGGGTTAAGTGGACCCCGGGTGACCTAGAGAGAGTTAAAGTCGATTGGGGTCTGGCTGACCCCAGTGTACGGTTTTATAGAAATACACAGTTTTCCTCATCAGGTCTTTATGTGATGGTATAAAAATGTGCAGTTTTTTGGAGTACAAGTTTTATTCGAAAGGCTGGATGCCCTGGCGGTCGAGATATACATTGCGGTATATCGATACTGCGCTGCGCGCCTACACGCAATGTATTACATACCTATATAGACCTTCTCTGTACCTGCGCAATTCCTCTGGACTATATTTTAGTTGCGAATGTGTACAGATAGGTAGGTAGGTAGGTATAGGTGGATTGGATAACGGCCAGTTCTATTCCTGACAGGAACTCGAATAATATATGGGGTGCTACGCGGGGTTGTTACGGGCCAGTGGATCGGCAACGTACACACTTCCGCTTTACCGCTCCGGATGTCTCCTGTCACGTGATCCTAATTGATAGCTCGCGACCTGAAACCCGCCACCCGCGAGCTTCCACGATCATGATCACGATCACGATCACCATCACCATCGCCATCACGATCCGAATACTGCAAGTTACGCGGTCCTTCAGTCTACCCGAAAGTCAAACCCTGATTGATGCAAACACTAACAAAAACTAAAAGATCATTTGGCTGACCACGTTGAACTGGTCCAAACTTTTACTTCTGGTCTTCAATTTGTTCGACAGGGTTGGTTGATAGACACAGGGAAAACCTGGAGAACTGAAGAAAAGTCAGGGGATCCCATAAGGTGGGGAGAAGTCAGAGAACTTTTTGCGAACGGTTTTATACAAAATTTCTCGTATTTATCTGAAAACATGTTCACCATCAGTCTTCTAAAAATGTGGCTTCGATATTCGGTGCGTGTAGTAGGTACTATGATGTAGAGTACGTTATTTACTATAAGCACTATTGAAGATACTAACATGATGAAACAATGATATTATTCAGTGGCATCTCCCTTGACGAGTAACTGTGGAAAACGTCCTATTTTTAGGCTAGAATACCTGGAAAAGTTAGGAAATTTCACATTCCAAAAATTGTACCAACCCTGTTTGAGGGAGAAGTTTATAAATGGTTCTCCCAATCCCTAAAAGATTCACTTCATGATTTTTACTGAACTCGACGGATACACTGACTCAAAAAGGGACTGCGACCTTTAAACATGAATCCTGACGCCTGTAAAGATCGTAAAAAGTTCAATTTTTTTTCAAAATAAAGTGCTTGATTTGTATTTTTTGAAAGTCTACTAGTTTTTAGACTTATTTCATTTTTTCAGTGCCATGACGAAGCCTCAAATTGTACAAAATTTGACTTCACGAAGAAATAATGGAGAATTTTGCATGGCAGACACATTTTTGGTCAGTGTAACTATCAGGGGTTAACTCACAAACTATTGAATCGATTGATTGGCTAATTTATCCGGTCAGGAGCAAATCCTATTGATCAAGACCAGGATCTTGAAAATCCATTATTCTCTTATCAAAAAATCGTTTTTTTCATTAACTCGAAAACTACCGGACCGGTATCAATTCCAAAATCTACTCAGCTATCCGGGTTACGGTGCTTACGGTGTTTTCAAAGCGGCAATTCAAAAATGAAAAAAAGAAACGGAACTATCTCTCTATGCATAGACTGTATCTTTATCTCTGAAGGAAACAAAAAATTAACAACTTAATATCTAGATACGTGTATGTAGGTATATCGAAAAGTTTCAATCAGCGTGAGCATAACGTAGAGAATGTTAATGGAAAAAGTTTCGTGCAATTAAATTGTCAATTATTTTGTATTTTTTGTGTTTCTTTCTTTTCAACTTCTGTTTTTACTTAGGTATATGTATCGGAATCCGTCGATCGTTTATTATCGATTAATCGATGACTGTGCGACCTAGTTAGAATTCGTTACGATTAAGATGTAAACTGTATAATACGTACCTATTACCGTTAACGAATCGCTCCGCGTTCTGGTCTACGTCTAGAATCTAGATAATTATATTATCAAGTATTTTACTCAGTGCGGCAAAAAATGGATCGTTTCAGTTTTGGCAGAACCATCGATAATCCGCGGGGCATAACTTTATGTGTATGGATAACATATATGGGGCATTCTCATTCAATTCAGCCACTTCTTTCATCCAAATTCTTAGAAATTCTTCATGATTTTCTAGTTGATAGTATTATACTCAAGAAAGCCTTCTGTTGGTTCTTATTTAAGAAATGTTTCAAATCGACTCTTTTGAAGATGTATCTCGTTCGATTTACCATACCTCATAGGGACTACAGATCCCTCAATGAATAGACGTTCTGGTTTTTTTTTTAATACCTTTCGCGATATTTTTAATGCAATTGAATTATCAGCCGAAAGATGAGTAAGGAATTATTTCGTCTTGCAACAAACCTCGGATTTGATTGATTGTGAGAATTGCATAGAATCTTGATAAGCGTACGTAGAATCTACTGAGAAATACACAACATGGCAAGTCCGATGGTTCGAAGGTTAAAAAAATTGCAAGATAAACGAATGAATATAAGAATGCATGCAAATTTTAGAAATCTATTGAAAAAGGTGCATATCCAAGACGGTTCTCTTCGAATATCTGATGAAATTCACCAAAGATCATCTAAAGTGGTAGATACTATGAACACTGGGAAGTCATGGAAAATCTCCAAGAAGTTAATGGTCAGAAGTGACTCACATAGTTGACAAATAATGCACTATATATTATACAGGAATAGTCGCAGTTTGAATCCCGAGGCCGTAGATCGGGCGAGTAAACGTCTAGTCCGAACGTATTAGGTACACAAATACATAGGTGTTCATAGATATTCACAAACATACACGTATGTACATACATACATTTAACGATTCGCTCAGGGATTCCGCGAAACGGTAATACAGTTGCATGTACGTTATTCACCGCTGTATAAATGTAGGTATATATATGTACTGGTGGGTCGTAATTGGCGAGTTGCGCAACCCACCATCGTCATTACTGTTCCACGCTGTAAATTGATACGCGTATATGTATAGTAATTCTATATCACCAGCATCGTACAGGCTCGGAGATCATCTAGGCGGTCCAAACCCACTATATGCATGTACGATACGCCGTGATAGACTCGCGGAAAAAAAAAAGCTATACACATGTGTCACTACTCTGATGAACTACTCTGATGAACTACTCTGATGAAGAGACAGTGAGAATAACCAACAGGTTATTTGAATGATCACATTTGGTCAGACCTCTGGCTTTCCGTCTAGATTTTTTCAACTAAAAATGGTACATACTTTGGGTTAGAAGTTCGCAAATGCTTCTCTTCTATCACCAACTACTCCATCGACTGATCAGCAACTCAGGATCTACATCGATCAAGACTGAGATCATCAAAATCCGTTGATCCGGTCTCGAGACATCGTGACGTACAATTTTTTTTTATCAACATCTTGTTCTTTGAATAACTCGAAAACTACTGAACTGATGGATCCTGAAATGTTGTCAGCTTTAGGGTTGGTCAAACAGGATCGATCGAGACCGGGATCATAGAAATCGGTTCATTTGTTGTCAAGATATCGTTGGATATAAAATCGATCAGACAAAGACCCAGACGTCGATTGACAATCCGTAAGAATTCATTTTCTGGACCTGAAAGCTTGGAGATCTGGTGAAAACTCGACCTTTCATTATTGGGGTGATGATAATGACTTATCCCTCTTTCTAGATAAAGAAGTTTGAAATTAATTAAACACTAAAATAAGTCAATTTCATCAGTTGTCGACTTTACTCAGGTGTCTCGAGAATTTCAGCTAGATAACCTAACGGTACATATTCGTGATGTGGAACGCTTTCTCGATCATAATAAGCTATTAAGTTGTGGTCCAGATGATCGGGTTCCCATTCGTGTGAATACACGACAGTTTGTGCAAAAGACTTTCAGAATTTCAAGAAAAATATCGATAACGATATCTGGTGTATAGTTTCGAAATTTTGTCTGTTTAGCCGTTTTCCAAAACACCGGGAGCCTATTCATTTTGGACAGACGGAAACAGACGCATGTTCAGAATCATAATGAGAGGCGTTGACTATAAAAGTTGAAAGTCGAAAGTTTTTTTGAATTTGCGCAATCACGAGGCTCTTACGAAATGAGAGGCATAAGAAATTTCGATATGTATAAAAAAGCGGGGGGCAAATGATGAAGAAATTCGTAGGATTTTTTGGATCTGGATAATATCCTTCCTTGACGTTCTCAACGAGTTTCATCTCATATATCTCGCGTCTCGTCTTTTGCAAACAGATACGACAAACACGTACGTTACACTCTGGTGCCATATGCTCGAGCTTAAACATTGACTCGTACTCGGCTATATCAGCATCATCAGCTGGTGGACCCGGAGTCGGGCGTTTCTTGTGCAGGTCAGGTCACTCATCCCGTCTTTAGTGGGTACACATCTTGCCTCTTCTTCTTCTTCTTCTTCTTCTTCTCTGGCATAGATGGACCACGTCTCGACCAAGTCTCGTCTCTCGTTTCTGGTCTTGTGTTAGCTCAAGAATTACACAGTTGCTGGTAGTGTCCAGGTAACGTTTGAAACTCTATTCAGGAATATATTGCACACATGTACATTTCTGTTGTTTAGTCTCCTTCACGGAGTAAACCAAAGGGTGGTTTACCACAACGGTATAGTTACCTCGAGTATGTATAAGGTCGATAGGGGTGGCTTGATTGCCCAATTTATAATTATCCCTAAAACCATGATGATGATCCCTATAATTTTACACCGTTTGATGATAACAACACTCGATTCGCGAGAACTAAACGAGGTAGACTTGTACCTACATATGTATGTATGTATGTACGCACATATAACCCCTTCCACTAACGACACGATGGTAATTAGACCCTGCCTGTAATACTGGGGCGTACTTCAATCCCCGCAAATATTTACTTCGTAGGTAGGTAGGTATATGTGTACACGTTTGTACACGTATTTACTAGTGGATGTTTACCAGTCAAGGTGGGATACCAAACCATGAATTAATTGATTTCGTTATCAATTATTTATTCCACAATCAATCCTGCCACTTTTTTCTTGCTTTTATTCTTCGGAATAGAATTGAATCATTTTCAAACAAGTTGCTAATCGTTCGATCACAATAGGCCAGCTCCAAAACTTCCTCGGCAGATCTTTCAAGTTCGAACTGTCCGAGGGCAGCACAATCACACGAGTTAAAAAAACACTTATCTTCCCTTGACGCACACTATATTTTTTATTACACATGCATGGAAACCCATTTTCCAAGCCGTTTTTCCAAACTATAGTGTGTTGTGATGTCTGGTGTACGACGCTCTTTTTTTCCCGCTTTTTTAGGGAAGAAAAGAAAAAATTCTTCACGACTTTTGCATGCGCGAGTTCGCTTATGGCCCAAGAGAAACAAAAGGCTATTTTATTCTCGCCAAACGAGCGCGGAAAATTGGGTTTTCTGAGCATGTGTAATGAAAAAACTACTGCATCGATCTGTTTAAAAATTCAGTCATTTCTAAGTTGAGGCGAATGCTATCGCTGAAAGTGAACAAAGTATAATTGAGAAAATGTTCGTTTCAATTTTGACTCTGTGAAAATAGTTCGTTAGAGGAATCCTGAAGAGACGAAGCGAATTTCAGGAGGTGAGAACGGGTGTTTCCTATCATCAGTAAAATGGGGAAATTCAAGACGTCGCGTCGGGACGCCAAGACGGCGAGACGCTTCAGGATTCGTCTGTTTATTTAAGTTAATAAGCGCAGTGCTTACACATACCTATACTTGCATATGTTTACTTTTCGCGGTTTCGCACACCTACTGATTATTATACTCGCGAACTTAGGTATAAAGGCGGAACTCTGTCTTCTCGGTCATCGCTGTCATGGTATACAAAGATATATCCTAGGTAAATATTATACTCACCCGGGTCACTAGATTTTTTTAATCTCATTTTTAAACATTTTTTAACGATACTTATACTTCGACTTTCATTTTACGGCCTGTCTAGGTATACACTTGGTACTTGGGACACCTATTTTGGGACATACTTATGTGCATAAGTATGAAAATTAACAAGTTTTCTGTACATGGCTCCAGACGAAACCACTTGATTTAGGTAATTGTTGACTAATTTTTCTGACTGCATAGGTCGTTGGAATTTGGCCAGTAGCAGCGAGCAGAATATTGAACAATTTAAATTCACATGTAACGGGTACATCGATCTCAACAAATTGAGGTCCAGAGAATCACCAATCCATTTTATGTCCGACGATATCTTGAGAACGAATTCAGGGATTTCTATGGTTTTCGTCTTGATCGATGCGGTTTTTCGTAACTCAGAGCTGATCAGATTTTGAATTCAATCGTTGGAATAGTTTTTGGGTAATCGAACGAACAAAATTTGACAAAAATAATTTCAAATAGTCGTATCTCGAGAACGAATCAACGGATTTTGATTATTCTAATCTTCATCGATAGCATTCGCTCCAAATTAGAAATGACTGAATTTTCAAATAGATCGAAGCAGTAGTTTTGTATCGTGCGAACTTGGAAGATCTGTGCGGGAAGTTTTAGGGCTTGTCCATCCGTAGTCAGTCGATTTACTGGCTCGTTTTTTTCTTTAATCATAATTGTAAAATAGAAATCAGCTGGGTTGTGGAAAGTTAGCCTCATCCGTGCGTAACTTCCGCACCTCTATATACTCTCGCCCAGTATTTAGATACCAGCACACATTCGAACGTATGATATATTGTCGACGACTTGAAAGGATAGTCAGTAACCTTTCTCTTTTTTTGACACAATGTCGTATAAAAGTTGCAGAAAAATCACAATTTTTTTCCCCTCTAAATCGTTTACCTGTTATTTCGCAAGTATATGAGAACCAATACTTCGTTCCTGATAGTAAACGAAGCTAATGAATATAAATCATGATCGGCCTGAGGAGTGTATCGGGGTATTTACTGATTGTAAGTCATTCGACGAGTGGTTCAATCAGATATGAGGTAGGCAACGTGCAAATTCGCAGTTTAGTCTCATTCGCTCACGTCATCACGTCACAATTTGAATTGAAATTTGCGGCAAAAGAAAAAAGGAGCAATATAAAACATAAGAAGAAAAAGAAATTGAAATTAAGAAAAATAAAATAAAATCAAACAGCCGGTCTTTCGTCTACTATTTTGGCCTGAAGCTCTTGATCGACATAGACGAGTCTTGACTTTTTCTTCTACTCGTAGACGTACTTCTACGAATTTACCACCAACACAAATAGACACTGTCTGCTTCTTTCTCTGTATACATACGAGACTCAATATGTGAAGCACGGTCACGTTTTGATCCTCGATTAAAAGTTATCTCCTGTTTTGATCTCTATACGTATATTTTCGGCTAGCCAGCTCTAGTTCTGAATACTAAGTCGGCCAACTTTACCGGCTACCGTATGTATGTTCGCCTCTTTTCCTCATGTGCAACTACATACGTTAATATTAATTTATACCTACTCGCGATCGACGTTTGTCGGCACGAATTTACCGATACTCATTAGTTACCCTACCTTCATTCGAAAAATACTGAAAAGATGCTTCGGAATCATTTTTCAACCCTCCGTTGGTACACCTGGAGTCCAAAATCACCCCTGCCGTATATTCAATCGGCTGTCCTGAGGTTGGTATCGGTCCAATTGACACGAAAAAAATTATGGATCATACATCAAGGATTCAAGAATATGGAAGATCTGCTTTGACAGATGAGATCACAATCTGGAACACCTAGAGTAATTCTGGAAGTTGTAATTGCGGTAAGACGCGCTTTTCCCCTGTAAAAATCACAGTTATTGCATTTTGGAGATTTTCTTTTTGAAATTCATGGGTTACAGTCTCAAGACATGATACTTTTTGG